>CM032446.1:64530101-64625101 GCA_019049505.1 Pachyrhynchus sulphureomaculatus
AGCTGGCAATAGCAATATTAAATATATACATGCCTATATGTAAAGTAACTATATCGAGAAACGTGAACGTGATTATTTTTTCGATTTTCATTTCGAAAATTTAGAAAAAAATAAACAAGTCCGCAACCCTGTGTCTACATACCTACATCAAAAACAAAAATGAATGAAGCCTGAGAATTCTTCCTAATGCGGCAGACGCGATAGTTTTATAGAATTAGCACAGTAAAACCAATACAATAGCGAAACTCGGGGGGTAACCGTAAAGGAAAATAAGGTCTCAGTTGTCAAGAGGTCACGTGGCAGTCCGCCATGTTAAAAAGGGGACCAGCGGGAGATTTTAAATAGAAATAATGTTACTGTGCCAAGTTTTATCATGCGAAATCACAGATATTATACAAATGTTTGAAAATTTTATGATTTAATAACACGTAGGCTGAAAAGTTTTTGGTCTAACTCCTTAAAACACATTTTTTTTTCAAAATTCGAGAGCGATACAATGCTTTTCTAATGCAATGAATTCTAATACCTTTCTTGTAGAAAGATTTGTCTTTGCCTTCAAAATAGGTCTCAGTTTCGGCGATAATTCCTTTTTTCTTTATTTTTTTGAGGTCTGCGATTAGATAATAGTAGCTGGAGGCCAAATCTGAAAAAATACGGTTAATGAGGAAGCAATTTTGCCATCGTAACCATTGACTTGGGACATGGTGCATTGTCTTGATGAAAGAGCACTTTTTTCTTGTTCATTTGGGGCCGTTTCTTTGCGATTTCGGCCTTCAATCATATCAATAACTTTATATAATATTTGCTATTGATGGTTTTTCCCTTCTCACCATAGTCAATGAAAATTATTCCATGCGCATCCCAAAATACAGAGGCCACAACCTTCCCAACCGACTGTTGTGTCTTTTGTCGCTTCGGACAGCTTTCACCGGTTGCTGTCCACTCAGCTGAGTGCCGATTTGATTCCGGTGTGTAGTGGTGGATCCATGTTTCATGCTCAGAATCATCAACACGTTGTTGCTTTTGGTCTACTGTGAGCAAACGTGGTACCCATTTTGAACAGAGCTTTCTCGTGCCCAAATATTCATGCAAACTATGACCAGCACGTTCTTTTGATGCCTTTGGGGTATCAGTTACCTTACGCAATTTTACTTTACGGTTATTCAAAACAATTTTATGGGTTTTTTTGATGTTTTCCGGTGTAATAACCTTATTTGGGCGTCCATAGCGTTCAGCATTATTTGTGTCTGTACGACCGAGTTTAAATTCAGCATACCAGTAAATTGTGAGCGATTTTCCAGGGGCTGAGTCCCGGTAACACTTATCGAGCCATTGCTTTGCTAGAACGGTATTTTCTCCCATCAAAAAACATTGTTTAATCAACACACGAGATTCGATTTTTGCCATTGTTTTGAAAATATCGAAAGTAGTGTCACTAAAACCACTGTAACTTGTAAACTAATCGTCGAAATGTCATGAAATTTTGATATTTCCTATCAATCCTTTGAAGGTTGGTACTTCCTCAAAATCATAAGGATTTTTTGAAAAGGGCGAGATCTATAGGTCAGACCAAAAACTTTTCAGCCTACGTGTTAAAATGTCAAGTTGATGCAGCATGAGTTATATTAACAAAAATAAAAAGAACGGAACACTTTGTTAGAAAAGAGAGAGTGAAAAACTTGACAGGAAGGCATTTTCAGAAAAAATGTTGCAGACAAAAGTTTTAGCATTTTCTCCAGAAAACTGAAGAGGCCTAAAAGTGAAAACTGAACCATGAACCCAAATTTTTAAATACATATTTGAATTCAGCAAAAAAATTTATGTCCGAATGTTTAAGGATCTTTACCTGTGCTATAAGCCTTTGACACACGGAGTATTCTTTTCTTATAGGTAGAATTATATTCAAGCTAAACCCGACGAATTAAAAAAAAAATTAAGTATATTTTGAAATGTGACTTTATCAGTGTGATTTAAACACCCTCTCTAACCTAGAAGCCTATGGAGAGTGCACATTTTAGAAAAAAATGTTTTATTTACATTGCACAAATTTTGTTGGACAACTGATGATGCTTTTGGTTGCTGCAAGCCAAATCTTTGCTCTATAACCAAAGAATTATTCAATTTATGTGCGTACGATTTGTGACTCAATTGATACTATTTAATTAAATCACTTACATTCAACATCTTTGGGGCAATAGAAGAAACTAACTCCTGCTTTTTGAATTATTTTTACAATTGTCAACATCACAACAATAATAGGCTTAGGCATGATTATATAAATTGTTTGTCAACGATTTTCCTCACCTACAAACGTTTTTTAATTCTCTTTTTACACAAACTCTCTCTTTCTTTTGTCTTTAAATTCATATAAACTGCAGTCACATTAAGAAATGATCGACAATACATTCGAAAACACACATTCCGAGATCAGATGTAAACATTGAGCGGCCATTTTGAAAGAGGGATCTTTCCACACAGTGTGTCGCGTAGAACATGCTAGGTGGACAAAATTCATGTTATGATTTCCAGGAAATCTTATTTGCAAAACGTAAACAACACCACCAAACCCCGAATTCCGAGAAAAGGTTGTTTATCAAATTTGCAAGTGGCGAGTCATAAGCGTCAGAAGTCCGGTAATGAGTTTAATGCAGCTCTTTCAATCAATCAGTTGCAATTTAGCGACACTTTCGTGCACATCTTATAGTGACATATTGTAATATTGCGAAAGTTTTTGTAATGATCATTAATACTGAGGGGTAAGTACTATTTTTTAATGTATTTTTTTTAATCAGAATCTATTAATTTGAATTTTTAGTATTTTTTTTTAAATAGCCTATATATTTTAGCGTGTTTTTAAAAAAAAAACTTTGAAAGTTCAGAATATACAGACATTCACCTCTATCCGGGCTAGTTTTTAGATATTACACAGAAATAACTTTATTCTTCGTAAAAATACACATATTTTTTTAGCACACTTCAGTACAACATGTTTTTTTTTTCTTTTTTTCCAGAACACGTTTACTCTATTTCAAGGGTAGCCTTTTTTGAGGAGTGGTTGAAACACACGAAGAATGAAAAAAACTCGCGTGTATAATGACTTTCTTTCTTCAAAATTTCACTTTGGTGACATTACTGAAAGCAGCCAAAAAGAAATAAAGTTGAAGATATCCAACTTGTCTAATAAGTTTGGTGCCAAATGGTTGGCTTCAGGAAAGTCGAAGGAGTGTTTTTTAATTAAAAATAAGAATTGGTTGGATGAAGCAGACATACAGTTTACTGCGAGTTCTTTTGCGCCACAACCTTCAACATCAAGTGAGAATGTGACTCCTGCAGGAAGACCTCGCAAAGATTTCGAGGAATCGTCGTTTAAGACGAAGAAACGTCGCGTCGTGGATCTCGTAGAATCCCGAAGTGTCAGTGAATTGGTGACTGCTGTCGAAATTGCTGTGCGTTCAGCAGGGCAAAGGAAAATTGCCAATGTGATTAGAGACATTAGTGAGAGCCCAGATAATATTATTAAGTCTAAAAATACCAGTTCCGTTAATCCTAGGCAATTAAGTAGTGACGAAGCCTTAGCTTACTATATAGATTCTAAGTCAACAACGCATTCTAAGTCAACAACGCATTCTTACAAACAAAGTGGTCCATGATGGCGGGGCATAATGTGTTTCCGTCATATTTTAGTTTAAAAAAGTCCAAACAGGCCTGTTACCCTGCAGAGGAGCACATTGCTATAACAGAAACTCGTGCTGAAATAAATTTGCAAGCCTTATTAAATAAAACAGTGGAACGTTTAGTATTAGCACAGAATGAAGTTATCAGCAGTGTGCTCCCAACAAGTTCATCGTTTACACTTGTTAGTAAATGGGGATGTGATGGAAGTTCTGGGCACAGCACATACAAACAGATTATTTGGCAAAATCCTCGGCCTTCATCAACTTTGTATTGTCGCCCAATCAAATTTATATTTGCCAAAGAAACGAACGACTTCACGTTAGTGGAGACAAATAGATTGTTGGAAGAAGTTAATGCTCTTCTTCCAACACTTATCAACTTTGGTGATTCTCAAATCTCTGTAAAACACGAACTTTTGCTGACAATGACAGACGGAAAGGTGTGTAACACCTTAACGGAAACTAGTTCATCCCAAAAGTGTTTCATCTGTGGCGCCACCCCCAAGACTATGAAAGATGACCCCGCGATGTTTAACAGCAATCAAGAACATTTTGGCTTTGGTCTATCTACACTTCATGCTTGGATTCGTTGCTTCGAATGTCTTTTACATATCAGTTACAAGTTGAATATTAAGAAATGGCAGGCTAGAAGCAATGAAGACAAAGCAGATATCAAGGTTCGTTCCGAGGAAATCAAATTGAAATTTAAGAACGAGATGGGACTCATTGTAGATAAACCAAAGCCAGGATTTGGTTCTTCAAATGATGGAAATACAGCCCGTCGCTTTTTTTAAGAATGCTGAGATGAGTGCTCAGATCACAGGGTTGGATGTTACAATTATAAAAAAGTTTGATGTTATTTTGAGAACATTCGGATTCGAGATAAACTTAGTTGAATTCAAAAAATTTTGTCTTGAAACCAGAAAACATTATCTTAGTCTCTATTCGTGGTACTGTATGCCTGCTACTGTGCATAAAATATTAATTCACAGCACAGAAGTCGTCAAAGCGGCATTGCTTCCAATTGGGCAGCTTTCCGAAGAGGCTCAAGAAGCACGGAACAAAGATTGCCGCAGATTTAGGGAGTACAACACCCGCAAGTGCTCGCGTGTTGCCACGAATAGAGACTTACTGTGCATGTTAATTATAACATCTGATCCTTTGATCAATAGCCTTCGAGAGATTCCCAAAAAAAAGCCGGAAAAAATATGTACAGATGTATTAAAGTTAATTGTAAGCCCTAACATAGAAGAGTCAAGATTGGAATCGTCATCATATTGTCGCACAATGCCACAAAATGATGACGATTATACAGTAAACGACTCATCAGAAGACTCTGATGATGATTATTAGGTTCAGCTACTATTTTTAGTTATGTAGTGCTTGTACTAAGCATGTAAACCTTGACTTGTAAATTTTTCTTTATCAATAAATGAGTATTTTTATTTTACATATAATTACAGTCAGTGTCATTATGCTAAATTTATTACAGAGCATTTATAACATTTATTTTAAAATTAAACAAAAACAATTTTTGACTGGAATTTTCAAAAACAATTTTTTTTTGAATCGAACAGCAAGAAATATGTACCTTAAAAAAATCAAAAACATTTTAAAATACCAACTACTTATGTATGTATGTATTATTTGAGTTTATCCTTTTTGTGTCAATAAAACTAAGTAATATGGATTAATTGTTTTATTTTTAATTGACAAATGCAATAAATGATTTTTCATCTGGTTATTATTAAAAATAATAATACAGTGTCTTTCATTTAGTTGCACATTCAAGTTTGTAGAAAAATTCGTGCACATACGCAGAATATTTTGTTTTTGTTATACAATGTTTTGTGCAGCTGGACAAAAAATACAGGTAAGCGAAATGCAGCTAATTGAAAGACACTGTATTATAATTTTTAATTCTAATAACCATACAAAATACCCTTGCCCTTTAGTTCCGTTATCTACCTGCTAAGCTGATGCAATCCTACCGCGATATGCAAGGGTGGCTGTATTACACAAATTTTATCGATATTGAGTACCTAGGGTAAATTGTGAATAAAACCCACATTTATAAATCGATTTTCATGATTAATACCTTATTTTATTTTTCAGATACGCAGCTGTCAGAAAAATGTATAATATTTTGTTTTTCTTTTGTTATTGCGCTTTTTTTTTACCGAAAAAAATAATGAATTTTACACGAAAAAATATTTTTTCTCTCCATTAATTTCTAAATAACTCCAAAACGATAAAAGATAGAATAAAATAATATTCAATCACCTTTAATAAAATTTTGTTACGCATTTTTTAATGTTTTATTTATAAAAATTTGACAAGTTGTTCCCAAGTTATCGTTAAATATGTCTGCGTAGCTGACTAATTTAGGGGAAAAAATTAGCCACGCCCATAAAAAAAACCAACGCGATGAATTTTTTTCTTAAAATAACTTAATATGCCTAGAATATACATAAACAATTGAAATAAGTGAAAAAATAATTTTGTCCAGCTAACTTGTACTAGTCGACACACTGTGCGCCGTCAAAATCTCGTCACCAATTTGGAGAAACTCACTTTCGCTGCTGTATTGAGTTTTACCGTGAAATTATCTTATCTCGCCGGCCGGTCCCCCACCCATCTCCGACAAGCCGCGCGAGCGATCATTTGACTTGTGGCCAGTCCGGTAACCGGACAAACCTATAGAAGTGATCAGGGAATCGAGTTGTCTTGCCTAACAAAGCCCCGAAGTACGACGATTTACTGTTTTCGTAAAAATACAATTTCTAATTGCATTACAAGACACGGTTTTTTAATATACAGTGACTCACAGCTTAAATGATGCAGTCGCTATAAGAAAAGACTAACTGGTCTCAGTGCCTCTTTATTTATTTGGAAAAAACAACTTATTGAAATTAAATTAGTAAAGAGTCTTCTAAAAAAGTATGAATTACTTTTTGTCTTAAATATGCCTTACTTAATTAACAATAAATAATTAATTAAATTATATGCGATTTAACGTCACAGCTTAAATGATGCAAAATTCAATTTACCAAAATTATTAGAGAAAACAAACTCTAGAATTTGAAATAAGCCTGCTAATATTTGGTCGGGCCTCCCTCATTATCAATAACGGCTTGTAATATTCTGGACATTGATTCAACTAACTTTCTAGTATACTCCGGGGAAATAGTGTTCCATGCTTCAGCAATTTTTACTTTTAATTCGGTTTTATTTGATATTGGGGCACTATTTACTTTATTTTTTAATGTCAGCCACAAATTTTCAATTACATTTAAGTCTGGTGACTGGGCTGGTGTTTTAATAACATTTGGACAGCTATAAAGCAACCAACTGCGGACTCGAAATGACGTGTGCTTTGGATCATTGTCGTGATAGAACCGATAATTGTTTTCAATATCTAATTTTTGGGCATTAGCGACGAGATGCTGCCTTAGTATATCCAAGTACACATATTGGTTCATATTCTCTTCGACGAAATGCATGTTACCTACTCCTGCAGATGACATACAGCCCCATAACATCACTCCACCTCCACCGTGCTTTATCGTAGCTTTCATATTTTTCAATTTTAATTCTTCGTTAGGCTTTCTCCACCCTGATATTTTCCCATCGGACCCAAATAAGTTTATTTTGGTCTCATCAGCAAATATTACTGAATTCCAGAAGTTTAAGTCTTTATTGATATGCTCTCTGGCAAATTCCAATCTCCGCGTCTATTTCTTTGGCTAATGAAAGGCTTATTTCTAGCACCATGTAAATTATTATTTCGCAAGATCCGTCGAACTGTTTCGGGGTTACACCTTTTTCCAAACTGTCTTTCCACCCCGGCGCACAACTTTGGCGCACTTTTTTTGGATTATTTGATACCTCTCTTAAAATCCATCTTTCTACACGTTCATTGAAGATCTTATTTGGAGCCAACCTTAACTTATTCTCGACTCTATTTTCATTCCGGTAACCTTCAATGATATGCTGAACAGTTGATGGTCATTTATTTACCATTTTGGCTATGTCTCTTTGGCTGTATCCATTCCTGTAATGAGTAATAATTAAATCTCTTTCAGAAATTGTAGTTCGACGACCCATTCTTAAACAATTTCGTTTTATTGAATTAAAAAATGTCAAACTAAACAAAAAACAATTGCACTAAGAAATCAAAGCAACGCCGCCTTTGTAAATTTCAAAATGCGATAAGTTTTGACCCCTGTTGTTATTTTGCATCATTTAAGCTGTGACGTTAAAATTGCATATGATTTGATTAATTATTTATTGTTAATTAATTAAGGCATATTTAAGACAAAAAGTAATTCATACTTTTTTAGAAGACTCTTTACTAATTTAATTTCAATAAGTTGTTTTTTCCAAATAAATAAAAAGGCACTGAGACCAGTTAGTCTTTTCTTATAGCGACTGCATCATTTAAGCTGTGAGTCACTGTATATAGAAACACATTTATACGGGTAAGTCAATGTTCAATCTGTCTTATAGTCTACCCTATAACACAATAAATAATAGTTCTAGACATTCAATCAAAGATCAGAATCGTAAGATATGCTCTTCCGTACTATACCTGTACAGAAATTCGTCTGAACTACAGGCTGTATCGGTTAAGATCGTCAGTCGTTAATTCCAAGCGCTGCCGTGTAGATACACGAACCTAGACATCGACACGCGCTGACCGTGTCAGCGTTGCCATCATAGAGATATTAGAATAGAGGAGAGAAAGTATATAGCCTGCTGTCAGCGAAAGCGTATGGTATAGTTGTTAAAAAGCGAAGGAAATAATATGAGACAATTCTGTCTCTCTTACTCTGCGTTTGAGTGCTGAATTCCGGCGCCGAGTAAGAGAGACAGAATGACTTTCATATTATTTCTTTCCCTTTCTATGAGCACCACGTTTTTCGAAAGAACTTACCTCCTTTATTCTAATATCTCTATGGTTGTCACTATATGGAAATGACAGCGCAGCGGTTGGAGACGCGGTTGGGAAATTGAACAGCCGATTTTCGACGAAAGATTGGATGGATTAGTTACTTATTTAAGCAAGAATGAACCTCTATCGATGTATAAGAATAAAGATAGTCTCGATATTAGGCGAAATGTATTTAATTGAGTATTTTCTACGCAGAAATCGTTTTGAACAAAAAAAAAATGAAATATGGTAACTTTCGCTTGCTGCATAAAACTAGTTTATGTTAAAAAAGAATATATGCATATAATATGAAATAATCCTGACATTAAATGTTTTAAAAACTGGAAGCAGAGGGTAAAAACTTGCTGAAATTCAATTTATTTAGTGTCTGGAATCTAATCTTTTGGAAAATGTGCAGTTGTCGACTAAAAATAAGTCACGCTTTAACTATAAAATAAATCTGTCTCTTCAAAGAATTCATAAAAACGGACCTTTTTGTCCGTCATTTGAATGTTAACTTCTACTTTATGTCTTGTGGTTGGCCATTTCGACAACATTTTGGGTTATATCTATTTCTAGATTTTTTTTATTGATTGCAGACATTTGTGCCATTTTTAATTAAAAATAGAAAACAAAAAAGTATGTCGAATCAAACGACAGTTTAAGGTCAGTCCTATGGTTTTATGTCCTAATACCTTATACTGGTTGTATTATTTTTACTTCCTCATAGTCATAGAAAGTTACGTTGTCCAATAAAGAGATTTTCAAGAGGCAATTTTCCGGTAAGATTCCGGTAAATTAAAGTTAAAATTGCCGGCAAAACGCTTCAGAGCTCAGATTTTAGGAGTGTATTTTTTCTTATCTTTGTTCTAGAATTGAATTTTTTATATTTTTAAATATTATTCTTATAGTGCTTTGGTAAAATTCAAAATTGAATTTTACCAAAGCACTGTGACTATTCTTGATGAGAATCATTTACATCTTAACGACAACATCAATAAGCATAATTGCAGTAATTGAAACTTTACACAGCCAAAACTAAAGTTAATCAAAAGTCTTTTCATTTTCCCGAAGTAACAGCTTGGGCCTCAATGTCGGCATGTGGATTTATAGTACTTCTTTCAGAATAACGAGGACTACACCGCAAGCGATGTTAGCAATGATTGCGAACTTCTTCACAACTGCTTTACAAAATTTAGTAATTTTTAATCAGAAAACGGAGTTCCTGTAGGATGAAGCGGCGTTTCTTACTTCAAACATATCTTTGCCAGTTATTTGGGAAACTGGATTGATTTGCAAAAGGAGTACTATAAGTTGGCCGCCATGTAGCCCTGATTTGACGCCGACGGACTTTTTGTAGGAGTATTACAAGTTTACAATAACTCTCTTGAGTAATTAAAAGAAAATATCTGGTCAAAAATGGGATTGATCACTAAAAAGACGTACCAATCAATAATTTCTCTGTTAGCTTGCCGTGAATATACCGCTTCACATTTAGATGATAATATAAAAAAATAATTTTCCAGTGCTATAGTTTGTTATTTAATTTTTTTTTTTTCAATTAGTAATCCATTTTTTTACTGTTAAGTTTTTTAAGCTTTTTAGAAAGCACCTATTAATACGTACATAAACCCTTAAAAATGTAGCTAATTTGTTTTGTTATGTGTCTAGCTTCACTACCTTCTCTGTGTTTAAGTATGTGCAATTATCACCCCAAATTGTTAATGTGAGTAAAAACTTCTAATCTAATCGCCGAATTAAGTATTACAAGGATTACATGTCCATCCGAAACAACCATCTTCTGGATATTTCAATATTTGAATAATCTCTTACTTAGGGCTCAAAATCTGGCGAATTACCATCTAAGCCAGTTATACGGCCAGGTAAATAATTAGGAACTCCTTAAATAATTCCTGCCTATAAATTTAATTAGTCTTTTTAATTGCTTATACGTATTTTTTAATCTATTTCTAGTAAATGTGGCATTGCCAATATATTTCATATTATTTAATGTACAAGGCACTCGCAAAATCTCATTCTTTTATACCATTTAAGAAATAACACTATATCACAAATACGACAAGATATCTATATAAATGTTTTTTTTTTTCTAGTAAGGGCTAACGAAGGGCACAGGCGTGTTATACAAACGAGAATATCTGACTTGTTATTAATTGAAAATTTCTAGAATTGTTATTCCAAAACGCGAATAATTTTTTTAAAAATTGACAACCACTATAGTATTTAAGCAAAAAAGGCAGTATATGCTTTTTATTCAACTTTTATACATGCTATACTTGGTAATGTAAAATTCTGGTGAATTCTATAATCACTATTTGAAAATGGCCAATTTGAAAAATACTATGTAAGGGTGAAATTGGCTATTTGGTGTCACTATCTTAAGGTGTGGGCGTGTTAGTTATTGATAGTGTATTTAGCTCTTTCAGAAAAACAATATGCCTTAAAAAAAATTAGTAAACGACATATAATACGATTTATTCAAAGAAACCCGTCAAACCTCTTCTTCCGCCCCTTTAATCCTTTTTATGTTTAACTATAAATAGTTATGCTTAAAATTTGTGTCTTATCCCAACCAAAAACCGGAGTAACTTCTCATAATGTTATTAGAACTATACAAAAACCGCCCCTTACCACCTTTCTTACCCAAAAACTGTAGGTTCCATTCCTACTTCAAGTATTATACGTGTACCAAATTCAAAATCAATATCCCATTTCCTTCGAGAATTATTGTGCCCAAAGACTGACAGAAATGGAAAGCCATGTTTTTCGTAATCTAAGGACTCTAAAACATTAAGAGATACAAATTTCTCGGATGATAATTTTTTCACAAATATCTACAATATTTTCTTTTAGTAAAGGTAAAAAAAAAAATCCATATTTTAAGAAGGTCCTTTATAAGCTCATTATTTTTTTTTTTATGGTCCACCTCCCTGCCATTATAAAGATTTTTCCCCTTTTTCTTACTATATCTCTAATGAGATATGTTGAGGGAGATGTCATTCCAGCCAGCCATTCCACCGTTGCCCAGGTGCCAAAACATACACCTTCATAGTAGTGCGACCACGGGCGTTATTGCATTTCTGCATTAACTAGTACCTAAAAATACACACACACACACACACAAACCCAGTCGATTGCTGGAATCGAACCAGCGACCATCGGTTTCATATGCAGGCTACCGAGGTAGGCCGTAGTTAGTACGCTAAATTCGTGAAGCCAATAAAGCAGAAAAAAAAGTGTGGGTTTATTTTAAGAATTTAAAAACCACGTAACTGAAAAACGACTGATTATTGCACTAGTATTGCATTAACATATGTATATATATATATATATATATATATATAAATATATATATATATATATATATATATATATATATATATATATATATATATATATATATATATATATATATATACATGTATAAATATATATATATATATATATATATATATATATATATATATATATATATATATATATATATATATATATATATATATAAATATACAGTCCCTGGCCAAATTATTAGACGCACTGTATTTTTTTTTAGTAATTTTATGTTTCTTAAGAGTTTTTATGCAATAATGGTATATTTAAACTACAATATTATTGGTTTTTATTTAAAAGAATTGTTGTAGACTACATATTTGTATTTATTTTTAACATATGGCAACACTGTGTTGACAAAGTGATACATGAACGTAAACAAGTACAAACCTGTATCAGTCGCGATCGGAATCGAGTCAGGTACGGACGTGTTTCTGTGGCTTTATGGACTGTGATTGTTTGTTTAACAGTTTTATACTACTCAGTTATTAGTTTATTTTGTATGCAGTGTTTTAAAAAAGTAATTGGACTATTTTCATTATGGGTAGAAAAGGCGATCTTTCACCACGTAAAAAAGCTGAAGTGAAGGCCCTTGTGATTGCGAAAACATTTACAAACCGAGAAATATCACGAAGATTGGAGGTTTCTGAAGCTAGTGTACGACGCATAAAAAAGAAAATTGAGTCAGGGAAGGAATTAAGCCCGAAAAGAAAGAAAAGATGCGGGTAGAAAACCAATTTTCACTCCACGGTCAGAGAGATGTTTGAAGAAAATTTGTGTAGAAAACAGATTTGCTACCACAAAGGTAATAAAATCACAACTCCAGGATGCTAGCGTAAATACTTCTGAGCGCACTGTTCGAAGAAAATTGAAAGAATTAGATTTTAAGGCCTGTCGCCCCTCCAGGAAGCCCAAGTTAACAGCTGCAATGAAAGCAAAGCGCCTGAAGTGGGCCAAACAATGGCAAGACAAAGATGTGGACTTCTGGAGATCGGTAAGATACAGTAATTTAATCAATAATTGATACATTATTATCATTTTCAGTTAAATAAAGCAAATAAACATGGAAGTTTATATATTTTTCCTATTTTTGACAGGTCTGCTTCAGTGACGAAAGCACATTCGAAATTTTGCAGAATAAAGCTCAGTATGTGCGTCGTCGTCATGGAGAAAAGTTTCATCCTGATTGTGTCGTCCCGACGGTTTAAACATCCCACCAAAGTGATGATTTGGTCAGTCATCAGCGGCAAGGGCACTGGACGTCTGTACGTCGTCAAAGGAATAATGAGGCAAGATCAGTACAAAGAAGTATTACAAAATCGGTTGATTCCGCAGCTCAGAGAATGGTTTCCAAATGGGGAACTATTCACTTTCATGCAAGATGGAGCTCCCTGCCACACTGCTCGGTCTGTTAAAGCTTTTTTGGCAGAAAAAAATATCCCTCTGTTGGATTGGCCGGGTAATAGCCCATTGAAAATGTGTGGGAGCTGATGAAAAGAGAAGTGGCTAAAGATGTGATTACCAACAAAACCCAGCTCCTAGAAAAGATTATTCATGTGTGGAATCATCATCCTCAAATGCAGGAGACAGTACAATCTTGCATTGATAGCATGCCGCGCAGAATTAAAGCTTTGATAGCGGCTAAAGGTGGCTCAACTAAATATTGACTTTTACTAACATTAATTTCACTTTTCTTTAAAACTTAATAAACTTATGCTTTTCTAAATGAATGCTGTTTTATTTATGTCAAATAAATAGGTAATTGATTGGATAATATAAAAATAAAAAACAAATCAATTTAAAATAATAAAACGGTACAATATCACTCGGTAATTAATATTTTACATGAAATCTTGCAGTGCGTCTAATAATTTGGCCAGGGACTGTATATATATATATATATATATATATATATATATATATATATATATATATATATATATATATATAAACCTCTGGACAAAATTAACGCAACAATCTGAAAATTAATTTATTTTTTTTCTTATGTCAGTTTTAAAGTTTATCGAGTATTTGAATAGTAGGCTATGCATATTTTGTTTCGTTGTTCATCAAAACAGTTCGTTTAGATTTACAGTTTTAAAGAATTTTTTAGAAGATAAACAATTTTCTGTAATAATGCGATAGATTTTCTTTTAAAAGTAAGCTTATAAATTGTTCCCTTTTTCAAAGTAATACGTTTTTGTGGTAGACTGTTTTATTTTTGACCCCGAAGAATTAGAAAAATGAATCGAACAAGGAATTTAACTGAACACGAGGTAGTGCGAGCCTCAGTTTTATTGGACAAGGGATATTGTCAGAGTTATGTTGCCAATTTGTTAGGCAAACATCGTTCCACAATAAGTCGTATGGTAAGACGTTTGAATGAAGTAGGAACTTATTCTAGAAGGCTAGGGCAAGGGCGAAAACGATGCACTAGCGACCTAGATGAACCTTTTATAAGACAATATGCTTTAAGAAACAGGACTGTCACTAGTTCTATAATAAGAAACGAACTCGAAGCTGTTCGCAATGTCACAATTTCTTCTAAAACAGTTAGAAGACGGTTAAATGAAGCTGGATTAACAGTAGGAGACCAGCCACTGCGCCCTTGCTTACTAGAGAGAACAGAGTTGCCAGGTTACGTTTTGCTCGAAATCACGAAAACTGGTCTGTGGATGATTGGAAACAAGTTTTCTTCACAGATGACACTAGGGTTAGTCTAAAACATCCAGATAGTCGTGAGCGAGTATGGCGAAGACCAGGAGAGAGGTTTGCTCCTTGCAATATCTCTGCAAGGGTTCCATTCGGCGGTGGCTCTGTTATGTTCTGGGGTGGCATCTGCTTTGATGCTCGCACAGAGTTAGTTCCTGTCCGTACGAGATCCATTAATGCTGACTACTATCTTGAGAATATTGTAACAGAACATGTGATGCCTTTCGGTAATTTTGTGGGGTCCAATTTCCTGTTTATGCAAGACAACGCTCGACCTCACGTGGCTAGGGAGGTACTCAATTATCTTAATCAAGTTGATATACGGATTATGCAATGGTCACCAAAAAGCCTGGGTCTGAATCCGATAGAACATGTATGGGATCACCTTAAGAAAAATGTGAAACGTCATATACCTGCACCTAGAAACCTGAGGCAGCTTGAAAATGCAGTTATCACAGAATGGGAGCAAATTCCTCAAGATTTTATCCAAAATTTAATTAGCATGCCTAGGCGCATAAACTCTGTCATCCGAAGTAGAGGAGGCCACACACCTACTAGTGTCTCAGTTACACCATTAATTTTGCTACTAGTGTCTCAGTTTATTTTTTTCATTATTACATAATTTCAACGATTTTGTTATTAGGTCATAAGAATAATTTTAATTCGAATCTTATAGAGAAATTTGGTAGCTAATTCACTTTTAAAGTATCCGAATAAGTTTGTTCTAACTTTTAGTGTAACCAATGTTCATAAAAAATTATTAAAATTAATTCATTATAGAGATTTGTATGATTTAATATAATGTTGCGTTAATTTTGTCCAGGAGTGTATATATATATATATATATATATATATATATATATATATATATATATATATGTACATACATACATATAAATATATATATATATATATATATATATATATATATATATATATGTATAAAATATTAAAATTCCTGGTTTAAATCCGTTCGTTTAACAAAAAATTTGCACAACGTTTCGCCAAAATCTCATTTGGCATTTTCAGGTGCTCTTGCTGCTATCCGATCTTGCTGCTGCTATCGCTCGAGCGAGTTAGCTTCGAGCGGCAGCAGCAGCAGCAGCAAGATCACAGTATCGAGTAGCAGAAGCAGCAAGAGCACTTGAAAATGCCAAATGAGATTTTGGCGAAATGTCGTGCAAATTCTTTGTTAGACGAACGGATTGAAACCCGGAATTTTAATGTATTATATTCCACCATCCGTGAAAATCTCTGTTGCAACACAGCAGTAATGAAGAGAATAAATGCCTTCGAAATGTTGCTATACCGACGTATCCTGAAAATTCCCTGGACACAACATGTACTAATAACAAAGTGATCAGAAGAATGGGAACAGGTTTGGAACTGGCGCTGAAAAAGCACTGTTAGTCGATGATGTCCCGAACGGATGAAATACTATTAGAAGACTATATATATATATATATATATATATATATATATATATATATATGTGTATATATATATATATATATATATATATATATATATATATATATATATACATATATATATACATATATATATATATATATATATATATATATATATATATATATATATATATATATATACATATATATATATATATATATATATATATATATATATATATATATATATATATATATATATATATATATATATATATATATATATATATATATATATATATATATATATATATATATATATATTATATATATATATATATATATATATATATATATATATATATATATAAACCTACTCAGTATATATCACCACTACACCAAACCCTTTATTTTTGCATTCGATACGCGTTTCGCTAACCATGAGCTATGATTGACCGACTAACTACGCTAACATGGTTAGCGAAACGCACGTCCAGTGCAAACATGAAGTGTTTAGTGATATATACTGAGTAGCGTTATTGTGTCAAAGATTCCACATTCCCAACGTAGTATATATAAAACAGACAGAAAAAGTTTACTTTGAATTAATGATGAAGTTTGAATGGCTTCTAACGCCACAAAATACCGTTTATGTTATGTTTTGTCTTAAATTTACGATTTAATCCAATTTCCTTGCACCATTTTCTATGTTTTCAGATTTTAAGCTGTTTAAAAGCTGTTTTTTTCAATAATTTTGACATAATGACATTGACTGATGAATTCAAATTTTAATATACTATCAGGTTAACTTAGGTTAGCTCGGGTTAGTTCAGATTAGTTCAGGTTAGTTTATATAATAATATAAAATTTTGATAGACTAGAATATATAAAAAAATACGACTAAAGTTAAGATTTAATTTAAAAAAAAAGTTCTAGTAGTTGTTGCAGGAATGCAATAACGCCCGTTGTAGCACCACCGCATTGTCTAAAAAGTGCCGTGAAATACAAATGTATGTTTCGGCCCTTGGAGAGCGTCGACTGATAGTACGATCTCCTAGCTAATATCCATCTAAAAAGGGTAACTTTTATTCAGGCAGGGAGGTCAACGATAAAAAAATTAATTAATTTGAGGATTGCAGGTATAAGCTATATATTTATAGAGGAATTTTTAGTAAAGACATCTTTTTCAGTCCTGTTTACCAAAATACCCGTTATGCGATTTTATATACTTAAGTTCTTAATCAACAACTAGGAATAAAATATTAAACAATTACCAAACTTGATTTAAATCCAGATTTCAACTTTCAATTATTTCTCTACCGTCTCGGGACATATATATCGTCGTATTATTAGCAGTCAAGGTGGAATTGGCAAAGATGAGAGCAAAAGGTAGAATTTTATTGTTTTATATCTCCGGCTGATTTCAAACTTTATTGATACTAAACGCGCCATCTGAAATGATTCGATACAACTATTATTATTTGTTGAAACATGGACCTATTCAATTTTAATTTTAATAATTAAAGCTCCATTTGATATTCAACACGTCAGTTAATAATTAAAACTGTGTTTGGTATTCAACATATCGGATATATGTATTCAGTAGAGCGTAAATCGAACTAATTTTTAAGTTGTAAATCACGTCAATCTTTCTATCCAATATTCGCCAATCAATTTGAATTCAAATTCATAGATTCGCATAGGTATAATAGATTTTAACAGAGTGCTTACACACGCAGTTTTCGTCAGTTCCGTCCAGACCGCATTCTAATTCGTCTTTTATTCATCATATCGTGCGGGTCTGTAACACAGATAGGGATACAATCTAGGAAATAATTTAGTAATGAGGATCTCTTGCCTCAATTTAATTTGCAAATATTGTGGGGATGTAATATTCAGGATCATGCTGCAGTAGGAAGAGTCTCTACGTAGTAAAAAAATTGGTAAAGTGATTTGCTTAGTGTTTTTCTCGCCATTACAGCTGGTAACTATTTTTTTGAAGTCACTCTGTTATCATAGTTCTTTCCCATTCACTTGACTTTTTATGAAGCTTGAAAATAATGAAAAAATTATATTATTTTTGGATTTTTCGGCTCGATGAATCTTGAAACCGACATAAAACATAATATATTCAAGGCTACCGCCTCTAACTCTGTTCAAAATTGACTGTAAGCAAACGCCAAATAAATTTTGTAATACGGGAGCTATTTTTTAAGTTATCTACCTAGCTGTAAGAGAAAACAGAACTTAATTTTTTTTTTACTTAACTAGCGTTTACGCTAATATACTTATTGTATTGTATATTATAGTGTTTCTCGAGTTGTTTTATTCCATCCAAAAAAATTTTTTTGTATGTGTCGTAAAAAATGACGTCGTAGTAACTTTCAACTCATCATTCGAGAAAAATTTTCAGCCACTGAGGCATTTTTTCAGAAGTTTGAATAAAAAAATAAGTCGCAGAGCGCTAATACAGGGTTGTAGGGTGGATGTTGTAACTGTGAATCCACAGCTTTCGGTAATGGTTCGAATTGTGCGAGCCTTGTTGATCCTTTAATTTTCGCGCAACAGGATAGTTTTGGGTCTCCATGAATTCGGACGTCTTTTTTTTAATATTTTATATATATAGCTATTTGCGATAACACGATTTTCTAAATTGAGAGTTTTTCTTTTATCCATCAATTTTCATTGAAACTAAAATTCTGAAAAATCGTGAATAAGGAAGGTGACTTTAAATTATTCAAAAAAAAAAAAATCTAGAAACGTCTCATAAAAGTTCATGTGATCTCTTGCTTGTGGGATCTCCTGGGCCACAAAATATTTTAAATTCTTAACGATGAACGTACAAACTTTTATTTTATGAGATATATATAAGGTATACCTTAGAATATAAATGTGTTATAAGAAAAAATGGCGAAGATACAAAACATATATAAAATGATTTCATTCTGTTAAGATTTTACCGGTAATATGGGTATATATATATATATATATATATATATATATATATATATATATAAATATATATATATATATATATATATATATATATATATATATATATATATATATATATAAACTCCTGGACAAAATTAACGCAACAATCTGAAAATTAATTTATCTTTTTCTTATGTCAGTTTTAAAGTTTATCGAGTATTTCAATAGTAGGCTATGCATATTTTGTTTCGTTGATCATGACAGAAATCAAAACAATTCGTTTAGATTTACGGTTTTAAAGAAGTTTTTAGAAGATAATTTTCTGTAATAATGCGATAGATTTTCTTTAAAAGTAAGCTTATAAATTGTTCCCTTTTTCAAAGTAATACGTTTTTGTGGTAGACTGTTTTATTTTTGACCCCGAAGAATTAGAAAAATGAATCGAACAAGGAATTTAACTGAACACGAGGTAGTGCGAGCCTCAGTTTTATTGGACGAGGGATATTGTCAGAGTTATGTTGCCAATTTGTTAGGCAAACATCGTTCCACAATAAATCGTATGGTAAGACGCTTGAATGAAGTAGGAACTTATTCTAGAAGGCTAGGGCAAGGGCGAAAACGATGCACTAGCGACCTAGATGAACGTTTTATAAGACAATATGCTTTAAGAAACAGGACTGTCACTAGTTCTATAATAAGAAACGAACTCGAAGCTGTTCGCAATGTCACAATTTCTTCTGAAACAGTTAAATGAAGCTGGATTAAACAGTAGGAGACCAGCCACTGCGCCCTTGCTTACTAGATAGAACAGAGTTGTCAGGTTACGTTTTGCTCGAAATCACGAAAACTGGTTTGTGGATGATTGGAAATAAGTTTTCTTCACAGATGAAACTAGGGTTAGTCTAAAACATTCAGACGGTCGTGAGCGAGTATGGCGAAGACCAGGAGAGAGGTTTGCTCCTTGCAATATCTCTGCAAGGATTCCATTCGGCGGTGGCTCTGTTATGTTCTGGGGTGGCATCTGCTTTGATGCTTGCACAGAGTTAGTTCCTAGCAGAGGAGGCAACACACGCTACTAGTGTCTCAGTTACACCATTAATTTTGCTACTAGTATCCCAGTTAATTTTTTTCATTATTACATAATTTCAACGATTTTGTTATTAGGTCTTAAGAATAATTTTAATTCGAATCTTATAGAGAAATTTGGTAGCTAATTCACTTTTAAAGTATCCGAATAAGTTTTTTCTAACTTTCAGTGTAACCAATGTTCATAAAAAAATTATTAAAATTAATTCATTATAGAGATTTGTATGATTTAATATATTGTTGCGTTAATTTTGTCCAGGAATGTATTATATATATATATATATATATATATATATATATATATATATATATATATATATATATATATATATATATATATATATATATATATATATATATATACATATATATATATATATATATATATATATATATATATATATATATATATATATATATATATATATATATATATATATATATATATATATATATATATATATATATATATATATATATATATATATATATATATATATATATATATACACATATGTATATATATATATACACATATGTATATATAGTTCTGTTAGATGTATGTTGGCATAAAACCTGTAATGTGTCACTAGGTTAAATAAAAAGTATGTGTTTGTAGGAGCCACTTAGACTCGTGAAAATGGCAAGATAAACTGATAGTTTTAAATTCTTTAGAAAGTGAGATAAAACGAACAAAAACAATTGCTAGTATATCTGCCCAGACCGCCTAAGTTTAAGAGTTTAAATCAGTTTTTGCCGGCCATCTGTCAAACAAATGTCAACTTGTGATACATCGTTGGAAAGAGAATTTCAAAGCGAATTGAAATTGATAAAAAAATATGCAGGGTTCCATTAAAAATAAGAAAGTTGCAGTCACTTCCGGTCAAACCGGCAGTAGTTAAAAATATTTCTTAAATGACAAAAAAGCACAATAATGTCCCCTTCTGATATCTAAAAATGCAAATATGTAACTTTCAAAATAAAAAAAATTACAGGGTCTTACATGTCGGCTGTGTCACCCGCTATATATAATATACTAGCCGAGCCCGCGGCTCCGCTCGCGTGGACTTGATTCACTACTATCGTCACTGCTTATTCCTTATGTTACCCAACGTAATAAAATATCTCTCATTATTTCTCCTTATCTGCCAATATTTCTCCTTATTTCCCATTATCTCTACATAATTTCCATTATCTAGGCTTATCTCTGCTCATCTCCCATTATTTCTCCTTCTCTCCCATTATTTCTCCTTATCTCCCATTATCTCACCTTATTTCCCATTATCTAGGCTTATCTCGACTTATCTCCCATTATTTCTCCTTATCTTCCATTATTTCTCCTTATCTCCCATTATCTCACCATAACTCCCATTATCTAGACTTATCTCTGCTTATCTCCCATTATATCACCTTATTTCCCATTATCGAGGCTTATCTCGACTTTTCTCCCATT
Organism: Pachyrhynchus sulphureomaculatus; assembly: GCA_019049505.1. Lineage (NCBI taxonomy): Eukaryota > Metazoa > Arthropoda > Insecta > Coleoptera > Curculionidae > Pachyrhynchus > Pachyrhynchus sulphureomaculatus. The sequence goes on from CM032446.1 coordinate 64,551,657, forward strand.
AGTTCTCCTTATCTCTCATTATCTCTCATTATCTCACCTTATCTCCCATTATCTAGGCTTATATCGAATTATATAGAACATATGTATAAATTTATAAAAAAAAACACGTAAATCGGATAAGTGGTTCTCGAGTGATAAGCGCACTAACGGACAGACAGACAGAGAGACGTTGAATTTTATATATATTGTATTCTTTGCTACATGATATTGTTCCATATTTAATGCTTTAGGGAGTGTATTGCAAGAGAACGCGCTAGCGGCAAACTTTTCTCCGACTTAATTTACTATTATCGTCACTGCTTATTCCTTATGTCACTTAATAAAATATATCCTATAACCTGGCCAGAGAACATACGTATGGTTAAAAAAAAAGCACGTAAATCGGATAAGTAGTTCTCCAGTGATAAGTACACTAACGGACGGACAGACAGACAGACGGACAGACAGACAGACAGACAGACTGACAGAGAGACATTGCATTTTATATATATTATAGATATTCTCTGCTACATAATATTGTTCCATATTTAATGGTTTGGACTGTGTATTGCAAGAGAATGCGCTAGCGGCAAACTTTGTCCGACTTCATTTACTATTATTGTCACTGCTCATTCCTTATGCTACCTATCGTAATAAAATATAGCCTATAATCTGGCCGGAGAACATAACATATGTATGTTTAAAAAAAAAAAATTACGAAAATCGGATAAATGGTTCTCCAGTGATAAGCGTACTAACGGACAGAGAGACAGACAGAATACGTTGCATTTTATATATATTCTAGATGTAATAAAATATATACCTATAACCTGGTCAGAGAACATATGTATGAATTTAAAAAAAATCACGTAAATCGGATAAGTGGTTCTCGAGGGATAACCGCATTAACGGACAGACAGACAGACAGACAGACAGACAGACGAACATTGCATTTTGTATATATTATAGATATAGATTATTATTATTATTATATAACCTGGCCAAAGATTATATGCATGAATTTAAAAAAAGACAGGTAAATCGGATAAGTGGTTCACGCGTGATAAACGCACTAATGGACAGACAGACAGACAGAGAGACATTGCATTTTATATATATTATAGATTATACATTACAGATATTCTTTGCTACATAATATTGTTCCATATTTAATGGTTTAGGCTGTGTATTTCAAAGGCACGCGCTAGCGGCAAACTTATTTCCGACATCATTCACTATTTTACGTCACTGCTCATTCCTTATGGTACCTATCGTAATAAAATATAGCCTATAACCTGACCAGAGAATATATGTATGTTTTAATAAAAAAAGTACGTAAATCGGATAAGTGGTTTTTCAGTGATAGGCGCACTAACGGACAGACAGACAGACAGACAGAGAGACGTTGCATTTTATATATATTATAGATATATATATATATATATATATATATATATATATATATATATATATATATATATATATATATATATATATATACACATATATAACAATCGAAAGTTAACTTCTGGGAAACGCCCTTGTGAGGAGATAGAGATGAGCAATCAAAGATCTAGTTTCTGTTTTTATTTTTTAAATCAAGCTTTCGCTGCCTAATTGGTAGCTTCTTGTGGATACTGAAATGCAAACAAACGACAGAAGGAAAATTAAGATGTTCATCAGGACGTGTGATATATGTATATAAGTACGTAAGCTATATAATGGTATACTTTCAAAAATTTAACAGGTTTTTCTCTAATTAAGTATTTAAGTATGTAAGTTAAGCATTTGACTAACCAAGTAGCGAACACAATCATACAAAGAACACGAGAACAGCATATTTGGAGAATTAATATATAAAGATCTTAAGAGGTAAACTACTAATAACATCTTTAAACGTTTTTTTTAGAATCAAAACCAACTGTGAGAAACACCGTGCTGCCTTAATGGCAATCCTTTTTAAAATTTATATTTGACGTAACGTTAAGTAACATATAGTGATTTTTAGTCCGCCACCGGCCATTGTTGGTATTAAATTTCGTCAGAAAGCCAAGAAAAAGCATCAAGTTTTTATTCATTAAGGTTGGAGTTTAACATTTCGGGAATACGTTTTTATTGGAAAAATTATTTTTTAAAAAAACTTCTCATAAGTTACGCAACATATTTAGAAACGGAAATGGCAACGTCTGCTTTACTCGAAATTAATTTTCTCATAGGAATCGTTACTTCTAACTGTATGTAATCTAAAGTAATAATCCGAATAGAACGTGGAATCAGACAAGGTGATACGATCTCTTCTAAACTTTTTATGGCTTTGCTAGAATATGCCTTTAGAGAACTTAATTGGGATGGAAAAGGCATAAACATCGATGGCGAATATCTAAATCAGCTGCGCTTTGCTGATGATATTGTCATAATAGCCGACAATCTAGGAGATGCCCAAAAAATGCTTACCGAATTGCAAATAACATCAGCAAATATTGGTCTAAATATTAACTTTTAGAAAAACTAAGTTAGGTAGTCCAATCTAGTTAGGAACAGTAATATGAAATTTAATGAAAACTAGGTGGAGCACGTCTAAAATTATAAGTATTTGGGTCATAAATTACAAATTGGCAAAGATAAGCAAGCCAGTGAGATACGCCGTTGTGTGGGTTTGGGATGGACGGCTTTTGGAAAACTGAGAGATACGCTGCAACGTAATTTGCCAATATGCTTAAAAAAGAAAGCTTATGAACAATGCATTCCGGGGGTAATCACATATGGCGCCGAGACACTCACATTAACAAAACAGTCAGTAAACAAACTGAGAGTATCGCAACGGGCAATGGAGAGAGCTATGCTGGGTATCACAAGGAAGGATAGAATAACAAACATAATTATCAGACGACGAACCAAAGTAATTGATATTATCCAAAAAATTACGCAATCTAAATGGAGATGGGCAGGCCATATAGCCCCAAGGGATAATAACCGATGATGTAGAAGAAAACTAACAGAATGGAAACCCAGACAACAAAAAAGGAACAAAGGTAGACCACCAACAAGATGGCACGATGACATCAAGAGAATGCAGGAAATTGAGTTAACATTGCTCAGGACAGAGATCAGAGGAGGCTTATATCCAACAGTGGATGAAGACGGCTGATGGATGATAATATTTATATATATATATATATATATATATATATATATATATATATATATATATATATATATATATATTATATTATATATATATATATATATATATATATATATATATATATATATATATATATATATATATATATATATATATATATATATGCTTGGATAAAGTTACTTTTTACCTTGAGAAAGTCAAATTCAGTGCTTATTTTAAGATTATGTTTTTGCAAGGAAAGTGCTGGGTACATTTGTTTACCGATTTTTTCTTCTTAAAAACGGTAGTGATTTGATTCCTCTTAAGTAAGACTTTTTTAGTTTTTACTTCTCTTGCTTAGAGAAAAATTATAAGTATTCATAAAAAAAACCTTCTAAGATTTTTACATTTTTCCACGTTGCAGGATTCCAGAATTTCGAAATATAGTTTCTCATTTCCGTTTATCTGTCCATTGACACAAAAACTGTGGAACGAAATGCGATATCGTTTTCTAATTTGGTATACATATAAAAGTTGAAGTAGCAATAGAACCTACAACTTTCGAACGAAATGGGTCCAGAGAAAGAGTGATGAAAGGGCGGGATTCAATGAAAATAGGTTCAATATTATTATGACAATTTTTCCAGTTTTTTTTTTTTATGATAATCGATAAAATTTAAGTTGGAAGGGATGACTTCAAATATAACCTATTAGTGCCCCTTTCTACGGTTTTTGGAGAAAAGCAATCTGCGAATAAAGTTAGTTTTTCATTATTTCCAGTTCCAATAAAAATATAAATGTTAATATAGAGTGACTATTGAAAAAGACATCGGTCAAGTGCAAGTTGAACTTGCGCAATTAGTGTTCCGTACGTTGATTGCTTCTGAAATAAAAAGTTTTGTTACGGAGGTATAAAGTGATCTGTGACTTCACACTTCACTTTTTTTATATACCAGATAAATTATAATTATTAAAGATAATACACTTGTGATAATTTTCGTTCAATCTATACCCCGTGGAGAATATTCCAGACTTTTTTCAAAATTTTTGGATCAGTGCTTTTCGAGATAAAGGGGGGGAGAGCGGGTTTTCGCGATTTTTTCAAAATAATACAAAGAAAAGCGTGCGCATGTAAGACATTATATATATATTTTTGAACTCCTGTGTTTACAAGCTTTCATTTGACATCCTATTCTTTCGATTTCACCCCCCCTGCCAAAATGAACTCCTTAAGTCAAAATATAACTTTCAAAACTGCAGGGCTCTGATGAGGCCATCAATTTCTATATTAGTACCAAATCTCAATTTTCTACGTCAAATAGTTTCGGAGAAAATCGGGTGTGACAGACGGACAGACAGACAGAGAGACAGACACCGAAGTGATTTTATGAGTGTTCCGTACAGAATACTAAAAAACCGGTCAAGTGCAAGTTGGAATTGCGCTATTAGCGTTCCGAACGTTGATTGCTTTTAAAATAAAAAAAAATGTTATTGAGGTTTGAAATGATCAATGACTTTACTGACTTTACAAAACACATCCCAACTGAGTTTCAACAAAGTTTTTATTCGATCTTTACTGAGAACTGATTACCTTGAAATTTTGGTTCTTTTTATATACCAGATAAATTATTAAAGGTAATGCATTTGTGATAATTTTCGTTCAATCTACACCCTGTGGAGAATACTACAGAATTTTTTCAAATTTTTTTGTTCATTACTTTTCGAGATAAGGGAGGGCAGCGATTTTTCGCAATTTTTTAAAAATAATACAAAGAAAAGTGTGCGCAAGCATTACATTATATATATTTTTGAACTCGTGTTTTTACAAGCCTTCTTTTGACACCCCACTCGATGACCTCGTAAAAAAAAACTTTTTGTTACTTCCGTTTCACCCCCCAAAAACTAACCTCTTAATTCAAAATTTAACTTTCAAAACTACACGGCTCTAATGAGACCATCAATTTCTATATTAGTGTCAAATTTCAACTTTCTATGTCAAATAGTTTCGGAGAAAATCGGGTGTGACGGGCGGACAGGCAGGCGGATAGACTGGCGGACAAACATCCAAGTGATCTTATAAGTGTTCCGTGTGGAACACTAAAAATTGACTTTTCAACTCTTATACGTAACCTTTTTGTACAGGTATAGTGAAAAAATAGGTCATGTAGGATAGAAAAATATACTAATACGATAAACTTGAACGTAATCTACGACGAACAATGCAAAAGAAGGCACAAGTAGAATATACCGTTATTAAATTTTCTATTTTCCCTGACAAAAGAACGGTAATAAGCTTGTTGCTTTATTTAGATATGACCATGCTGTTAAATTAAATGTCTTGTCCGCATATCAACATAGTATTATCTTCCCTTAACGTTCTTACACGCAACAGCTTCGTCCAGACCGCACTTCAGTTCGTCTTTTATTCATATTATCGTGCGGATTTTGCAACACGCAAATACCGGATACTACCGAGGACGTGGTTTAACAACAAGGGTCTCTTGTCTCAATTTAATTTTCAAATGTTGGGGTTATGCTACGTTCACTCATTTACGGAAATACAAGAAAGTATACCAATGGCCGACATTCGGATGAAAGATTTAGTATCTTTTCAAAAACATAATGTCATGTCACGTCAAGCGACTATTTAATTAAAACTCAAGCTTTTGTTCAGTCGCAAGATGAATAGTTAACAATATAATTGTAAGTTTCTCCATACAGATATATCTGAATATAAACAATGATTATTATTGAAGGTCTCAGTACCACATACAGTCAATTCAAAAAGTCTCCATACACCACCTGTTTTCTATACTATTTTTCTGTTATGTTTAACTAATTAATTGGAACTATGAGAAAACATGTTTAAATTAATATTTGAAACTTAATAATAATAATAATAATCTGTATTGTCTAACAGATAGAATATCCATTTACAAGACAAATGTGTAAATTACAAAGAAAAGAGAAAAAAAGAAACTTACAATAATTGCTTAAAATAAGTATAACAACAATATATATAACCCGTATATACCGCTCAAAAATGTGGACACGTCCACCGAGCATCAAGAATCTTCGTCTTCATCAATTTAGTAAACTGAGCATGAGTTAAGTTATGCATATCGAAAATCGCTACAAACCACATTGAAAATATTCATGGATTGATACAAAGAAGTCTTCATTAAAATATTAGTTCTTGGTGTACTCAAGCAAAAAACATGAGGAAATCTGGTAAGTCGAGACGGCACATGAAAGTTAATTTGGGAAAGCAGGTCAGGGCAATCAATAAAGGATTTACATATCTTGAACAAAAATTGAACCAGCAAGTAAATACTGCGATTCATCAACGACGGCATGTTGAAACGCGCTAACAAGATCTTGCTTTCTATACCTCTAGGAGGGTAAGTACCGCCATCTCTGAAGCACAGTAACTTAAAGCACTTTCTCTGTATGTTCTCTATTCTATCAATGTATTTATGATAGATTGGGTGCCAAATCACTACGCCGTATTCCAACTTAGATCCCACATAGCAAAAGTAGAGCATTTTTGGGGGACCCTATATCTACCAACCCCCTTGAATTGCGAAAAATAAATCCAAGCATCTTCAACGCTTCTCCACAAACACGATCAATGTGATCGGCAAATGACAATCGGGTATCAAACACCACTCCCAGGTCCCTGAAAGTATAGCAACGATTTATAATCGCTTTATCCAAGACATGCTCATAATGAGTGGGGTTCAGTTGGTTGGAGAACTACATAACAAAACATTTCCCGAGATTCAAGGTCAACTTATTGATAGCACACCAATTTTCGATAGTACGTATGTCTTTCTGAAGTATGATACCATCGTTAATGTCATGAATTACCCGGAACAGTTTAAGATCATCAGCAAATAAGAGTGTGCTACTAGCTAACCAACTAGGATGAGTATTAAAAACAACTACGGATCATTACATCATTGTTATAAAAATGTAAACAAAATTAATGTTAAAAAAGTCTACATACACTCAAGAACTGTATTGAAAAAAAAAACGTTTTAATCAGCCGCATTTTATCAAGCTATCTATTGCTCGCTAAACTGAAAACAAATGAATAATTTTCGGCTATACTTTATAATCTGTTACTTGTTGCTAGTAATTTTCCAGTGGGTTTTCAAAATAGTTTTAAAAATGAGCGAGAGAAATTGTGAAATTACATCATCAGATTATAATTGATTTATGGAAAGATAGAAAATCGTACAGAAATATAGGAAAAATTGTTAAAAAGTCGCATACTACTGTTCAGTACATTGTAAATCAGTATAAATCAATGGGTTTCTATAAAATTCGATTATATTCCGGTCGTCCCAAGAAACTGATTCCACGTGAAGAGGCCAGTATTGTGAGACAAATAATTATCGATCCCAAGAAAAGTGCACCAAAATGAAAAGAAGAATTACGGGAACTATTTTCGAAAAATGTTTGTTCACAAACAGTGAGAAATTATTTAGACAGGGCAGGCTATAACGGGTGTGCAGCCAGAAAGAAGCCGTTAATTCCGGAAGCTAATCGCAAAAAGCGGTTAGCTTTTGCTAGGAAATTCGTTACTAAACCTCCTGAATTTTGGGAATCCATAATCTTTAGTGATGAAACTAAAATTAACCTTTTTTAGGCCTGATGGCAGAACTAAAGTTTGGAGAAAGAAGAATATCGCATTCGATATTAAAAACATTTGTTCCATGGTGAGACAAGGGGGTGGCAGTGTTCTGCTTTGGGGATGAATGTCCGCTGGACGGGTTGGAAATTGACATTTTATTAATGGTACCACTGATCAGCAAGTTTATCTGAACATTTTGAGAGACAATTTAAGAGAAAATGTTCAAAAATTAGTACTCGAAAAACGATACATTTTTCAACAGGACAATGATCCGAAACATACCGCAAACTTAGTGCGAGAATAGATGATCCATAATGTGCGATAACAGCTTCATACACTTTCACAATCACCCGATGTTAACCCCATCGACCATTTATGGGAGAAACTTAAACGGCGCGTTCGCAAACATAATGTTTCATATAGAGAAGAATTAAAAAATAGAATATTGAACGAATAGGAGAACATGCCAGTAGAAGTTACTAGAAAGCTGGTTGCAAGCATGACAAAAAAGTTACAGGAGATTATCAAGGTTAACGGCGGGCCCACTAAATATTAAAACGAAGTTGTTATTTTCCGTTAAACTCAAATTGTTATTGGTAATTGTTAAGTGTATGGAGACTTTTTTGACATTAATTGTTTCTATTTTTATAACAATGATGTAATTCATGCCAATGCCAAATGTTCCGTAGTTGTTTTTAATACTAATCCTCGTTGGTTAAGTTTCAAATATTAATTTAAACATGTTTTCTCATAGTTCCAATTAATTCGTTAAACATAGCAGGAAAATAGTATAGAAAGCAGGTGGTGTATGGAGACTTCTTGGACTGACTGTATATCGGTTATGAAGGACAACACCGAAGAACTAAGTGTTGTAATGGTTTTCATAACATGTAGAGAAAAAAATCATTTTTACGCTTTTAGATAGGCACTTCCGTAAGTGCCCACTACACATGTACTTTAATGCTACTCACCGTTACTTTTTTTCATTATCGAGTACGTATCATGTACACAATGAACAATAATTGAAAAAATCTTACTTGCTTTATTCATGCAAAATGATAAGAAAATGATCAACATATCGTTTTTTTAAATTAATTATACACCATAAAACCATTTATTTTAGTTACATTTGATTGAAATGATTGGTTGGAGATGCAGATCCTGTTCTTAAACAAAATGAATTTTATCAGAGAAATAATTAGTGTTAAATTAACAAATAATGAAGAAAAGACCCCTCACTAATCTTATGGAACATGGAGTCTGGCCATTTTTTTTATATTACTTTTTTTGTAGCTTTTATAGCCCTGATTAAAAGTCTCCACGGGCATAAAGTGCGAATTGCCCTGGTTTTTTAAACGCTAACGCTTCTGGAATCCCTTGAAGTTGCAAGAGACTTTTATAGATACAAGATTACTGTATATATCAGTAAACTTCAACCTGTGCCTAATTGGCCGAAAGTAGAGCGTTATCCTGGCTAATTTAAAATATTAATGACCATATCTAAGTAGATAAGTCCAGGAATTGTCAGAAGGTCTCGGGTACCAATCTCGGCAGGTACATATATAGTTTTCAAAATAAGTTAAAAAATTATTTTTTTTAATAATAAATATAAAAAAATCGGTTAAAGCGATTTACCCAGTCCTTTCCTTGCAAACATTCAGTGCTAAAATAAGTAACGAATTTGATTTTTGGTGTTCCGTACGGAACACTTATAAGATCACTTCGGTATCTGTCTGTCTGTCACATCCGATTTTCTCCGAAACTATTTGACATGGAAAGTTGAAATTTGGCATTAAGATAGGATTTAATGACCCCATCAGAGCCGTGTAGTTTTAACAGTTAAATTTTGACTTAAGAGGTTAGTTTTGGGGGATGAAATCGGAAATGAAAAAAAAAATCAAGTCAAATGAAAGCCCTTGAAAACACTGGTTCAAAAATATATATAAGGTAATATTTGCGCACACTTTTCTTTGTATTATTTTTAAAAAATTGCCAAAAATCGCTGTCTCCCCTTTATCTCAAAAAGTACCGAAAAAGTTTTGGAATATTCTCCGAAGAGTGTAGATTGAATGAAAATTATCACGAGTGCATTACCTTTAATAATTTATCTGGTATACGTATAATGTATCCCAAAAAGTTTTATATACGTTTATCTTACATATTACAAAAAAATTATTCTTGATAAAAAGATCTGCATCTGCATCATATGAAAATCAATAATCAAGCATCAAAAGTTTAAAATATTTAGATTTGTAGCCTTCCTAATTAAAAATTCAAAAAAATTCCAGTAAACACGTCAGTAATTGTTAGATTATTTATTGAATAAAAGAAAACGAAATCACTACAAATTTTAGGCTGAAAATAAATGAACGTATCTTTGGAAATACCTAACAATTCAGCATAATTTTTTGGTTCCTAATAACATTTTCAATTAACATTTTACTCTGTATTTAAATTTAAACACACTTTACTCTTCATTATAAATCATTATTATTTATTTTCCCTGTACACCATCAAATATTTTTGATACTTGATTATAAATTTCCATGTAATGCAGACCTTTCTATCAAGAATAAATTTTTTTGTAATATGTAAGATAAACTTTTTCTCCAATTATATAAAACTTTTTGAGACACACTGTATATATAAAAAAAATTTCAAGATCATCAATTTTCCACAAAGATCGGAAACAAACTTTGTTGAAAACTCTTTGGGGTGTGTTTAGACGTAGTTTCGAGAGATTTTATTTTTTATTAAAACATATTTTTAAAAATTAAATTTTGGATCAAAATACATTTTGGTATACAATCAATAAGATTAAAATAACTACTTTCATAACTTTGTAATACCATAGATTCAAATCCTCTTTGATTTTTGAACTGCTTAAAAACTTCTTTTTTATGTCATGCCATCTATTATGTAGAGCCTGAACACTTTTAAGAGTCCTTATCTTTGAAGTTTTTTTTAAGTAAATTTATTTAGTGGGTAGTTTAAAAACTTGGTTGGAAAGTAATTTTAATTAGAATATAATTAAAAAAATAATTTCACAATTGACAGTCGGGTGCTTTATTTGCATTTTTTCAAGTGAAGCGTGCTTAAACAGGGGTGGCGCCATTTAACAGCAATTTAAATTATACTCTATAATTCGCCATGAAAGTGAAGCTACCTCTTATTGGGGGCTTTAAACTACCACTCAACTTAGCATTATGTTAGAATTTTTTGATTTTTTTTATATATATGAGATAGATTATTAAAAGTAATGCACTCGTGATAATTTTCGTTCAATCTACACCCTGTGGAGAATAATCCAGAATTTTTTCAAAATTTGATTAGTACTTTTCGAGATAAGGGAGGGACAGCAATTTTTGGCAATTTTTTAAAAATAATTCAAAGAAAAGAGGGCGCAAGTATTACATTATATATATATATATATATATATATATATATATATATATATATATATATATATATATATATATATATATATACGAGACTGGTTTGAAAAGTCCGTGCAAAAATAAAAAACTACTTATGTGTTTGGGGTAAACCTTTTTTATTTTTCGACATAGTCTCCTTTTAGGCTTATACACTTCGTCCAACGATGTTCTAGTTTGTTGATCCCTTCCGAATAATAGGATTTATCCAAGTCTGCAAAATATCCATTAGTGTCTGCAATCACCGCCTCGTTTGAATAAAATCTTTGTCCCGCCAGCCATTTCTTCAAATTGGGGAACAAATAGTAATCCGAGGGAGCCAAGTCTAGAGAATAGGGGGGATGTGAAACGAGTTGGAATCCTATTTCCATTAATTTTGCGACCACAACTGCTGAGGTGTGTGCTGGTGCGTTGTCGTGATGGAAAAGGACTTTCTTGTGGGCCAATCGCGGGCGTTTTTCTTGCAGCTCATTTTTCAAACGGTCCAATAACGATGAATAATATTCACCTGCAATAGTTTTATCCCAAAAGACAGTCGCCATAACCTTTCCGGTCGAAGGAACGGTCTTCGCCTTTTTTGGTGCAGATTCTCCCTTGGTAACCCATTGTTTAGATTGTTGTTTGGTCTCAGGAGTATAGTAATGTATCCATGTTTCATCCACAGTGACAAAACGACGCTTAAAGTCCCCCGGATTCTTCTGGAACAGCTGCAAACCATCCTTGCAACACTTCACACGATTTCGTTTTTGGTCAAGCGTGAGCAATCGCGGCACCCATCTTGCGGATAGCTTTCTCATGTCCAAATGTTTATGCAAAATATTATGTAGCCGTTCAGTCGAGATGCCCACAGCACTAGCAATCTCACGCACCTTAACTCTTCTGTCATCCATCACCATACCATGGATTTGATCAATGATTTCTGGAGTCGTAACCTCCACAGACCGTCCAGAACGTTCAGCGTCACTTGTGCCCATATGGCCAGTCCGAAAATTTTGAAACCACTTATAAACTGTTCTAATCGAAGGTGCAGAGTCACCATAATGTTTATCAAGCTTCTCTTTAGTCTCCTGAGGCGTTTTGCCTTTCATAAAGTAATGTTTAATCACCACACGAAATTCTTTTTCGTCCATTTCTTGAAAATCACTCGACTTCCTTGATTCACACGAATGCCAAACACAAAGAAATAGACCAATATGGCTGAAACTTAGTGTGCGTTCATTCAAGAGATGCTACTAACTAAACATGACCTCGATACGCGCCGGTGGTTCCATCTCTCGGACTTTGCACGGACTTTTCAAACCAGCCTCGTATATATATATATATATATATATATATATATTTTGAACTCAGGTTTTCACAAGCTTTCATTTGACACCCCCTCGATGACCTGGTAATTTTTTTTCACTTCCGATTTCACTCCTCAATACTAACTCTTTAAGTCAAAATTTACCTTTCAAAACTACATTGCTCTGATGGGGCCACCAATTCCTATATTAGTGGCAAATTTCACCTTTCTATGTCAAATAAATTCGAGAAAATCGGGGTGTAACAGACAGATAGACAGAAACCGAAGGGATCTCATTAGCTTGGTTTGCGTTCGAAAGGTTACAATCCACATTTAAATTGAACATCCCAAATACAATAAAAGCCAGAGTGTTCGGTCAATATGTACATATGGCACTAAAACGTGGCCTTTAAATAAAAGTATAATATATAAACTCCAGGTAATCCAAAGAACCATTAAGAGGAGATTGTTAAATATTAAACTCCAAGATCGTATTCTTAACATCCAGATACGAAGAAAATCAAAACTGACAGATGTAATACAACGAATATGTATATTAAGGTGAAATTGGGCGGGGCATATCGCAAGGATGAATGATAACACATGGACACGCCGTATGGTTGAATGGAGGCCTAGAGAACATAAAAGATGCAGAGGTGGACGGGCGACATAAAAAGATTAGCGGGAGACGATTGAACGCAAAAAGCAAACAGTAGAGCTCATTGAAGACAGCGTGGGGAGGTTTACATCCGACTATGGATGGAATAAGCTAATGATGATTATACTCTTGAATACAGACTATGGTAAATTGCCTTTAAGAAAGAACTGTTTTATCGTTAAGAAAAATTCCCAATACTATTAATTAAAAAGTATAGGTGTTTAAATCAATGAAATGCATGAGCGCGTTTACTGTTTTTATTTCGCTACAATAATCTCACAAAATGATTGTTGTAGTAATACACGAAGTACTCTTTCTAGTGTTTGTCGACAGAGTACCTAGCTACTAGCTGTTAAAAAGGCCCTCGAATTGTAACGTCTCATTACACGACAAGAAGTAGGAATTTTATTTAGCTAGTTGTAAACTTAAAATGTCACAGACTCGTATATACAAGACAATATTGCGTTAACATCTGTTCAGCTGTAAATTTAAGGATTAAAATTTCAGAAAAACTTAATTTTATAATTTTATTATTCTAGTAAGACTCAAAACAGATGTATTTTATGACACAAAAGATACAGTCCTTTTACCAAAGGAAAGGTCTGAAATTAAGGTAAACATTCACGCTTACAAATTATCAGTCGTTATTACCTAAATGTTTTTAAACAATTTAAGAATTGAACAAAAACAATAAAGCAATTATCAAATTCCACTATTTTTTAACGGCGTTAATTAATGTGTCTAAATAATTACATTTTATTAAGGTAAATTCTGTTATCTATTTTTTTTTAATAAACTGCAGTTATTTATATTCATGTTTCTGTGTTTCATAAACAGATACATATAATTTGAAAAAATTTGGGTAACTTACATTTTACATATTAATACTTTCATCACCCAGTGGTGTAATTTTTGGCACGGATATCTTTTACATAATTCATTTTACAAAATGCTGGTACACGCAGTTTTCTCCGGTTTTAACAAAAACACACGCCGACTAAATCGTCTTTTATTCATGGCTTGCGCCCGTTCTTTTCGGGTGTTTCTTCAAAAAGTGGACAATTACATATAGTAAAAAAAGTCGGTAAAGTAACCTACGCAGTGCTTTCCTGGTAAACGAATAATTATAAAATAAATACAGAATTTAGCTTTCTCAAGCAAAGAGAAAGTAAATTTCCTTAATATAAATTAAATTTTACCACAAATCGATACCTATCCCTATTCACCCTCTTTCCTTCAAACAATATATCTCAAAAACTATAGGTTTTATCCTTATTTCAAATATTATCCGGATCGATAGCCTGACAGTCAGATAGATAGACCGATGGAAATGGGAATATATATTTTTCGCGATTTAAGAACACTAAAACGTAAAGAAAAGCAAAAACTGCAGGGAGCAATTTTTTCCCTTTACCTATTGTGCCAGGGGTAAGTAAGCTTAGGCCACTTTAGCTGTTTATATTTCTAAAACTTTTTCTGTGATCAACTTTACATTGTTTAGGTTATTCTGTAACCAGATCTCAATCCCTTCTACATACTATTTCTGTTAAAATTGGGAATAATGTAAAAGTAAGAACACTGAAAAACAAGTATATTATAATATAGGAACCACCACCCTTCTGACCCTCTACCCCATTTTTGTCACCTCAATATCTTTTGCTATACAGTCTGTCAAGTAAGAAGGTGTCCGCAGTAATTTATGCGATTCAATCTTGGTCTACGACGCATTTTAGTATCAGTCGATCCTGAACTTTCGTCGAAATCACGTAAAATCCAAAATAAGTCACTTGTTTACGCCTCAATTCGAGGCAGTCTTTCTTTGTTCACATCCAAAGGGGCCTAAAATGACACATTCCGCGGCCCCTAAATATATTAAAAAGTCGATATCATTTGTGACGAAGTGGGTAAATCATTTTAATGGGACAAAACATGTCGACGGCTTGCCAAAAACGTGGCTCGGTAGACAAAGTCACTTCGAATATCGAAAAACGAATCGTGTTGTTGTTTTCAAGGGACCTGAAATTGACGCTGCTACAAGGAGCGGCAAAATTAAGAAAACCTGGTTTGAATGTTTCCTATAAGACCATTCGACAACATCCTCGTGCGCATGCGCAAATTCCGAAGTATGTGGAAGAAACCTTTGCTGGACAAAAATCACGTCGCGAAGCGGCTCACTTGGCCCACGATAAGATACTAGAGTGGTCCTCAAAATCGCCGGACTCCAACCCTATTGAAAACGTTTGGTCCCTTGTAAAGAGAAAGCTCAGAGGAAAGACTCTGGAGACTTTGACTCAGTTATTTCGCAGGAGATTAACTAAAATTTTTTAAAAATATCCCAAAAATAAATACATCAAAAACCAAGCAAGATTCTTATAATATTGAAACTATACAGTATTTAATGATTCCCACCCCTTTTACCCTCTACCCAGGTAATATTGCAAATAACAAAAAAAATAATATAATGTTTCGTCCCTTTGACTAAAAGAAATCTGAGTAATACATATAGCACAGTAAATATGTAATTATCCTTCTAACTCCCATCTTCACATCTTATATGTACCTTGCATAATTATTTATAGTAAATAAATAATAATGCTTAAATTTTGTTAATTGTCGCAACCAAAAAACCTAGAGATATTCTCACAATACTATTGAAACCACACAATATTTTACCACTCGACCTCTTTCATCTCTTCCTCAATTAAAATTAAAAGTAATGAAAAAGTAACTCAATTTTCACCATATATACGAGGCAACCCCATTAACCCCTTATCCCTTATTATAAAGAAATTTGTCCAGTACATCAACTAAAAAGCCTGTAGATATCTCAAAATGCTATTGAAACTCTACATTATTAAACTACCTCAGCCCTCTTCAACTCTTTCCTGGGTAAAATTTGAATTCAATGAATAAGTAACCTAAATTTGGATAACATGACATACAGGAAGCAGCTCCATCTGACTTCTCTCCCAGTTATTTCGCCAATTATATATTTTACCATAAATATTTATACATAAAATTCGTTTATTATTCACCAAGATACCAGGAAAAACTTCCTTTTTACTATAAAAACCTTTTAAAATGTATCGACTCCCACCTCTTTCACCCTTTTGGCCTGAATCGATGTCGTTCAAAAACTATTGGCTTCATCACCTTGTTGGATGTGATCTACGTATGTCCCAAGTTGGAAATTGATATCTCATTTCTTTCGGGAGTTATCGTGCGAACGAACAGACAAACAAATTGACGGACGTATTTTTTTACATTAAGACCTGGTTATAGAGCTTAATAGAGTCATTTCGTCAACTATACTTTAAAACACTATGACGTATTGATAAGTTTTTAGCCTAGCATAGGAAGAATAAGCAAATCCCAAAAAGAAAAATTGTTTATTCAAGGTCATTTCCTTTCAATTATATACTGAAGTAACTGTGGACCTTTCAAAGCATATCTTTGTCCTGGTTTGCAAACTAGCCTTCGACACCATTTATTACTTCTTAAAGGAAATTTAAAAAGTTTTGAAAGAGGTAATCGTCCGATGGATTATTGGGGATAATCATCAATTCAAAGTCTAATTCGTCTATTTTTTGGAAAACAATGCTTTTAGACACTTTTTTTGGCATTTTTCCACAATTTTTTGGCGAAGTTTAGTGAATAATGAAGAATAATATTCTCCACTTATTGTTTTGTTAAGGACAGACGGAAATATGAAAGTATTAGGAAGGAATGTAATAAAGTAATTAGAAGAACAAAAAGGGGATGGATAGATGAACAAATTGGAGAAATAGAAACAGAAGGTCGGAATGTTAACACAAAACAGTTTTACAATAAGATAAAAATACAGAACATAACTTACAAAGGAAAAGTCAGAGGAGTGAAAAACAGAGAGAGAAAAATAATAGAAGAAGAAAAACAGTATATTATTATATGGGAGAAACATTTCAAGCACCTCTTAAACGAACAAATACAGGAAGAATATATAACCGAAGAAAACGAGCAAGAAGAAAATGAAATGGAAATGATTCTAGAACCAACAAGAGATGAAATAAAAGAAATAATACTAAGAAGTAAGAACGGAAAAAGCCAGGCGAAGACAGGATAAACATGGAACTGCTCAAATACGGCGGAGAAGAATTCTGTGAAAACATTTACGTACCAATTAAACAGATATGGAAATAAGAACGCATGCCACATGATTGGAAAGGAGGTGAAATTGTAATAATACACAAGAAAGGCGACCAACGAGTATGCGAAAATTATCGAGGAATTACCCTGCTCAACACCGCCTACAAGATTTTGACAACGATGATACATGAAAAACTAAAATATGTAATAAAAAATATAATAGGACAATACCAATGCGGATTTACACAAGGAAAATCTACGGTAGATGCAATACATGTGGTCAAACAAGCATTGGAAAGAGCACAACAACACGCACTAAACTTGGAATTGTTATTCATTGACTTTAAGCAAGCATTTGATTCGGTTAAGAGAACTGGATTAAATACAGTGCTAAACGAACTGGGAGTACCGAGCAAAGATAAGACGACACTGAAAGAGACATTCGCCAATGTCAGAACACAGAAAGGAAGAACACAAGATTTCGAAATTAACAAAGAAGTTAGACAGGGAGATGCATTATCGGCAACTTTATTCAACCTAACACTACAAGGAATATAAATCAGGGTTCAATACGAACAAGAGACAGCCAGGTAGTGGCGTGTGCGGACGATGGTGTAATTATTGCAAAGAACCAGAAAAAATAATGAAGGAACTGGTGAGAGAAATAAGCGTAGAAGGAACAAAAATGGGGTTGAAGATAAATGAAGAGAAAACCAAAATAATGAAAAATGGAAAACAGAATGATCAGGAAATGGAAAGGATTAGAATAAACGAATATACCTTCGAAAGAGTAGAGAAGATTAAATATTTGGGAGCGACGCTGTATTGGAATGGGAACAAGGAAATGGAAGTAAAGGAAAGATTAATAATAGCAAATAAGTTGTTCCATAGCAATAAGAAATTGTTAAGTAGTAAGATAATAGGAAGTCACAGTAAGATGAGGATATACCAGACAATAATACTTCCAAAACTAATGTACGCTACCGAAGTTATAAGCATGACAAAGAAACAAGAGGAAGACATGAGAAGAATTGAACGAAAGATATTAAGAGCCATCCTGGAGCCAATAAGAATATGTGAAGGAGTCTACAGAAGGAGGACTAATTAAGAAATTTTGGACAAAGTGGAGGAGGACAGTCAAAGAAATAAAACAGAAGAGATTTAATTGGCTAGGGCACACATGGAGAGCAGGCCCAGGAACTTCAATATATGAAATACTTCAATGGGAACCGGGACGTAGAAGGAGAGGTCGACCGAGAATAGGATGGCCGCAGCAAGTCAAAGAAGACATGGAGACGGTAGGGATTACGAACTGGAAGGAGAAGACGTCTAACAGAAAAACTTTGGAAACATCTAAGCAGAGAAATATAACAAGGAAAACGGGTCTGATCAACCCATATAAACTAGATCTAGAGAACCCAAAGGGTGGCCCTATCCCAAGAGGGGTGTTTCCAGGCCATTTATTATTTTATTATCATTGTTCTGTGCTGTTCCAAGTAATCTGTAATAAGTATTCCATCCGCGGTCCTCCAAAAAATAGAAGCAAGAACTTCCTGCTGATTTCATTAAGTGAAACTTATTGGGGCGAGGTGACTCAGCATATCTCCACTCCTACAACTGTTTCTTTGTCTCTGAATCATAATGATGAACCTACGTTCTACCTTACCATTCGATTCAAAAAAATTAGATGAACCCTTTTCAAAACGGCTATAAGTCAACTAGTTGTGACTTTCAATGGTTCTTTGTCGGCATTTAGTAATTTAGCCGATAATGCCGTAATAAAGTGAAAAATACATTCGTATGAAATGTTCAAAGCATCTGTTTTACGTTGCAGCTCGATTCGCCAAAAGCAGTTCACTCACAGCCTTAACATTCTCTCCGGCAGACATAGAAGTGGATCTTCCAGTATGCTGTTTATTACTGATGTCGTTCATTCCTCTCTTGAAATCTGCAACCCAATTTTTGATAGTAGCTTAGGAGGGGCATTGTTTCTACAATGTATTAAGCTGTCGTAGTAAATTTTTTAGAGGAAAGTTCTTTTGAAAAGTGATACTTTATTACAAATCGCTAGTCAATTTTACTAGTTTAACCCTTTTTATCGGTCATATCTGCTGCAACAATTCACTGTAAATAGCACAATAAAATCTGAATTAAAAAGTTTTTGTATGTATTTACTAAATTTCAAACTACTATCCATAATAATCGGATTTCTTTTTCACAAAGGAATTATATCAAGGCTAACTAGTTGCCAGTATTCGTAGTACAAATATCTAAAAAAGATATTTTAAAAACATAAATCTGCTCAGTCCAGACCTAGAGCAAGTGTTCAAAATTACCACCATTTTTTGATATAGAAAACCCTGCTTATTATATCAAAAAATTATTATAACGAAACCACATTGTTTGTCTTCCAGTAACTCGTGCAAGTCATTGTATATGAAATGTCGATTATCCTGTAAGCTAATGCCAATAGTACACGTACTATATTAGCTCATAAATGTAGTAAAAATCATTGTTAAAAAATTAGTTGGCTGATACCATGGAGGTTTTGCTCGGTCGTGCGTGAGTTTTGCTGAATATTATTTTACCATAAAAGATACTCGAAAATCTAACTACACCATTTTAGAACTATTTTATACTTAAACGCCACTATAATGTTCTATACCTGCCCGATATCTGAGTGCAATTAACTAAGCTATATGCACATTTGTAAGGGTTAGAAGAAGGGCGCCAGTGTATCCTGTTTATAAAAAATAAATATCTAACTCAAAAAACCTGCGGCAATGTGATGCGAAAATTCACTGTTTTCACTAAAGCAACTTCAACGAATAAAGTCTATATAAAAGTCGAATAATAAACAAATTATAGCCTTTCCAAATTATTTAATGTTTTAAATTGGTCACGAAAATAAAAAAATCTACCTGCAATAAAGTACTTACCCTGAAAGCTTTGTATGCAACCTGCTTTAATAGATTATTTTCATCTTCGCAGTGAGCACACGTTTGTACATTTTCAGACCAGTTGGGACCAAGGGTGGTTGAAAATATATAGTCCCATAGGTTGAATTGGGCCAAAAATGTAGAGGGTGAGGATTAAGGCCTCACTCGACATCAGAGTAAGGGGCAGGTAAAAGCTAAAACAATTTATTTTAGAAATTTATTAATTATTATTACATTTAATAAAACCTAGTTCTGTCCATATTCATATATTGGTTGTTCTGCGCAAATAGGCTGATGAACAAACCCACACATGGGGTGAGAACAATGCATCCTCCCTAATATAAGTTTCAAGCAAATAGTCGTAAAATGTTTTTACTCTTGTCCTCGAATTCTAACATACTTAACAAATCAAAAGCAAGTCAATCGCCCACTTCGCTGGAATTCAAAAACTACAGTCAGAATTATTTGTATATTCCGTAGTTAGACCTAAAGATTTTATCTTCCTATACCAAGCTTGACATAAGTGAAATCCTATAATATGACAATTTTTCCATGTCTCGGTTACAGCGCTGTAAATAGATAACTCAAAATCAATGACAATGTTATTTGGTTGAAATTGATAGTTACTTTCAGTGCACTTATCTATTACGAACTTAAATAATAATTTATATACATTCTTACTATTGCTTAATAAACCATGCGCTAGGGGTACATAACGCCCATTTTTGAAACCATGAATTGTAAAACACTGTGTAAAATATCTAGCAGAAAAATCAAATGTAGCTATGTATATGGATACAAGTGTCCTCAGAATATAATAAACTGAGGTTAGTATGGCACTAGAAAATTATAATATTTTGTTCTCTGTCATTAATTAATAAAAAAGATTCGCCTTGTCTTTAGTTCACGCGTTTCTAGTGTCACAAAACTTCACTTTATGTTCGGGGCAATGGTGGCATTTTACTTCGCCTACTTCTGTAAATATTTCATCGGATTTTATCAATATCGCCGTGATAATTTCTTCAAAACGCTACACCATTTTCACGAAGTTCTCGACGAATTAATTTAGCTGGTTCTTCGTATAAATTGTTCAGAGCTTTTCTGTTAACTGAATTACTCAAAGCTTGTCTTTGAAGATGTTCTTCAGAACCATAGATATGGTTTTTTAAATCAGAATTTAAAACAATATTGAAGTCGTTACAGGCGGTATAAACTTTTGCAGCAAATTTGGATTTATTATTGACGCACCTCCATCGTATCGTTGAATTTTTTAAGACATTTGCACCGCAAAATTGGAAATTCTTTCTCGCTAACAATACACCTAACTTCCATAATAATTATTATTTGCGGTCTAATACACACAACGATCAGAAAACAAACACAACATAATGATTTTGGAAAATATATACCTGTTTCCTCCCCAAAAATAGTTTATTATCGATAATAGAAGTACCTAATAAGTAATAAATATTGACATGGTTTTATTAGAGTTTGGCCTAACTGCCCCATCGTATTAACGGACCCCTACGCAGGTAAAGTAAATCCCAAGATATAAGATCCTATTTTTTGCTTTTTCAATGGGGCAATAAACGACCCTATTAACGTTTTGTGCATAGTTCCCAGGTATTACGATAAACCTATTTTTATTTTACCTGGTTTGTATACCGCCCTCATTTGCACCTGCAATCATATTAGATCTATTTTTACCTATATATTTACTACCTGTGAACCCGGTTTGGAGCCCTTTAAGTATTTGATAATAAAGGCCTAATGACCACAGGTCCCCATTAAGATTCGAAAGATACTTTTTATTATTTTTATTTTTAGTTTTACTTACAACTTACGACGTAACGGTTGTATTTTAATTATGTGAGAAAATTGCAATAGTGACTATCGCAAGAGAAAACATTTATCACTTGACGCTAAACAAATAGTGAAAAATGTTTACGACAGTTTGGTAAAAAGAAATTTGAATAAACAAAGTGCTTTGCAAGAAACCAGTGAAGTGAAATGACATTTATTTTGACTTTAGTTATAAAAAAGTGATCTTGTGGAAGTTTTGAAAGACTATAAATTGAAAAAGAAATATGTTTGTGATAGTGGGACACACTGTTTTGCGGCTTCCTCCGTATTACTGTGTGTTTAATCCAGTTGAACATATTTGGCATCAAGCTGAATCAAAAATACGGGCACAAAATGTTTCTCCTACTGCGTGTCAGTGGTTGAAGTAGTAAAAAAAATTATAAATGATATACCTTATGAAAGCTGGAAGAATTCCATTCAGCATGTTGTTAAAGTTGAAGATTCATATATGTATAAATAATATAAAACCACTGATAATTACCTCAGCTGATGACAGTGATAGTGAAATCGAATTAGGCTTAAGTTAAAATATATTTTTATTTATACAATATATCCCCTCTTGTAAACCCCATTCATTCAAATTGTATATTTGTACTTCTTATCTATTTGTTTTTACATGCATCTATAAATAAACATGTCCAAAAACACTTATAATTTTATTTATTTGCATTAATGAATAACATTCTTAAGTCCATCTCTGCAACCTATCATAAACAAAAGGTCAGAATTTTTATATTGCCCACTTAAAACGGCAAAACTATCTTATATTTGGGACAGGCTATACTTCCTGAACCAATGGCCTCTCCCTGACTTTTGTTTTCGTGTCGACGTGCAGTCTCTGATAGAAGGAAGGTGGCAATGATAATAGAAAAAGACAAAATAATACGGTACGATCGTAAAATATAATGATATGATGGTTCCAAGATGCGAATACAACTTAAGAACAATTCTATCCAATTTTAGAGTTTTTTTTTAACAATTTTGTATATGCTTTCCTTAGCGTTGTGATTTTATTTATTTAGTAAATGCTTCTATAACTACGCAAAAATAATGCTCCAATTTAAAATAGCCCGTAATTAGTCTTAAATATCTCAAGGTTTGCAGGGAGATCACGCTCCTATTTTATGCATTTCATGACAAGTTTCCTCGTTTGTAACAATTTTTTGAGATTAACCCTTTTACAGGTGGCGAACCAGGAGCCAGAGGACTCAATCTTCTGATTAGGGCCGACGGTAGAGCCATTAATCTTGGACCTAAAACGGCGGTGTCCGTACAGCCCGGGGGTAAGTTTTAGAGCCTGAATGTGAATTGTTTATACCGTGTGTATGTGTGTAGAAAAATTACTTTACGTGTCGGTGATTTTTAAGGTTTTGCTTACAAATGTGTATTTGTTAAAAAGCAGATAGATGATTTAACAAATGCTTGTAATTATATTATGAATGAAATTGTATAAACAAGCTACCTGAAACTTCCAAGGTTATTAAAATTGATTGAAATAAATGCTGGGCCGTAGTTACAGTCATGTCTTGGGGGAGGAGGTCGATAAAGTAATTTTGGTGCCCCTAAATTGTTGATTGGAATTTCTATCAATACCTTGGGTCTCTAATTACCAGTACCGTCAGTAGCACTCAGAAATCCGTAAGAGACTCCCAATTGCTCGCTATATAACCACAAAATTAGTCCAAATATGGAAAAATTCGAGCATCTCGCGATCGACGACGAAGTTAAGGCTTGCAAGAATGCTTATGCTTCCGATTGCAACATATGTATCGGAAACATAGACACTAAAGAAAGCTCATAGAAACAAAATTATAACGTTTGAGATGTGGGTGTATCGTTGAATTCTCAGGATATTGTGGGTGGAACATCGAACTAACTAGTCTATTTTACAAGAGCTAAATCAATTTTTATGTGACTATGTCGATCGTGTGTAAATACCGGGCATAAGAGCGCGACACCAATTCAGATTTATGCATGTTTGACTACATAAATATACTTTAATTTTATTATTTTTCTTTTCCCAAGAATTCTCAAGTATTTAGACAATGCTAATTATGGCTACACTTTATTTGTTAATCCAAAATCTCATGATGTCTTACATTTATGAATTAATCCACTAAACTATAGACGTCACGAGAATAAAAACAAATTTTCTGCTTTCTAATGGGGCTATTTTAATGTGAATGTGTCGCTTATATGGAAATTAACTAATATCATTTATAAAGAAATAGTCCATACTACTACTTGTAATACTGGGCATAAGAGTACGACGCCAATTAGCGGAAATAGGACATTTCTTTAGCGTGATAATTAAACATATGTATTGTATATTTTTCTGTCGAAAATTGCTGGATTTTAAGTTGTACGAGCTATACGTGAGGTAGTTCGATCAGCAAAAGACATGAGCTGGAATCACTGGTCATACAGGGAAAGGTTGAAGGCAAGGGCTGCAGGAGTAGATCACCTTCATCACTTATTGGATGGATCAGATGAAACGGTTAATTGGGAAGTTATTACATGAAGCATCAGAGCATGCACAGAACCGAGAACAGTGGCAGATGATAGTTTAATTCATTTATTTAACACAGAGTCACCATACCCTCTCGAGGGTGGAAGAACTTTGGAGGAGGGATTAAAAAAAAATCTAAAGGTTTTAATGCATTTTGTTGAAATTAAATTTGTATTTTTTAGCAGAGACATTGGGGCATACTTTATTTTGGGGAAAGAAAATTATAGCAAAATACTAATCATTATTCAACCATCAACACAATTTCAACGTTAAGTTAACACAAAAGATAAAACTGTATACTAAAAATAAATTATCTGGGATTAAGTGCTATGCTGAGACTGATATTTCATGAAATATTTTTATTACGAAAAAAAATGTGGGCCAATATGATTTCTTAGCTTTGTTTTTAGACTTATCCTGTGTATATATGTTAGCCGATCATGTAATTTAAAATTATTATTTAAATAATTTTAATCGAGAATTATTATTTATTTACATTGTTGATACTAATTAGGCATATTTATTTATTTGTTAAATTCACGGGTTACCCCATTTTTAGAATTATAAATTTACAGTAGAAAAATAAAATAATTTACAAGTTGGCAACAACAGTAAAAATACTAACAATTGTAATAATAATACAATATAACACAACAATATACAGAATGCAGCATTGACCAGCCGTTCAAATTAAACTAGATAATTGTGCTTTAAAGCCACACAGACTGCACCTAAATAAATCAATGTCCTAGTTGTTTAAGTTCGGAGGATCGATCGAGAGGAGAATATTGCCCATAATTGGTGGAATGAAATGGTATATCAGAGAGCAGAAGATTACGCAAGTCACGTCAGGGGGTATTAAAATTAATTCTGGACAGGAAACGGGGACAGTCTATTAATCCATGGAGAAGTCTGAAGATAAAGCACAAATTAAATCGCACCCGCCTCACTTTCAGGGTATCCAAGTTCAACTTATGCAGCATATCTGATCTATGGTAATAATCAAAGTTAATATTAACCTTATTAGCCGCAAAGCGAAGGAACTTGTTTTGTATACGCTCAAGAGTGTCAATGTGAACTCGATAGCGGGGCTACCAGACAATAGTGGAATATTTAAGATTTGACCTCACCAATGAGGTATACAACAATTTGGCGACATCCACAGATAACTCACCACAATTCCTAATCACAAAATACAGGATTTCAAATTCAAATTCAATAATTTCTTTATTATTCAAAATGTCCTTACAAGATTCTAAATATATTTTCTCTTATATTCTATGGATTTTATGAATACAGGGTGCTTTAACGGCATCCTCATTCGTATAGAATGCCTTACGGCGGCGGCTGGTGTTCTGCCATTGGTATTAGAACCTTGTGTGTCTGTTTATGAAATTATCATTTCCGACAAGGTCTTACATGATATTTTCTTTATTTATTTATGATAAAAGGTGTTTTTACTATTAGTTGTTTTTATTTGATGCGATTTTTAAATTGTTATTTACTAGAAAAAAACGACAGAAAAAACCAGCTTGATATGATCAGGCACATTATAGCAAAATTATTTACTTTAAACATTTCTATTTTAATCGCTTTCATTCTTCTTTCTTTCATTCCTTTCCTCCCATACTCTCTATCATACCAATATGTTTCCATTCACCCTTTTATTTACATTTTTTTTGTTTATATTGTGATATAGCTTAGCCTATTTTATATACATATTTACATTTATAATTGAATTATATAAAAACAACACTATGTTTTATTTCCAATATATTTAAAGTCACTTGACAATTGTTTCACCATACAATGGCTTCTTCAGAAGAAAATAAAAAAGAAAAATATTTGGTAGTAATCCTGGTTATATAGTGCTTAAAAATATCCTTAATTACCTAAGATTATGCTAATCATTTTATTATATTATTTACAGACAGAATTATTTTAAGAATGCAAATCTGTGATACTATTTCAGAGAACTAATAAAGATTAAGTAAGGGTGAATGGCTTAGGTCTACCTGTTCGTTTAATAATAGATTGGAGTTTTTCCGTTTGTTAATTTCAAGGCATTCAAGCAAATTTAATTTTTTAGATTTATTTTCTACATGTAGGATTTTTAACGTATCATCAAAATTATGGGATTCGTTTATTATATAGGTTGCGTAATGTGAATTGTTCTTATTTTTTGAATAGCTATGTTTATGTTCTTTAATGCGAGTTTCAAAAGATCTACCAGTTTGTCCTACGTAGGTTTTAGTGCAAGATTCACAATTTAATCCATTATTAATTGCTATTTGTTTGATTATGTTGAATTCTTTGTTAAAATTAGTTTTAGTCATAGGGATATGTAACAATCTATTTAGAACTAAAAATTCATCAAAACGTGGTAAGCAAAAATATTGTTTACTGGTATAGATATGTTGACGATATCATTTCCTGTTTCACAGGAACAGATAGACAACTAACAATCCTCCTTAACTTCCTAAATAATTTGCATCTTAATATTAAATTCACTTTAGAATTAGAAACCAATAACTCTATAAATTTCTTAGACATATCTATATCAAAAGTGAACAATAAACACGATTTCTCGATTTTTCATAAAACTTCACATACTGACACAGTCATACACAATAGTTCATCCCACCCTTACACTCACAAAATGGCAGCTTTTAACTCTTTCATACATAGATTGTTACATATCCCTGTGACTAAAACTAATTTTAACAAAGAATTCAACATAATCAAACAAAATAGCAATTAATAATGGATATGACCCCCCAACATTATAGATAATATCTTGAATAAAACAAGCAATCTCTCTAATTTATCCCACAATTAATGACAAAAAAGGAAAATTTAGTACACTCACATACACAGGGAAAATAACTAGAACAATTTCCAAACATTTAATAAAAAAGAACAATAAAATAGTATTCAAAACCAGTAATTCCTTAGAGAGTATAATTTTGAATAACAAAA
The DNA here is from genome assembly GCA_019049505.1 of Pachyrhynchus sulphureomaculatus. Classification (NCBI taxonomy): domain Eukaryota; kingdom Metazoa; phylum Arthropoda; class Insecta; order Coleoptera; family Curculionidae; genus Pachyrhynchus; species Pachyrhynchus sulphureomaculatus. The sequence goes on from CM032446.1 coordinate 64,579,191, forward strand.
CCAAATCTAAGAAATCCTTAAAATCAGGAGTTTATTTATTAAATTGTGGATCTTGCACTAAAACCTACGTAGGACAAACTGGTAGATCTTTTGAAACTCGCATTAAAGAACATAAACATAGCTATTTAAAAAATAAGAACAAATCACATTATGCAACCCATATAATAAACGAATCCCATAATTTTGTTGATACGTTAAAAATCCTACATGTAGAAAATAAATCTAAAAAATTAAATTTGCTTTGAATGTCTTGAAATTAACAAACGGAAAAACTCCAATCTATTATTAAACGAACATCCGCACTCAATATTTTTTGTTTTATGCCGCTCTTGTAGCGCTTTAGGGGACTTCCCTGCAGCACGTGTGCTAGACCCATAAAAAAAAAGGTAGACCTAAGCTATTCACCCTTACTTAATCTTTATTAGTTCTCTGAAATAGTACCACAGATTTGCATTCTTAAAATAATTTTGTCTGTAAATAATATAATAAAATGATTAGCACAATCTTAGGTAATTAAGGATAGTTTAAAGCACTATATAACCAGGATTACTACCAAATATTTTTTTTTCTTATTTACTTCTGAAGAAGCCATTGTATGGTGAAACAATTGTCAAGTGACTTTAAATATATTGGAAATTAAAACATAGTGTTGTTTTTTATATAATTTTATTATGAATTTCCAACAAGTATCGGCTAACACAATCAGAGATTTATAATTGATATATATATATATATATATATATATATATATATATATATATATATATATATATATATATATATATATATATATATACACATTTCTTAATCTAATTTATGTACACATTTTTAATTAATTTCACTAGCACTGAGAATTAAAAACTTTAAATTTATTAAATTATATTCTATAATTTGTAGAATTTACATTTTCCTGTTTATGTAGTTTTAGTTAACCAAAAGTTCAATCAATGTTTTTCATTTTATTATTTGTTACTCCGTACAAACGATTGGCAACAACACTTTAAACAACTATATGAAAACCAGTTGGACGAAAAAGAGAACATAGCAGAAATCATAAACAACAGACAACAAACACACGAAAACTAGGATGAGAAGAAGTATCGATGGCAATTAAGAAACTTAAAAATGCAAAATCACCAGGAGAAGATGGGATATCAAACGAACTAATATGCTGGCGAAAGCTACATGTCGGGAATGACAACATTCTTTAATAAGATATTACAGGAAGTAGAAATATCGAAGGAATGGACAAAAAGCATCACAATACCGATATTTAAAAAAGGCAGCAAGAAGACCCGAGCAACTATAGAGGAATAACACTGCTAGCAAGTATTATGAAAGTGTTCACAAGTATTCTGAAAAGTAGAATAGAAAACAATATACACATTAGCGACGAGCAACAAGGGTTCCACCAAAAACAGATCAACCACAGATGCTATCTTTGCAATAAGGCAAATTAGAGTACCAGAAACCAGCCATTTTTTTGTTTCATCGACTTAAGGAAAGCATTCGATAGATGGTTGAAAGATATATTAGAATTAATAAAATACCTAATTCCGTACCCAATACCACAAATAATCCAAAAACTCAATAACGGTAACACAACAAAAATAAGAACGAATTAACAAAGGAAATAAATATAAAAGAAGGAATAAGACAGGGAGATAGCTTAAGCCCGTTACTATTCTGCATAATAATGGATATTAAGGAAGTAAAACTAGTCAGCGATGGATACGAACTAGGAGATAAACAAATAAAGATACTGGGATATTCAGATGATATTGTTCTAATATCACAATCGGAACACGGCCTACAAAGACTGCTCTATAAATTCAAACCAGTAGCAGAAAGATACAACATGGAAGTCAATACCGACAAAACAAAATGCATCACAATAGCTAAAGAACCAGTAAGGTGTAAATTAGAAATAAATGGGAAATTAATAGAGCAAGTAATGAAATTCCCATATCTTGGAGTACTAATTACTAGCTACAGAGATATAACAGAAAAAGTGAGACAACAAACAAATAAAGCAGCAGCAATATCAGTTGCCCTCAGAGATGTAGTTTGGAAAAACAAAGATCTAAGTATAGAAGCAAAAACGAGAATATATAGAACTTGCGTTAGACCCATACTGGCTTATAGCATAGAAACACGGGCAGACACAAACAAAACCAAACAGCTACTAAGAACAAATAAAATGAAAATATTTAGAGCAATAACAGGAAAACGTTTATTAGACAGAGTGAGTAACAACACCATAAGAGAACAATGCAAGGTAGAGGATATAGTCAGATGGAGATGAAAGAGAAGAAGAGAGTGGCGTGAACATGTACAAAGGATGGAAGATACCAGAATGATATGTATGAACAAAAAACCACATGAATCAAGACCAAAAGGACGACCACCAAAGATGTGGAGAGACAGCTGGACATTCGAATCACAAGAGGCTTAATAACGAAGTAGAACAGGTCTGTGACCTACTCAGAAGAGGAAGTAAGTAAGTAAGTACTCCGTACAAGCTCCCAGCGCCCGACAGCTTTAGGCCAACGCATCATAGTTAAAGTTACTTTAGAATCCAGGAGACCAAAGCTATTCAGGCTTATTCTGCAAATATGTTCGACAAAGGACAATCTCTCATCGAACGAGACTTCAAGGTCCCTGACGACTATGACATGGTACAAAGCCCTATCATTAATTGAGTAGTCAGTGTTGGATTTTCTAGCACCTGTAAAGAAACTACTGCAACAACACTTTTTGATATACAACAAATTGTTAGATTGATAGATCATCGGCGAACATGATCACTATAGAATGCTCAGTGCATTCACACACTCACCACGCTATTCACAAACAAATTAAATAACAGTGGGGCACAATGGGATTCCTGAGAGACACTAGAAAGATCACCAAACCGCACAAAGATGAAATTATTCACCCTGATAGTCGGAGTCCTGTCCGTGAGGAAAAACTCTCCAACCATGCAATAAGTGAGGGATGAAACCCTATAGCCTCCAGCTTCACCAATAACAACTGAAAATTTGCCCTGTCAAAGACCTTCGAGAAGTCAGTATAGACTGCATTGATCTGCATTTTGCCTCTAAACAGGTCAGTCTTGTACAGTACAAGACTGTCCGCGATTGACTTCCTCCTGCTTAAACCAAACCGATTCTCATTAAACATACCCTTGCATTTTCAAGCCAGCTGATAGTAAATCATGTTGTCAAACAACTTTGCAATAGCACATTGATTGCAGACACGTCTATAATGTATATATGTGACCAAAATTTACAACAAAAAGTATTTTACTTCAAATTTCTCGATATTTAATTTTTGTTACGATATTTAATTTTTGTTACCTAACCACCTTCTTCCACTCGTGTCTTCAATTACTAATGTCACTAGGTTTTCCAGACTTGAAAATTGGGGGGGTGATGAAATTCTGCTTCCAAATATCGGGGAAGGTAGTTGTTTTCAGAGACAAATTGAAAAGCATTTGAATAGACTTGGTGAAAGTGAAAATACATTTTTTGATAATCACATTGAAGACAGAGTCAAGGCCGCAAGCAAAACGGAACAGGAAGCGCCTTGATCCCTGTGAACACCTCAGAAATAGAGAACCTCTAGAGGGAAATGAGACATGAGTTTTGTAATATTGATCCAAGACTTTAATGACGCTAAGAGGTACAATTAGAAGCTCCTTAAAAAGTGAAAGGAAGAAAATAATTGAAGTAAATCTTTCTTCATATTGACCCCTGAAGAAACTTGGCCTTTTATCTATCTTTTATTAGTATTCAGTACGGAACACTTATAAGATCACTTCGGTGTCTGTCTGTCAGACCGTCTCACAGTGATGCCAAATCAAGATTTCGTGGCCAAAAATCGAAAACCCGTGAAAATGGTTTAGCAAAAAAATGGGTACATTAAGGTTTTTGAGGTCCCTTATTTCAAATTTGATAATATTTATTCGAAAAAAAACAAAATGGCGGATCCAATATGGCGGACCAAAAGTTAAAAAACTCTTTAAATTCGTCAAAATGGTTTAGAAAATGGGTACATTAAGGTTTTTTAGGTCCCTGATTTCAAATTTGATAATATTTTTTCGAAAAATAAAATAGCGGATCCAATATGGCGGACCAAAATTTAAAAATCGTTGTAAATTTGACAAAATGGTTAAGAAATTTTGTGTTTTATTATAAGAAAGTACCAAATTTTATTCAAAAACCACTTAATACTCTGAATCAGATTGTTTGTCTCCTTTTTCACTAGAGTTTTGACATATTGGAAATTCATCGCCAATACTTGGCGGTTTGAGTAATTCAATCTCTTGAGGATCTAACGCTTTGAATTTTCGAATTGGTAATTTACGTACGCCAGATATTAGTGGGTGCGAGGATACCAAAAGTCGCAAAAAAACGTCTTGCATATTTTTAATTCGACTTGTTTTGCGCGCAAAGTCTTGCCGATATTTTTTTATTAATTTGTTGCAAGACTCTTGGGCTTCCTCGGACATTTGTCCAATTGGCAAAAGCGATGACTCAATAATTTGTGCACTGTGAATCAACGATTTATGCACAGTTGTAGGCATGTAAAACCATAGGTACAATTCTACAAACAACCGAGCAGTTTCTAAGCAGTATTCTTTATACTTAGGCACATCGATTTCAAAATCCGATAAAATAACCTGCAAAATAATGTGAAACCGTTTTAATAAATCCTCATTTATTCCAGTTATTGTGACAGAAATTTTCGAATTTTCAGAAAAACGTTTCGCGCAGTGTTACCATCGTTTGTACTTCCAAAACCTTGTTTCGGCATATCTATCAGGAGTCCTAATTGCTGACGAAAACCTTTCTGAATATTTTGTTTTCGATTTTGGATCTTATCTTTATCTTCACCGCGATTTTGCCATTTTTTTGACTTCTAATTTGTAAAAAACGTGCAAAAGGCACTCGAAAAAACGTATCCAGGCATGTAAAGATGATATACCGAACTGCAAATTTTCTTCCTTGATTGGTTTTTAAGTATTTCATCAATATTGTTAAATTGTTTTGAAGTACATTGGCAAATGTAGCACCTTTGACTAGAAGATGTGTCTGTCAAAGAATTGCAAACCTTACCGTCAACCATAGTTAATGCTAATTTGTAAGTTACTGTCACTTGTTTTCCGTCAACAATTGTTTCGTAAGGAATGAGATTTTGCTGCTGTTCAACAATATAATCAACTTGATGTTTTGTATTTTCAACAGTTTCATGCAAAAATTCAATTTTAATTGGCCGACAAAATTGGGTGGAAGAAGTTCGAGGATTTTCCAAACAATTTTTTGCTCACCTGTGCTTTCATCTAAATATAAAATTTGAAGTGGTACAAGCGAGGTAAAAAAAATACTCGAGTCACTTTTGTCAGTGTCACTTTGAAATTTTTGTTTGAAATTGCTCTGTCCGGATGTTCCATCTAACTCCCTCTCACACATTAACGTTAAACTTAAAGCATCATTCTTAGTGAGGCTACTTACAAACGTCGTTTTGAACTAGCAGTATTCGCTGTGTAGTGTGGTCTAACAAAGTCTGTAATTTAACTTCGGCGCTGGATTCAGTAATACACATATCTGAAGCGGGAGGGTAGCATTCTTTTTTTTGCTTGTAAAACGCATTTATAAGACGGATACAATTTACAGTTATGTTTTATGCTATTCGCTCGAATATTGGTATACATACTTTGAGACATTTTATTTTCAACAAATAATGAAAGCGCCTCTTCTTTGGTCATCTGTCTTTCGCGATCATCACATAGTGACGCTCTATAAGCCTTCGCCTTTGTTGGACTCCCTTCTGAAACGTCTTGCACAACTTTTGCTGCATCATTATTTCCTCTAGCACGCAAACTCATTTGCGTTGCATATGCCAATTCTTCCGCGCTGTGCTGTTCTCTGATATCCTGGGCTCGTCTGCGTTTACTCCGTTCACTAGATTCACTGAAAGAAAGAGATGGACGTCCCCTCTTGCTTATTTCACTACTAGTCGATGGCGCGTAACGGGCTCCAGTTTTGTATTGGTCGGGTTATCAAAGTGAAATTCGACATTTAACCAGGATTCATTTTTGGAACAAAAGCGTGAGTAGGTTCTTTTGCTTTCTTGATATTTAGTTCTCATCTTACTAATTAATAGTCCCAAACTTTCTCTTAGTTCATCTGACAAATCGAACGGTTGTTCATTTATTTGTGTTAAATGGTCTTCGATTATAGGTAACAAATTTTTATTCTCTTCATTTAAGCGATGACGGATAACATCAAAAATTTCTTTTCTTGTCGGTGTTTTTTTTTCATTGTTTCTGTAAAGTACATAACTATAAAACATTATTGAATATTAAAAATTTAAAGAATAAAATTCTTTAATAAAATTCCTTTTTAAGACTAATCCAATATTTAATTAATTTGTCATACATATTGTAAACATCAAAATTTTAAAAATTGTTGAAATTGAAAATGTTGTAAAACTTAAAAGATTTGAGAAATTTGAAAATTTGAAAACATTTGGATAATTGGAAAATTTAAAACAATTTAAAAATAATCGAAAATTATAAAAATTTAAAAATATTTAAACAATTTAGAAATATTAAAAAAATTTCATTAATTTAAAAATATATAAAATTTTAATATTTTAAAAATTGTTAATAAACAATTCAAAATACTCTATTTATTCATTAATATGTAATGAGAACAATTAGTATTATATGATACTAAATATATATTTTATAATTATTATATCACTTGTTTAAATTCAAATTTACCGCCTAAATAGCATTTAAAAATGGCGGCGCGCAAAGTATGAACACTTTTCATGTGTCCGCAACAAGTCGTATAAAGTTTCCATAGGTATTAAACCAACCAAAAATAAAGTGCACAATGCTTGCATTATAACAAAATTATGCATTATTGCAGACAAAGTGGAATTTAAAAAAATGGGGCAGCTTGGGGCAGCTATTTTTTGTTTAAAAATGTTTACAGAACAATGTACAATTGGTTTTTAAAGCGGAGGGTCGTGGAGGATTTTACTTTTACATGTTTAAACATTATTTGTTTAACATTTTTAGTATTAAAAATAACATTATAATATTAATAATTAAACAGTAAACAAACAAACATCATGAAAATCTATATAATGTACTAATTCTACTCACCTTTATTTTGTTTTTCCACTTGGAATCATAAAAAAATCTTTAACGATTAAAAAGTTACACCCATTTACGCCGAAAATGTGGGATGTGCGAGCTGCGTTAACTGATGAACTTATGGTTATGTCGCGCTGCACTGCGCGCGAGCAACGTCGGCGATTTGGTCCTCGTAGCGGTGATTCCTAGCGCTTGAGGTACCAACCTAACTATTGAGAAACTCAACTACCCCTAAATTGAAACTTCGATTTTTCGATTTTTGGCCACGAAATCTTGATTTGGCATCACTGTGCGTCTGTCCATTTGGCTGTCTGTCACACCAGATTTTCTTTGGAACTATTTGACGTTAAAATTTGGCACTAATATAGGAATTGATGGCCTCATCAGAGCTGTGTAGTTTCGAATCTTAAATTTTGACTTAAGGGATTAGTTTTGGAGGATGAAATCGGAAGTGAAAAAAAATGTTTTTTTTACCACATCATCAAGTGGAGTGTCAAATGAGAGCTTATAAAAACACGAGATCAAAAATATATAATGTAATACTTGCGTACACTTTTGTTTGTATTATTTTAAAAAATCGCTGTCCCCCTTATCTCGAAAAGTATTGATCAAAATTTTTGAAAAAATTCTGGATTATTCTCCACAGGGTGTAGATTAAACAAAAAATATCACGAATGCATTACCTTTAATAATTTATCTGGTATAAAAAAAAAACAAAAATTTCAAGGTCATCAGTTTTCAGTAAAGATCAAAAAAAATTTGTTGAAAACTCATTTGAAGTGTGTTTTGTGAAGTCATTGATCATCTCCGCAGCAAAAATGTTTATATTAAAAGTAATCAACGTACGGAACACCAATTGCGCAGGTCTAACTTGCACTTGACCCGTTATTTTCTATTATGTGGCGACCTAGACATCGTGACCTGCCGTCTCAAGAACGTTTTTCTACGAGAAATACGAAGGTTTTTGTTAGAAGGGAAATACGATAAATATTTATAAATCTATTAACAAATTTTTTATTACTAAAAAACACTACAAAAACAAACAAATTGAATAGAGCATTCATGACCAAGCGTCTTAACTAAGATATAGCGCTGTCATGAATTTCTTCTTGAAATACTCTTGTACAAGCTTCTCATTATTGGTCATCTCCCGGTAGGTTTTTAACATATCCCTTTAAAGCTATTATGCTTGGACATCAGTCAAATAACCCCGTACCTTCTAGTACCAACCTGACTTTCCTGTAAAATACCAATTAAACTCTGTCTGAGGAACCCTCTTTAGACACAAATTAAAAACAACTAACGCTTCCGGGACAAGTAGTTTGACTATCGATCGTTGATAGTCCGAGTATCTTTAAAATTAAAATAGATTATCATAGTGTTAATTTTTACTAACCCTGTATTACGGTCGTCATTTATGCATTTATCTAAATCTATCTCAAACTAAAACTAAGGAAAATTGAAATAAGTGATACAAAAACCTTTTGCTGTTTTTGTTGGTTAACTTTAAGCAGTAAGGGAAAAGCCCAAAATGTAATATCTTTCAGACGTTTACCGTTAGAATAATTACGGAAAGGAAATTTTAGTTGGTAATCTGTGGAGATATTTCTTAGTTGCACTTATCTAAAAGTTTATTTTAGCATTTACACTGTCCTGTTCTACCAAGACTCTTAAAGTTAAAACCTGTTTAAATAACCCTTAAATAGTATGTTTACGAGAAGGACAGCATTTACAAATGGTAAAAGACCAGGCCCGCGCTCTCCTTAAATGAATATTTATACATAAAATACTTAACTAGAAATTTATGCTGCAAAGTTATACCTATTTATTTGGAAATTGTTTTCCCCCTGTTTGATTGCTCTTACTGAGATTTTCGCCACATTAAATAAAAACATCTCATCTTCAACTTAAAACTTATATACACACATAAACACAAATATAAATTAAGGATTTAATTATCTAAGACTAAGTTTGCGAAATGTTTTCATTACAAAAAAGCTGTATTTCTTCTCTTAGGAATTATTATCTCGCTGTAATTCCCCTGTTACTGATATTTCTGTTTTGGGGAATAAAAAATATCTTAAGAGATCTTGTCGTGGATGTCTAGCTTCAGGATAAATAAAACTACATCAAAAGTAACGAAAAGAAAAGCTTCCTACGTTCATTAAATTACCTATACATATATATATATATATATATATATATATATATATATATATATATATATATATATATATACCTATAATAATGAATACACGAAAGGACAGCGGCTATAATGTTATGCTTATTCTATAATTTCTACCAGTTCCTTTTTATCACAACCTCACAAAATCTTAGTTTACACCAAACTACCGGGCTACATACCAGATACAGATTTTTTAAAATCTGATTGGTAGTTTTAGAGATTATCTCGAACAAACAAACATACAAACTTTACTTTATTATATTATTATAGGTATGAGGGGAGAAGGGAGTCGAATTGTTAAGGAATATCTAAGGTTGGTTCAATATTTTATTCCGTTCGACGGTTATCGTGCCAACAGACAGATCGACAGACAGACAAATGGTCAACTAGATAAAAATTGGAAGGAGCCTGAAATCACGGAATATGATTTTTTTATGAATACAGTATTTCATTTAACAAGAGAAGTCAAAGAATACGAAATATAAAAGCATTTCTAATAATGCAATATTAGTTAAAAGCCAGTTTTCTCAAAAGGCTCAAAAATTACAAACTTTACTTTTTTTTTGTAAATTTTGTTGGTCGTATTTAGTTTCTTTACGCTCGATCATAATTATAAAGTATAATAATTCAGTCAAAATTTCAATTTATATAAATATTAGCGACCCGTCCCGTTTTCTCACGGGAGTTGTTATGTTACTGTTTAACTCTTTCTTATAATTTAGTGTAGACAAAAATGTCATGTCTAAAATATTTTCTTAAGATAGCTTAAAATATGTTTTTATACACCACATTAAGTGTCTCTTCCCCGAGTGCTAGAACAAACAGATTATGTTTGGATGTTACACGTGACAGGGCCACGTATAAATCGCCATGCGAAAAACATTGAACGCTAAAGTATAAACCAGCTACGTTTAATGTTTGTCTCTGAGCTTTATTGATCGTCACCGAGAAACGCAGTTTTATAGGAAACTGAAACGGAAAATCGGTTGGTATCATTGGGTACTCGGAATTAAAATAGTTTCAGCGCCATAGTCTATCAGAATTGTCCATTTAATCAAATAATTTTTAAGGGCCTTTATTTGTAAACTACTGCCGTTGCATAATTTTTGGTGGATTTAAATTATAAGAGTCCCTACTTTTCGAATCATTTTGTGCGGCAGAGTTCCGGGAGCATATCGCCGAGGCGGCGGCGCGAGTTCAGAAATACCCTTGTAAAGTCTAAGCTGTTCATCCCAATGTTACGATTTAAAGACAGTTTTTATCTTTGGTTAATGCACAAAATAAAGAACGCATTTATTTGATAAGGAATTATATTTTTCTGCCTAAATTATTTTCTTTAGTTACGTCTGTTTTCAATATCTTTGCTTCAATAATTTGGGCTAACCTTTGTAGATAGACATATGCTGTCGCGGACCTTTTTGTAGAACTATTTGAGGTGAACAATATTGTTATACATTATTTTCACATATCTTTAACTATTTACGCAGTGCACGCGAAGATACCTCGCCGACGATTGATTTTTTCTGACTTCATCGACATTCATCGTTATAGGCCGGCTTGGTGAAACACTCTATCCATTAGTGAAAGCCCGAATAAAATCCGTTGGGTGAATTCACTTCAATTCACACCTGTAATGATTTTTTGTTCTTAACAAAAATATGGTACATATATGCATAAACAATCGTATTCATAAAAAACCGTGTATTTAAATGATCACTCGGAACACGCTAACCTGACTTTTAAATCTGAATTCTCAATGTAAAACTTCGACCTAGAAGGCTAGTAATCATAGCTTATCCGTTTATCCACGTTTGAGGTCAGTTTTTGTGCGTTTAGGAATTTTGCATGGTATTTTTGGTTTGCAATTTTAAAGGGTTACATACACCTGGACGTTGCAGAAAGTACATATATTAATAAAAAAATATTTTAAAGTTTATTACGTGAATAATACAAAAGAATGGCGATTATATATTTTTATTGTACTTTAAATTGTAATATTTTTTTTTTAATAAAAATAAATGTTAGCATTATTTTTTATTGGGTTAAATGGACCTATGGAACACTACTTGTGTTCAACTTGCACTTGACCGGTTTTTTTTAAGTTACGTAGTATACTGATTTTATAACAGTTTCAACCATGTTCATATTTGTAAAAACACCCTGTATTTTTTTCATTAATAGAATATAGCTGTCTATTCATACTTTATGTAGTTACTTTTAAACTTGTACTCTTTTACCTAAATTGGATTCTTAGAGCGTAATCTATTGCTAATCCAACCAATAAGGCTGTGCTAAAAATGTAATAATATTGGTTTGGTGAAGTGTGCAAATAGTTAAGGACCTATGTTATTTATTTACAAATGTTATTTCTTATAACTTGGACTTAATAATATTTAAAATTCAAACGTGAGTTTGCTGAGGATTAGTAATCTATAATAGTTAATTCTTATCAAATAGTCATTTTTAGTGTGGTTGGTTTAACCTACTATAGGTAAGGGAATATATTAAAACTTTTGTTATTAAAATTATTTCAATAACTGTCAAGATATTTCCAGACAAATGGTCACATCTGCTCATCTAAAAAATCGACAACATTTTGGCTAGAGCTATGGCAGAAACGAATTTGTAACAGTGCTTTCCTGGTTGAGAGTTAGGAGAAAAAACGAAAGAATAATGATCGCTCAGTTCAAAAGAAACATATGAAAGGAAGCTGAAGGATTTTGTTACCTAGATGACATCAAATTTTTTTGAAAAAGAAGCATCTGTTAGCGATGAATTTTTGGTGTTTTGTAGGTTTACATTATCTCTCACATAGCAACATTGCATACCCACTATGGATTAAATGGACCTTGTTTGCAGAATAACTTTAAGAAAAGAATCCAATCTGTATTAAAAATTAATCTTGTAAAATAATGTAGTAGTTAAAATTGTCGAAGGGTTTTTTCAAAAATAAAACATTTACGGTGTTTCAAACCTTAGTATGCAATTTTCGACCAAAAAATTTATGTTTAATTATTCATAAAAAAATGTCTATTATAAAAAAACAGTATTTGTAAAAAAGTAACTATTATGATTTAAAAAAAATAAAAAATATTTGAAAAATTGCAGACACTGCATTGAGACAGGTAGCGGTCCTAACCGATGCCAGGTCACATTTTGTAATGGAATGGAATTTTCTTAATTTTTTTTTTTAAATAATTCTTAGAAGTATAGAGTGTAAAGATCCGTAAAAAAAAACAATTTTTTGTAAATTGTGTATGCAACCTGTAAAAACCGAACACATAACTTAGATAAATCTGTTCCTTAGTCAGTGTTAATTATAAAAAAACCGGTCAAGTGCAAGTTGAACTTACGCAATTAGTGTTCCGTACGTTGATTGTTTTTAAAATAAAAAATTTTGTTAGGGTGGTATAAAATGATCAGTGACTTCACAAAACACACCCCAAATGAGTTTTCAACAAAGTTTGTTTCCAAACTTTACTGAAAACTGGTGATCTTGAAATTTTGTTTTTGTTTCTATACCAGATAAATTATTAAAGGTAATGATAATTTTCGTTCAATCTATACCCCGTGGAGAATATTTCAGGGTTTTTTTTCAAAATTTTTTGATCAGTACTTTTCGAGATAAGGTAGGAGACAGCGATTTTTCACGATTTTTTAAAAATAATATAAAGAAAAGTGCGCGCAAGTATTACATTATATATTTTTTACTCTTGTTTTCACAAGCTTTCATTTGACACCACACTCGATTACCTAGTAAAAAAATTTTTTTTCACTTTCGATTTCACCCCCCAAAACTAACCCCTTAAGTCAAAATTTAACTTTCAAAACTACATGGCTCTGATGAGGCCATCAATCAATCAATTACTACCAAATTTCAACTTTCTATGACAAATAGTTTCGGAGAAAATCGGGTGTGACAGACGGACAGACGGACAGACAGACGGACAGACACCGAAGTGATCTTATAAGTGTTCCGTACGGAACACTAAAAAGTAACTGGAAGAACTAAAGGGTGCCCTAAAATTCACTCAAGAAGTAATTTTGATAGAAAACACAGGTTTTTAATTAAAAAATGTAATTTTTTTATTGATTCATAAAGTATACAGTATAGGGTTATGTATGTAATAACATATCGGGCAAATGGCCTCCACGGCTTTGTTAGCACACACGCACTCTTTTGTCGAAATTTTCCAATACCGTTTTGCATAAATGTGGCTGAATTTCGTTGATACAGCGCTTAATTTCCTCCTTCAAGTCGTGGGTGGTTATGGGCTTGTTGGTATAAACCTTAGACTTTAAAAAACCCCAAAGAAAAAAGGCCAACGGCGTTAAATCGCATGTTCTGGGCGGCCAATCACCAAAACGGGATATTACACTACCAGGAAATGACTCATTCAGTAATTGAATTGTTTCTCGGGCTGTACGGTATGTGGAATCGACTTGTTGAAACCACATGTCGTCCACATCCACATCTTGCAATTTAGGCACAAAAACTGAATTATCATATCACGATAACGATCACCATTAACTGTTATTGCCTGGCCAAACCGCATTTTCGAAGAGGAATGGTCCGATGATTGCCTCCAGCACAAAATCCACACCAAATAGTGACACGTTGTGGATGCATTTGTTTCGCAATAGTCACGTGTGGATTGTCTGAACCCCAAATGCGACAATTTTGTCGATTAACGAAGCCATCAAGATGGAAATGAGCCTCATCGCTGAAGATGATTTTCTTCGAAAATCAGTATCCACTTGTTGTTCCATAATCCATTCAACGAACTCTCTTCCTTGTGCTTGGTCAGTAGGCTTCAGTTCTTGAGTCAATTGAACTTTGTAAGCATGAAGATGCAAACCTTTCGTGAGAATACGCTGTAGAGAGCTTCTTGAAATATCTTGACCATGGTGCCGAATTGACGTTCCTGGAGTCTCAGCAAACACTCTCATGAACTGATCACTGATCACTAATTAATCCAGTCTCCCTGAATTTTTCAATTAATCTCTTCACAGTTGATAAGGTTAAATCACTATTCTGACCATATTTTGTACGAAAATGCCGAACTGTAGCTGCCAAACTTTCATTATTTTTAAAATATTGCTCAACAATGAAAACACGTTGTTCTTTTGTGTAGCTTTCAATTTTTAATAACCCTGAACTGTCAGCTGTCACGCTGTGTTTTTTGTTTTGTTGGCAACACTTTACCATACAAATGGCGCCAAATTCAAATCTAGCGTGAATTTTGGGACACCCTTTATATTATATATAACAGTATTTTTATTGGTTTCGTAATTTTGGTTAATTTTGGTGGTAAACTCAAAAGAAAATGTCAGTTTCTATCGTAAGAAAAATCACTATATTAATCCTAGGGTCTTGCTTTCTCCAGCTACTGGTAATTCCTTTCTAACATTGCCAGAAATCTAAAAAGTACGAGATTACCGAAAATGTAATAAAAGAGGCAAATACGGCAAACATCTAATAAAATTCTTTTATTCCCAAACTCAATAAAGGGAAAAAGTATAAATTATGACCTTTTTGCTCTTTATATGCCAACAAAACGATTTACTATCGGACAAAACCTTCATCATCTAGTAACGGCAACTGCATAATACCTTATCTTCTCGATTTTGGCTTGAGCGAGTAAGCATAGCTCTTATTCGACCAAGATTAATGACTTTCGAGTGTTTAAGGTGAAGCCAGCTTCGGATTTTAGCTGGTTTTAGTACAGTAAAATTGTGTTTCTCGTGTATCGATCGTGTGGATCTTTATGTACCTGACTACGCACTGAAGGAAAGAAATGTTTTTCATTATTATTTATTTATGTTTCTTTATTCGTGCGTAGAGCCTAAGCAAGTGAATGAATTTTTATGAATGAGGACTTAAAAGATTCGATATTATTCTGGGGAGTGACGCAGATTATGTAAATTTCATACTGCCGACGCCAGGTAACATTTTGTCGGACACTAACAAAAAATGTTACTACATAATTTACTAAAAAGATTTTACTTTAAAACTGGTCTAATTTAACAGTTCCAGATTTGACAGACAGAAATATGCTGTTTCTCATCAATTGGGTACTTGGAAATGACATGGCCGAACATTGGTTAAAATGGGACTTGAATCCTTTTTGTGAATCCTTGTAATATGGGAGTTGCAATGAACGTAGATCTGCTGAACGATAATTTCTTGATATACTAAAGTAAGGCACCAGGGATGAGACAGTCTTAAGAATCTCATAGGGTGACCTAATTCTGAGTATATTAGGTCCCTCCTGAAATTAGACCGAAAGATCTGAAGATCTTTACAGGACTCTACCACCACCTGAATGAGAACTTAACAGATTGTGATGGTGTTTTGAGAAGGAGGACATAGCTCTTCAACTAATTGTCTTGCTCGGCAATAAAGAAAAATCTACCTGGGATGTCCAATAATTTTGGAGTATACGAATGGGATTTAACCTGGAAGGCTGCTGTTCTTAAAGGATATTGACCTTCCTCAATACTAAAATGTGGCAAATGCACAATGCACCCTTAAGAGGCATAATTGTTGTAGGCTACTTGTTAGCTTCATATTTATCCATCTGTAATGTATTTGGTTCTGAGAAATGGAAGTAATTAAATTATACTATATATTAAGGACAAAATAAAGACATACTTTTCGATGGACATAGATCAGACAACTTACAACTCAACAGAGATAATGAGTTACTGCCAAAAATAACAAAAAGAGAATTTATTCATGCTCTACGACTACAGAAGGATGGAAAAGCAGTTGGTCCATATGAGATAAAGCGAGAAATTCTAAAAAAATTTTCGGATGAAGGTCCATTTATTAATCAACTGGTAATCTTATTTAATAAGATGTATGAAACTGGACAAATCTCTCTTGACTGGCTAAAGTCGATTTTCGTTCCAATACCTCAAAAGTCAAAATCAGTAAAATGTGACTATTATAGCTTAATAATTTTAATTTCTCACGTTCTCAAGATATTCCTGAGAATCATCCATACATAGAAAATGTGAAGTAGAAAAAGATAACATACAATTCGGATTCCGAAAAGACATGGGTACATGCGAAGCTTTATTCTCATTAAATGTACTGGTTCAACGCTTTAAAGATATGAACGTAGATGTATATGTGTGTTTCATAGAGTACAATAAAGCTTTCGACTATGCGATACACGAGAAATTAATAAAACAACGAATATAGACCAAATAGATCTATATACTATTAAAAAATCTGTACTGGAATCAATCAGTAGAAGTTAAAATTGGGTTTAAAAGATCCAAAAGCATAAAAAATAACCCAAGGTGTAAGACAGAGATGCATCCTCTCACCATTTTTTGTTTAATCTTTGTTCTGATGCTGTGATTAGTGAAGCCATATATGAATCCATTGAACGAATAACAGTTAGTGGAAATACGCTGAATAACATACGGTATGTTGATAATACTGTGGTTTTAGCAAATAATATTAAAGATCTGCAGTAATTGATCGATAGAGTCGTAACAGCCAGCGAATTGTCTTGCTGTCGATATAAGAAAAACCAAACGGATGGTAATTACAAACAAAAATATAGCACTGGAATCTCTCGAAATCAAGAACAACACCGTAGAATAGGTCTGCACTTTTAAACATTTGAAAACCAATATAAATGAAAAGAAAGGAAATATATTCCCAAATTGAATATGAACACATTTTTCCATCGAATAAGTCTCAGTCGCGAACTCCGAATGAGAATGGCGAGGGCTTATAGATTCTCCGTGTTATTGTATGGATGTGAGTGCTGAACACTTAACCCTCGCTCAGAGAAGAAGAAATGTACATTTACAGACGTCTTTTTCGCATCTTCTGAAAATGAAAACACAAAAGTACTAGAAAGAATGAACAAAGCGAAATAATTACTAACAACCATAAAAAAAAGGAAAACTTCGGACATATAACGAAAAGCCCGAAATATAAATTGCTACGTTTAATTATTAAAGACAAAATAAAGGGCAAACCATCGATCGGATGACAACAGGATTCTTGGTCGAAGGACATTGGTGATTGGATGTGTGATTTGGATGTGATTTTGGTGATATTTTTCGAGCAGCAGTTTCTAAAGTTCGTTTAGCTATATGGATCCTCAACCTTCGTGAGGAGATGACGTCGTAAGAAGAAGAAGAAGAAGTGGTTTAAATTGACAAAAGCATTAGTAAGTCAACTAAAGCTATGAAACTGTCCAGTACAAGACCATAAATTTCGTTTTCATTTGAGACTAAACCGAAAAAGGCGAAAAATTGTGGTTTTAGAGTTGATTGCAACTACACCCGGTTTAGCTTTTAAACCTTTTCAGTGAATCTGGTTATTAAAGTAAGTTGAAAGGACATTTCACGGGGATTTTAAATTTTTATACTTTTATAACGGGAAATATACAGCAGATCTACAAAACTTATCAAGTAGAAAAAAACAATTACAGTTTTGGCAGATTTTATGTGTGAATTTTGCCGTTTTACAGTTTGAATATTTTGTTGATGTTGATCTTACAAACCTATAGTAATACCTACAGAATTATGAAGAGTTTATAATAAAACATATACCGTTTTTAAGTGTCTTACCTAATTTACTATTTTTTTTTTGTTTTACATACCAAGAAAATTCTTTCAGTACTAAACTTATGTTTTTTATGGGAAAGCCAAATATTATTGTCACTTGTCAAATTTGACAGATTACAATGTCAACTAGTTTTTTTTTAATGGCGTTCTTTACATATGAGCACACCATTAAATAAAATTTTTCAGTCTGTTTACTCACTGTCACTCAATTTATTTTTTTTCTATTTGGGGTATCAAAAAAATTCTTTTACTAATTAATTTACTTTCTTTGTCAGGAAGTGAAATATGGTAACACAGAATTGATCATTTTTCAAATTTATCAGTTTACGAAGCCTACTCGAATTTTTTTTAAATGACACCCTTTACTTATGAGCATACCAACAAGTAGCATTTTTCAATCCGTTTATGAAAACATATAACGCTTGATAGCTATTTTCAGTGGTTACTGGTGTACAGGGTGGTCCAAATTGGACACTTTTAAATTCAAACCCCTCTAAAAGAGATAGATGAAAACTGATGTCGGTGTCTGAGGCTCAATTTTTAGGATAAACTCAATGGTGAAAACCGCATATCAGTGTCTAGTACCGTTTCAGATATACAGGGTGTTTTTCAGAAATATGTATTTTGGAAAAATGTTTGTATGTTAAATTTTTTTACAACTAATTTTTTAATAGTTATTAACGCAAAAATATTTTTTTAAATGGGATACCCTGTATATTTTTCTATTCCAAAAATCTACTTCAAAATATAAAGGTTTTTAGTTTTTACGCGAGTTTTAAATGCACACTTTGTGTAGTAGGCTTTCGACGGAGTGACCAAATGGTTCAATTCAATTGTTTACTCGTAGTTGTCAAATTTTACTTAAGGATCAGTTATTGAATTGTCAAATAAATTCCAGTGAAGTTTGAAAATTACGAAAAATGGGATATGATGAGAAAATTCGGAAGCGGCAGGTAATTTGTACCACCAACGGTATCCAGAAAGGCGTCAACCCTTCAAGGATATATTTGCTCGATTGCGACATAACCTAGTTAATAGTGGCCAGTTTGAAAAGAAACGACCCAAAAATTATGCATCAAACAGGGATAAGGAGTTAGAAATAGCTATCGGAAATTATCACAACACTTCAACCCGACAGTTAAAAGAATCCACTGGACTATCAAGAACTAACGTAAGACGTACTTTGAAGAAGCACAAATTCAGGCTATATAGGACAAGAAAAGTTCATGATCTCAGAGACGGAGATTTTCAACGGCCTATGGATTTTTGCCAATAGTTTTTGGAGAATTGTAACCATGTTCCGAATTTTTCATTAAATCGCATTTGAACAGACGAAGCTTATGTAAGCAATGCAGGTATTTTTAACCATTACAATAGCCAACCAAGGTCCGAACCGTTGGCCGGCAAGGTCACCGAATTTAATACCCATGGACTTCTATCTCTGGTGAAGATTGAAAGACCTAATTTTTAAATTGCTGACAAACACCAGGCAAGAGTTGAAAGTCGCAGTGATACAAAGTTTTGCAGCTCTCACTCCTCTTGAACTAATCAACTCGGTAAGAAGTGTTCAGAAAAGGTGTCGCCTATGTATAAATGAAACTGGTCGACACTTCGAACATCTCTTATAGAAAATTGTTTTGTTTTAGATTGCTCTACTCGGAATAAATTGTTTTATTGTTGTTTTGTTTTATTTTCTACATGGTTTAAAGTACTATAGCATTTAGTAAGTTTCATTGTAGTTATGACTCTTAGAGTTACTTCTGGGAATTTTTTTTTTACGATTTGACCTCTATCGGTAAACAATTGATACTGCCGCTCCGTCCAAAGCTTACTTCACAAAATGTGCATTTAAAACTCGCGTAAAAACTGAAAACCTTTATATTTTGAAGTAGATTTAAGCAAAATATAAAATGTGCTATATTTTTAGAATGGTAATTTAAACCTTTATTCGGAGGAGGAAAAATATACAGGGTATCCGATTTAAAAAATATATTTTTGTGTTAATAACTACGTGAAAAAGTGCTTTGAGAATGTTTTTACAGAAATCAAAAATTTTCAATAGGAAAAGTATTACAAACATTTTTTCAAAATGCAGATTTTTGTAAAACACCCTGTATATCTGAAACGGTACTAGAGTTGTCGATTATCTCCTTTAGATAAAGGGATTTACCTTTAAAAATGTCTAATTTGGACCACCCTGTACAGCGCATTCCACTTATTGAAGTGAATTTTAACCTATAAGTGGCTCACCCGATTTACTTTTTTCCTTTTTAGGATATCGAAAAAAATATTTAACTAATAAACTTAGCTTTTTAAGAGAAAGTTAAGTATGATAACACAAGATTTGTTACTTGGTATATTTCTCAGTTTACAAAGAACGACTAGGATTTTTTTAAAATGGCATCCTCTACATATGAGCACTCCATTAAATAGTCCGTGTACAAAAAATATATATATTTTCAGTAGTTACCGATTCAAATTCTTGAACTGAATTTGAACTTTTAAGTGGCTCATGCCATTATTTTCCTATTTGAGGTATCAAAAAAATTCGCTTACCAGTAAACTTAGGTATTTATTAGAAAGCCAAATATGATAACACAAAATTTGCTACTTGTCAAATTTGACAGTTTACATAGCCAGTTACACTTTTTTAAATGACACCTGCTAGATATATGCACAACATTAAATAGCATTTTTGGTCCGTTTATAAAAATATATAATATTTAATATTTATTCTAAGTTATTACCAATATATTCAAGTTATTGAATGGAATTTTAACCATTACGGGGCTTACTCGAGTTACGTCTTCCTGTGTGACACAACAAAAATTCGTTTACTAGCAAACTTAAGTTGTTTGTGAGAAATACGATAGAAAAACATTTGTCACTTTTCGAATCATACATTGCGACTAATTTTTTGTTATCATTTTTGGCTTCCTAAAAAAAAGCTAAAATTAGCAGAGAAAGAAAATTTTTGATATTCTAAATAGGAAAACAGTAAATTGGGTAAAAGTTAAATTTCAGTTTAATAAACTGAAGGCCCTGAATATGCCTAACGACTGAAAATAAATATAAAGTGTAAAACTTTGTGTGTGTAAGTGTAAAAGTGTAAAAAAAGTGTAAATATTTTCGTAAACGGACTGATAAATGCTATTTATTGGCGTGCCCATATGTAGAAGTTGCTATTTAAAAAATTCTATTTAGCTTTGTGCACTGTCAAATTTAACAAGTGACAACTTTTTAGACATGCCAGGTAGGAATACGGTGAACCTCTTAAAAATTAAAATTCTATTCGATAACTTGAATGCCTGTATATCAGTAGAACCTGAAAATAAATATCAAGTATTATATATTTTTGTAAATGTACGGAAAAATGCTTTTTATCGGCGTGGTCATATGCAGAGGGCGCCATTAAAAAAAAATTGATTTGACTTTGTGAACTGTCAAATTTAACAAGTGACAAATTTTGTGTTATCATAGTTGGCTTTCTCATATACAACTAAGTTTATTGGTAAAAGAATTTTGCTTAGTGCCCCAAATAGGGAATTAGTAAATCGAGTGAGCCACTTAAAAGTTAAAATTCAGTTCAATAACTTGTATCTGGTAACGAGGGAAAATAAATATTAAATGCTAAATAATGGTGTTTGAGTAGAGGGTGCAATTTAAAAAAAATGTTAGTTAGCTTTGTAATTTGTCAAATTTGACAAGCGAAAAATTTTTTGTTATATTTGGCTTCCTCATAAAAAACTAAGTTTGGTAGTGGAAGAATTTTCTTGGTATGCAGAATAGAAAAATAGTAAGTTAGGTGACACATTTGAGAAAAAGTCCCTTTACAAATATATACATACACATATAGATGTGCATTATAAGAATGTAAAAAAATATATCATAATATATGTCCAAAATTAAATTATTATTAGCACGCCATGTCGGATAACATTTAAGCAAAGGGATTCTTGTTTTACGCTTTGGGTGATTTATTTGCAGACAAGATAGTTCAGACCACTTGAAAGGAAATTACACATAGGAATGTGAAATCTTATAAATACAATATATACGTTAAATAATTAAAGTAATGTTTATATTGATATTACGGATGTCTGAAAAAATCTCTACATGTTGCTTCATGGTTTTTCTGAACGTAGTATAACTGAGAATATCTATGTTTTGATAATTAGGATAAGATTGATATTTCCGTAATCGTGTTCACAGTGTAGGTTACTTGTAATCACCGTGTTTACCGTGTAGGTTACTTTTTATTCCGATTTTGTTGAGACAACTGCGGAAATTCGCAAATTATACTCGGTTAGGAACACGGTCTTAGACAACTGATTCTAAAGAGATAAGGTTCTATACAAAAATTATTGAGTGTTTCGGTAAAAGGAATTATATTCAGTGAGAATGTATTTCTTAAAAAGTGGCTAAAAATTATAAATGATAATAGTGGGTTTACGTAAAGCATTTTGTGTTATTTTTTGCAATTTTGTCAACTAATATAGGTTATTACCCACAATGTCTGGCGAATAATTTTCCCAACATAAAAAAATAAGAATTTTGAGACCTGTCAAGATAACTATTAAATGAACGAATTTTTTACGAAGTTTGTAAATATATTTATTTTACAGGAAAAAAATATACAGGATGTCTGAAAAATACGTCAGTAATAAACACCCTATTTATTTCTATTGAAATCTAAATTACTGAAGATATTTTGTCGAATGACCGCTTGAATATTTTCATGCTAGTAACATTCGCACTAGAGTTATACTCTTAGACTTATAATCCCAAACACTAGGCCATATTACAAGGTCCACTACTAAGTCAAAATGATGAAAAATAGTGGGACTACGGTTTTAAGTATAATTTAAAAAAAATGTTTTTCCAAGTTTCTCAGGGATTTACGGAGGCGAGGGTTTGTACTGAAAGGAGTGGAGTTTTGTGTAAATTTCAAAATAAGAAACATTTTTTAACAAAGGGTTGTTTTTATTTTAAGTAATCTCTGGGCTTTTTGAACGCACTGTGGATAATCTATGGATTTCCCAAGTGGAAAACTGTAGGATATCCTAAAAAGGGTTCTTAGGTTAACCGAATATTATATAGGGACATTACGATATATTGTTTATTGCTTAGGGATATTCCGTAGGGTTTAGCCTTAATTTGGCATATGATACTTATATATGTGGGTTATTCAACAAAAATTCAAATGTCTACAAAATAATATTTTTTGTATAATTTTTTTAGTAAGAAATAAAGGTGATGAAATAAATATGAATTGGTCTTATATTTAATTTAGTAAATATAATAAACTAGCCGTGCCCGCGGCTCCGCTCGCGTGGTCTTGATTCACTACTATCGTCACTGCTTATTTCTTATGTTACCTTAACGTAATAAAATTTCTGCCATTATTTCCCTTATCTCCCATTATTTTTCCTTATCTCCCATTATTTCTCCCTAATTTCCATTATCTAGGCTTATCTCTGCTCATCTCCCATTATTTCTCCT
The DNA here is from genome assembly GCA_019049505.1 of Pachyrhynchus sulphureomaculatus. NCBI lineage: Eukaryota > Metazoa > Arthropoda > Insecta > Coleoptera > Curculionidae > Pachyrhynchus > Pachyrhynchus sulphureomaculatus. The sequence goes on from CM032446.1 coordinate 64,602,647, forward strand.
TATCTCCCATTATTTCTCCCTTTTTTCCCATTATCTCACCATAACTACCATTATCTAGACTTATCTCCGCTTATCTCCCATTATTTCCCCTTATCTCCCATAATTTATACTTATCTCCCATTATCTCACCTTATCTCCCGTTATCTAGGCTGATATCGAATTATATAGAGCATATGTATAAATTTATAAAAACACGCAAATCGAATAAGTGGTTCTCAAGTGATAAGCGCACTAACGGACAGACAGACATATAGACCGACAGAGAAACGTTGCGTTTTATATACATTATATTCTTTGCAACATGATATTGTTCCATATTTATTGGTTTAGGCAGTATATTGAAAGAGAACGCGATAACGATAACTTTTTTTAGTGTTCCGTACGGAACACTTATAAGATCACTTCGGTGTCTGTCTGTCTGTCTGTCTGTCTGTCTGTATATATATATATATATATATATATATATATATATATATATATATATATATATATATCATAGATGTAATAAAATATATATCTATAACCTGGTCAGAGAACATATGTATGAATTTAAAAAAATTACGTATATCGGATAAGTGGTTCTCGAGGGATAAGCGTACTAATGGACAGACAGACATTTTATATATATTATAGATATAGATTATTATTATTATTATATAACCTGGCCGAAGAATATATGTATGGATTTAAAAAAAGACACGGATAAGTGGTTCTGGCGTGATAAACGCACTAATGGACAGACAGACAGACAGAGAGACATTGCATTTTATATATATTATAGATTGTAGATATTCTCTGCTACATAATATTGTTCCAAATTTGATGGTTTAGGCTGTGTATTGCAAAGGAACGCGCTAGCAGCAAACTTTTTTCCGACTCCATTCACTATTATCGTCACTGTTCATTCGTTATGCTACCTATCGTAATAAAATATAGCCTATAACCTGGCCAGAGAATATATGTATGTTTTTTAAAAAAAGTACGTAAATCGGATAAGTGGTTCTCCAGTGATAAGCGCACTAACGGACAGACAGACAGACAGACAGACAGAGAGAGAGACGTTGCATTTTATATATAATATAGATAAAAATTTTCATTAATAATGTAAAAAGTAGTTAATATTTCATTTGAAAAATATGTTTACAAAAAAGGCTGTCATTCTTGATAGGTTCTGAAAATTATTATGTACTATATAGAGTGAAAACTATCGAGATTTTGAACGTTTTTGCTAAAAAATCGATTTTATTCTTCAATATAGTTTCCTTTAAGAGCAGTACACTTATTTCAGTGATCTTCCAACATTTTGATACCTTTCATATTGTACAATTTGCCGAGCTCTCTAAAATAAACATCATTTTCCGATTCGCCTTCTTTATTTACGCCAAATCTCTTTCTCTGGAGCCACCTTTTTAGAAAGAGGTAATAATTACTCGCAGCTAGAACTGGTGAATACGGCGGATGGGGAAGCAATTCATAGCCTCATTGGTCCAAGTTCACCACCGATTTTATGGAATTGTGAGCTGGTGCATTATCTTGGTGAAACAACACTTTTTTCTTCGCTAAATGCGGCCTTTTTTTCTTGATTTTTACTATTCAAAGGTCACAATAGTCTTCAGTGATAATTGGCTCCTTCTTAAGACATTATTATTTCAGGTATAACCCAAAAAATACTTACCAAAACCTTTCCAGCTGACGTTTGTCTCTTTGGACGCTTTGGTCGGCTTTCATGCGGGTCTAGCCACTCCGCGACCTCTCTGTTTGCGTGTAGTGCTGGATCATTGTTTTTTCCACTGTTACGAATATCGAAACTCCTTTGAATTACGCCGAAATAGTTCAAAACAGCGTTCTGAATCTTCGCCACGTTGCACTATGGGACAGAATCGTGCGTACCGTCTCAAAAATAGGTTTTGCGAATGTTCGATATTGAATATTTTGTTAATGCACATATCTAACTGAATGTCTAATACATATTATATAGAATTTAAAATAGATTATTTCTCATTTTTTCTTAATAAAACTTGACTTGCAAGTTGACGCTCAAAATAATGTCGATTATGTAGAACAGAATTGCACCAGTTTACATGGTTATATTTTCATTATTTTCAATGCAAATATGTAAGTATGATATATGGTTAGAATGGTTATTAAGTACCCTATTTAAAAAGCATTTAAGTAGACATTTATGTAAAAACTGGAGAGGTATACGATTGTTTTTGCAGTATCAAATATCCTAACCTTATTAGAAACTTTAAATAGACTTTTGACAGTTAGCGATGTCTGCCGATGTCGTAATTTTGATACCATCACATAGAGCAGCTCATATGAAAGTCAAGGCAAAAAAAAAAAAATTTGCCCGAATCTGCCACCTTTTAAATGGGACGAAAAATACCTGATGGGGAGGGAAATGCAAAATATTAAAAAAAAAATTTTAAGATTTAATTCAGGACATTTTTCGAAAAATAGATTATGTCTGACATTTTATTGTTAAATAATATTGTCTACTAGTGTCTATAGCGGACATAGGTAGGCAGGTAGATACAAGGCAGCTTTACCAGGTAATATCACTAGAACAGGTGACTATTGTTTACATCCCAGCAAGTTGTCAAAATTTTGTATACAAACTACCGCATTGAACTACATACATACATAAAGTGGTTGTTTTTTGAGAGAATGAACTACATATATACATAAAGTGGTTGTTTTTTGAGAGAAGCTCTCGTGATTTTTGACAATGTGGTGAATTTTCTACCAACAAAATACATGTGATTTTTTTCGGCTTTGTTGCTATTGCCGAACTACTACTACCTGGTAGAGCTGCCTTGGGTAGGTAGAAAAATTTTTTGTGTTTTATATATAAAGATAGATTACTACCTAAATTAAAGTTTAGGTAAGGTGAAAATACTGTTATTGGAAATCATATCATATCATATAAGAACGCGATAAATATGTGACTACCCGTAGATAATAATATTTTTCTCACGGAATTGAAGTATAAAAGTTTTTGATTTAATTGTCATTTACCAGTACTTTATTGGGCTTCGACACAGAGTCTTCACCAACCTCGGTAAAAACAATATTTTCGAAGTATCTATACAACAAAATGAGTGAATTTGTTGTGCCTCGACGAGTATTATGCGAATTTTTTCATTGTCCATGGGACAAAAAGAGAAGATATTCAAAAATACTTAGAAGAATACCATCATTTGTCGCCTTCAAAAAGTGAATTAGTTGTGAAAAGTATTCAAAAATCGTTTATATCAGCTTTTAACAATCGCTGGACCACATCTAACCGAACCAAAGAACGTTTCTTTAATAAAAATACAACGTGGTTAGACGGTGAATTTAAGGTACAGTTCGACGAAATACCAATAGATATCAAACCTACAACATCTGGAGAACGTGGACGTCCATCAAAGTCTTATGAAGATCTGTCAGAGAAATCGAAAAAAAGGAAGAATATGGAGTTAATTCAAGAATATGGACTCGAGAATATACATAACGCATGCGTCCAAGGATTGCGGTCTGAAGGAGAATTGGAAGAAGCTTTTGTTGTTGCAATGATGCGGAATTGTGATAGAGATGAAAAAAAGATCATAAAGGAAAAATTGTTGCATGAAACTCGCAATGCAACATATTTTATGGCGGATGAAGCTTTAAGTCTTTTTGCTGATTTAGATCTTTCGAAATCACAATACGGATTACTTCGAGCAAGTCTGATTAACAAAAACTTCGATATATTGCCGTCATATAATATATTAACAAACGCAAAAAAACTGTGTTATCCTCCATCCTCCAGCATTGAAATAACTGATACAGGCGTTAAAGTAAATCTACAAGATTTGCTGGATCACACTACTGCCCGTATCTTAAAAATTGAAAATATTTACAACCCAACAAGAAGAAATCTTAAATTGTTTACCAAATGGGGATGTGATGGTTCATCGGGACAAAGTGAATATAAACAAATTTTAACAGATGAAAGTAACTTGGTCTCAGATGCAAACTTATTTATAGCGTCTTTGGTACCAATAAAGCTGATTGATACAGAAACAAAAAAGGTTCTTTGGCAAAATCCGGCTTGCTCTTCTATTCGATATTGCCGACCAATTCTGATGGAATTTGCAAAAGAAACGCCAGAGAAAACCCGTTCAGTGGTCGGTGATATTCGGGGTCAAATTAATAATTTGAAAATTTCTGAGATACACATGGGGGACTAGGTAATTGAAATAAGTCACGAGCTGTTCTTAACTATGGTGGATGGAAAAGTTACACAAGTTCTAACTGACACAAGTTGTGGAGCTGTGTGTACGGTGTGTGGGGCTAAACCTAGCGATATGAATAATTTGGAGAAGATTGAATCAAAGCCAGATAATATGAATGCTTACGAGTACGGTTTGTCGACGTTGCATGCATGGAGTTAGCTTTACATATTTCATATAATCTTTCGTTTAAAAAATGGGCTGCGAGAACTCCGGAAGATAAAAAAAGTAGAGAAGACAAGAAAAAACTTGTACAAAGTCTATTTCGAAGCCGAATGGGATTGCATGTTGATAAACCCCGGCAAGGAAGTGGAAATAGCAATGACGGCAATACAGCTCGACGTTTTTTTGAGAACTACTACTGCTCTTCAGAAATAACAGGAGTTAATGAGGATCTTATTGAAAGGTTTTATGTTATTCTTCAGACATTGGCATGCGGTATTGCTGTAAATCCATAAAAATTTGGTGAATATACTCGCGCTATTGCACAATTGTACGTTACACAATATATGTGGTATAGGGCCTTCTTCAGTACATAAGATCTTAATACATGGGGAAAGTATAATTAGACATTTTGCTTTTCTGCCTATTGGTAATTTATCTGAGGATGCCCAAGAATCTCGTAATAAAGATTACAAAAATATCAAATTATGTCACGCTAGAAAGTGTCTAGGTCCGCAACAAGTGAAGACGTATTTCATGGTCTTTTATTTACATCAGACCCATGCATATCAAGTATCAGAAAACCATCAGTCACTGTTGCCAAGGAACTGTTAGACGAAGCCAAGAACCTCTTAGATATTTAAATTGTAGTTTGTATGTCAATTTTTTTTTTCTATTTTATGTAGTGGATTCATAGGTGTTTGTCATTTATTATATGCTATTTTCATATGTAATATTAACAAAAATACGAAATAATAGTGTATATCATTTAAACTGTATAATTATCATTCGATAAGTTAAGTAAACTATGTTTTTGTATGAAAAAGCGTCATTTTTATTTTTGTATTATTTTTTTATATATTATAAATAAAATAATTCTCGCAAAAAAGAAAACCGACTTCCTCCCTCCGATTTTCATAAATTTTCAGTAGAGTTATCTAAAAATCAATATTTTGGACGGACAAAATATCCGTCCGATTTCCGAAATTTTTTTTATGTGTTCAGCCTGTTGACAAATTCTTTCAAAAAGAAGAAAGAATTTTGAAAATCGGTTTATAAATGGCCGAGATATTCAAAAATTAATTTTTCGGACGGACATTTTGTCCTTCCGATTTCCAAAAAAAAATTATGGGTCCCAACTGCAAGCAATACCTTTCAAACAAAAAAAGAATTTTTAAAATCGGTTCACAGATGGCGGAGTAATATTGAAACAAACATTAAAAAAAAAAGGAACAAAAAAAAATACACACGTGAAGTCGGTTAAAAATTAACAACTAATATACCATTATTTGATAGTATATACATTAGAGATACTACGTACCAAATTTCAGCTATTTACTTCAATCAACGACAAAGTTACAGATTTTTGAGACGGTACGCACGATTCTGTCCCATAGTGCGTTGCTGTTTTTGATCAATCTTGAGAGTGGGCGGCATCCACTAGGCACATAGCTTCACGATGTCAGCTACCTCTCCCATTTTCATTTTGGGGTTATCCAGAATAATATGGTGGATTTTTTCTGTGTTTTTTGGAGTGACTGCCTTATTTGGGCGTCCGGAACGTGGTGCATCATTGGTGCTTGTACGACGGTATTTAAGTTCATTAGACCGACTGAGCTGATGGGCCATAACACTTCTCAAGCTATTTTTGGGTTCCGGCTGAATATTTTCTATCAAAAAGCAATGTTAAATTAGCAGCAAAAATCAAAAGTACCGTCACCTAAACAGCTGTAACTCGCAAGCTAATAGACAAGATGTCATAAAAATTTTACACGAATCTTCTGAGAGTTGACACTATCTGGAAATCACATGATTTTTTGTTTGTGCTGCAAAATATCGGAAAGTCTCGTGACTTTTCACTCCATGTTAGTAATTATTAACTTTAGTAAGTAGCAAGCTAATATAAAACAATGTTAGTTACAATTTCTGGTACACTGCTCACGGAGGTTTTTTCTAAGGTTCTTTATTTTGGACATTCGTTTTTGGAGAGCGACACTGGCCGCTTTCATCGATTTAATTTGAGGATTTTCTATGTTTTCGGTCGTCTCTCTGCTTGTGCTTGCTTTTGTTTAATTAAAGCCCAGTCAGTACCTTTGTATTGATCGATACTGAGAAATAATTGGTGAATTTTTAGGTACGAAATCCACATTGTTTTCGTTAACGAGTTCGCTGTTACTTGGGCGTAATGAGCTGAGACAAAATCAAGCTAAACCAATATTGATCCATTATGTTTTCGTAAAAAGGGCAGCTAAACTTTGTCTGTACATCTCGCTGCTAATTGTACTCGTCGTTTCGCAAATAAAGATTTACATTCCGCATTGGCGTATTGCTGCTCATACGAGCTATTTACTTCCAAATTTTTGTACTGCAGTAGCAATTTCACACAGTATAAAATTGTGTACCGGGCAATGCCTAAAAGTCTGCCTTGACATAAGTTTCTCCGTTTAAGACCATGCAGGCGTTCTTCTCCTTAATTAAATTGTATAACTTTGTGGATCTTTTTCTAATAGCTTCCTGCTGGGTAACTGAAACTTTTACCACTTTTTGCTTTCCATATGTTTTTAATTAGCAATTTCTGTTGGTCTTCAATTTTTTCTCGATATTACGAATTGAAAGGGTTCGATTGTGTAATCGTGTTAAAACTTTGAAATATGAGGACTATATTTTGCAGCAGCACGGCTTTTGTAGATAGTTATTTATAACGGAATTGATGGTAGAGCTTGAAATTTTTAGCTTCTTTACAATAAAATGTCTTAGCATATTTGGTTTCTCAATATATTTTTTTCTTGTTTCTACTTGATTTATTTGTAAGCATAATTGATAGACTATTTTGATAATCAAGTGTCAGAATCTTAAAGAATCGACGTTTGTTTAGCACACGTGTTACAGGGAACTCCCTAAAGCGCTACAGGAGCGACATGTGTGCGGAAAAAAAAACGTTGTTCTTGAATCGCTGTAAATTGTACTCGGTGAAAAACACAGTCCTGGACAAATTATTCCAAAGGGATGATGTTCTCCATATAAAAGACTGCTTGAAAAGCGTTATACGAGGAGTAACAAGCTGAATCTCATACGGATGTGAAGTATTAGCGCGACGTGTATTTCTAACTTGCACCGCTCTAGGAGGAATTAAGCGGGCTAAATCCTTCGAACACTTTTCATGAAAATACTTGTAGAATGGGCTCAAGTCGCCAACCGTTCTTCGATGTTCCACCGAATCATGGCCACCGGTCAGTTCCGGGTCTCCAGTCAGACGAACAGCTCGTCTCTGAATAGAATCCAACAAATGTAGTGTATGCTTGGGAGCGGAGACCCAAACATGGGAGCAGTACTCCATAGCTGGTATAATTTGAGCTTCGTAAAGAATTAACAGTTATTATGGAGTGTAAAGCTTTCTGGTTCGAAATAATATTCCCAACTTTTGAGAAGCTCTCCTTGTTATGCTTGCAACATAGTCATGCGAGGACATATTTGCTCCCAAATTAAAGCCCAACAAATTAAGTGACGATGTTAGGGGAATGGAGTGCCCCGACATAACTGTGTCGGGTTCAGCAACTTAAATTTTTACAAAAAACAGCCGCCTGGGTTTTTGTAGCGTGAAATTCCACTTGGTTACCGTCACCCCAAGATAGAATTTCTTCCAGGTCTTTGTTAAGTTGAATAACTTCTGCTGTCGGCGAATATTCGTCTGAGTAGCCGATGTCCGAGCGTTCAAAGTGAATGAAGAGATAAGCGTACTGTCATCTGCAAAGCTGTAGATTGGATTTCCGGTCTTTTCCAGCAGATCGTTAGTGTAAATGAGAAAGAAAGTAGGAGACAGTATGGAGCTTTGGGGCACACCGGCGTTGATAGTGAAGGTGTTAGAAAGAAATCCGTCAACTCCCACTCGTAAAGAACGCTCTCTGAGGAAACATGAGAGCCACAAACAGAATTTTTTAGACATACCATAAGAGCGTAGCTTAGCCAACAGTCCATCATGCCAAATACGGTCGAATGCCTTGGATATGTCAAGAGAAACCGCTCGAGATTCTCCAAAATGTTCAATTGCGTTGTTCCAAACATGTGTTAGAAGATCTCCTGTTGATCTATATTTATGAGAGCCATGTTGGTGATCGCTAATAATGTTGAATCCTTCAAGATATTTTAGAAGACTTTGATTGATGATAGCCTTTTCCATGAGTTTCGATATTATTGAAAGCAGTGCGACTGGTCGGTAGTTATTTGGCAAGGTCGTCTTGCCTTTTTTAGGAATCGGCTGAACTGTGGCACATTTGCAGCAGGAAGGAAATAGTCCCTTTCTGTGCGTTAGGTTGAAAAGTTTACAGAAACCTGGTGTTAGTTCCCTCGCACAGTTTTGGAGAACTAGCTTCATTAAAATACGTTTTATGATACGCTGTCTGAAGACAATATCCTTGACTGCACTATGGGAATAGTAGGTGGTATTTTTCCTTGCAAATCGACAGCAGAATGTGAAGCAAAGAGTTCAGCCAACAAGTTTGCTTTCTCAACAGGTGTCGCTGCAATAGAATTATCTGGCCGTGTGAGTGGTGGTATGGTGGATTTGGTGAAATTTTGACTAACTGCCTTAGTGACTGACCCAATGGACCTGGAATTGTTGGGACAAGCGAGAAGTTTGCTTCTAATTCGTTGATTGTGTGCCTCCTTGGTTTCGTCGATAATTTCTTTGCATCTGTTCCTTGCACGAACAAAGGTGTTACGATTTATGGTGTTACAATTTTCAGGCCATTGTCAGTAGGCAAGATGTTTAGAAGCAACCTCTTCTCTGCATTTTCGGTCAAACCAAGGCTTGTCGTTGGAAGGGCATTTTTTCGAAAAAGGGATGTAAGCTTCCATATCAGGCAAAATAACATCGGAAACCTCCTTGGCGAGGTCAGATGGGTCGTCGGATCGAAAACAAACGTCTAACCAAGGGAAAGTTCAAAAATATTCCATGTGATCTTCCCATTTAGCAGATTTGTAGTGCCAAATCTTGCGCGGTTCAGGCTCCTCTCTGCCACTGATTGCTAGGATACTGGATGTGGTTAAAAACAGATCAAGAAGTGGTGGACAAAAAGATAGATTCCAAAGTTACGCCTAAATCGGGAATACAAGTTGTACCCAGGATAAAGATAGTTGACTGTGCTGGTCGATGAACTGACCTTGGTTTCACAGAGAGCGAGTACATGAGGTTTATTTGACTGCAAGTGTTGGTGCACTGAATTTATGTTCGAGTTTAAACCTCGTATGTTGCAAAAATCTCTTTTAAAAAATTATGATCTCGGCATGCCGACGTCCCTGAACGAGCCCCCACCCAGAGATCTGAATGGGGGGCTTTTTTACCCTCGGCATTTTTTGTATCAAGGTGCCTCATCATGCTATTTGGTCACACAGTCCGGGACATCGGTACAGCCACGAAACGTTAAGCAACTTCACGCAGCCTAAGCCGATGCCATGGTATCACACTGGGCGATGCTGGTGGAATCTGAGCATCTACCATCTAGGATACAAAAAAAAATCAATGCTGTAATGGTTTCCAGAAATTTTTCGCGCATAAATTGAATTTTACAATTATATTGTATTGTTAATACTAAATGGCGTCTAACATTCGCTATACTTCAGTTTTAGCATAACCAGCAATTGTCGATGTCATGACAAATCTTTTGAGTCCGTTCAATAAAATCAGTTTATTACTTTAAGCTCTACGAAGAAATTAAGAAACATACTCGCAAAAATTAGACATAGCCTAAACATAGGGGAGAAATTGCACTTCATATACCTGCCTTTTTTGTGTTTCTCTCAGGTCAACGTCAATTACCAGGATAATGCAGCCGTAGACAGCTTTTAGACAAAGCTCATATTGTTATAATACTAGAAATATAGATCTAGATATTCCATAATAATCGTTATGCTTATTTTACATTTTGACAAGTCTGAAAGACGAAACTGACTCCTCCATTTTATTTGATTTATCACCAAACTATTTATATTCTCGAGCAATATTGCAAGTGCAAATATTTATTCTCTTTCGAGCAAGTCACAATAAAAACAGTGTGTACACTGCGATCAAATTATTGGAAAAGACGTGACCTCTCGGGTAACCTTTAAGCTGTCTGAGCAAATAATACTGAAAGAGACATTTTAAGATAAAGAGCTATTTTAAGTGAAAGGCAAAACTGGAGTAAAAAGATAGTTCAGATGATAAAATTTCAATAAAACATTTTTAATGCTATAAAGAAATAAAAGGACAGCTGATTTTGAGTTTGATGGAACTTTAATATGCCATAGGGTCATAAAGTCTTCAGTGCAGAAATTAAATAGTCTAAATATAAAATTAGAGATATTTAGAAATAATAATTTTGATTCACACATTGGTAGATTTCATTTCCAGGCAGTATTTTACGAATAAACTTCAGGAGCAGTCATCGGTTACTTCCCACTATTACCTTTCGTTTCCAATTTTTTTCCTTAAAGAAAGGATCTTGACCGCCGCTCCTCTAAAAACACAACAAAATTGTGGTGGAGAAATGTGGACGACACACCTGAACATCTCAATTGGTAATATATATTTGATTGTGATTGATGATTTTAGATGTACTGATACAAAAGAAAAGTAATAGCATCTTTGACAGTCAGAGTTAACCTAAAACCATATCATTTAAATCAATACTCGGCTGCTCATACCATCATCCTTGCTCATCAGTATTTATAATTTTACCAATATGGGATGAACATTCAATCGCATCACAACAGAGAAACTGACTAGTGATAATGCCATAAAACCTTAATGTTTAAGCATGTTTTGAACCAACCTTAGATAGATTCGCCCGTACAGAAATTAAATTCATATCGTTCCCTTTTTTATAAGAATCAGATCCAAATTTTAGTTTTCTCATTATTTTTCCACTATTTATATATTTTTAGGTTACTTTTGCAAGCATTGTAACTGCTACAAAAATTTTAAATTGTTGTGGCCGTTACTCAACATTACAACAAACACAAATTCTCTATTTTTCACAAACCCTCACATACAGATACTACAATAAACATAAATTCAGCTCACCCCCTACAACACAAATTGGCAGCTTACCACAGTATGTTGCATAGACTTGTAAGTGTCCCCTTATCTGTAGAAGATTTTAACACAGAATTAAATCTAATAAAACAAATTGCTGTTAACAACGGATATTCTCCTGACATCATAGACTCAATTCTAAACAAAAAATTAAAAAATAAAGCTATTTGTTTAGTATACCCCAAGAAAGAAAACACAGGTAAAAAAATATAATGTTTTAACCTATTTTGGTAACACGTCAGAGAAAACTAAAAACCACTTAAACAAATATAATATCAACAAAGCTTTTAGAACAAACAATTCGTTAGGAAAATTCATTAAAAACGCAAAGGAAAAACAAAATAGATCAAAAAAATCTGGAGTGTGTTAGTTGAATTGTGGTTCTTGTCATAAAATTTACATAGGTCAGATAGGTCGCTCATTCGAAACTCGGATTTCAGAACATAAAAGAAGCTATTTAAAAAACAAAACAGACTCAGCTTACAGTAATCATTTAACAGAATCAAATCACCTTTTTGACGATAAATTTAAAATTTCACACATACAAAATAAAGGCGTCAAATTAAACCTATTAGAAAATTTAGAAATAAATAGAATTAAAAATTCAGACATTATCTTAAACGAACAAAAAGATACCTGTCTGACCCATGGTAACTCACGTTTACTCAATTTATACAATTTATATTCAGAATGGATTTCCCAGCAATATTCATTAGCATATAGCATTAATTTAATTACCCATCTACCTTGGGGTATTTTTTATAAGTGTAACAACATTAATATTCAAATATCATTTTGTATCAGACGAAGCTATAGTATAGCGAAACGCGTCATACAGTTTCTATGAAACTAAATAAAGTGGAAATTTGACAAAATCAGTCTTTCATTACATTTGCTACAAAAATTTCTTGTCCTTAAATAGCGTCTCAGCATTCTGTGATTATTTACTATGGTTTTGACCACATCCTGTTTCAAATGTAAGAAGGTTGTGATTTTGCCACTCAAAACGATATGCAGTCATTATGTTTATAATTAGTTTTATTTCACTGTTTCATATTTACTTTTAAGAATATACAAGTGTATGTAAAATAATTATAAATAACACTTAACCATAAATAATGAGAAAATCAACTCAGAAATTTATGAGTTGCGGCAAATAGCAGACAACTTAAGGAATTTTAGATTTTTTCGTTAAAAAAGAGCAACTAATGTTGAAACAAATATCTAGAGTTCAGTGTAGAACGATATAGATTACAATTTTTTAACACTATAGTATAATATGGTCTATTGAATAAATAAAACATTTCCATGTTACGTGCTTTTTGCAATTCGCGCGCTCGTATTAGTTGAACTATTGGCAATCCCATGATACGCGAAGGTCTGCGCGATACGCTACGACGTTGGTAATAGAAAGCCGGACAGCATTAATATGAGCATCTCTGGTTAATGACTTTATCTAGTGTGAATTTTGGAATTTAAATATACAATTATGTTTTGACCTCTAGTTTTGGTGGTGTGTTGCATATGTCCTTCATATTTTGTTTAGAGAATCCTTATTTAAGCCCGAAAAATAAATTTTATTTTTGGTTTCTCGGCTTTAATAATTACGGATTGTTTCACATAACTTAAAGTGTGCAATATTTAGGGCCTGTTACTGAAGTGCAGAAATTCAAATGCATTTTGTTGTAACATCATATTACCCAATGAGTTATTCAGATAAGGTGTTATATAACATGTAGGCTTAAAAGTTTTTGGTCTGACACATAAATGTCGCCCTTTTGAAAAAATCCATATAATTTTTAGGAAGTACCAACCTTCAAACGACAAGTGTCAATATTTCATGACATTTCAACGATTAGTTTACAAGTTACAGTGGTTTTAGTGACGTTACTTTTGATATTTTCAAAACAATGGAAAAAATCGAATTTCGTATGTCATTTAATAAATAACTGTCATCTTCATTTTTTGTTGCAACAGCGCTTGCTACTCTGTAGCTACACGATTCATTTAGGTTGTAACAATTATTTCTGGAAGCTTTATGAACAACAATGTTATTAAAGCTCTCATTAGCCTGACTTGAAGCTGCAACAGCAAATTTAGCAGCATTTTTAGCAAACTTTTCAAACAGCTCTTTTATATAGTTTGTTATCATATAGTTTTAATGTTTGAGGTTTTAAACCATTGCCAGCATCAGTTCGGCATCAAACACCACAATTTTCGTGAAGGTCAAAGAAATGATCTGGAAGAGATCGAAGAGTAGTTGTTAGTACAGTTGCATTTCCATCATATTTTTTCACTGTATGCTCGAAAGTCTGTTTGATATGAGGGATAGTTTCGGCTGCTCCCAACTCTTTGAATTTCTTTTTCATAATGATTGATGACTCATTAAAATGTTTGTATAAATGATTAGTGTCTGTCACCTTATAAATATGATCTTCGAATCCATGACGAACTGGTCCTATTCTAGAGCTATCTTCATCACCCACTAAAACTCGCTTTGCTTCTTTCAAAATCTCACTATGGTTTATCAATTCTACATCAACGCTTGGTTCCATGGCTTTTGCGCTGCCTTCGTGATTTTTTCGGCAGTCATGATCTTTTCGCGAATGTCCTTTATCGCAAAGCTTACATTTATGATTACGAACACCATAATCTAAAATTTCCCCACTTATAAATCCAATAATAGATCCATAACCATTTAAGCTATTATAGCTTTTGCCTTTGCCCCGTTTACTCCAAACCATATCCTAAGAAACTATAATATAGAAAATTTCTCCTATTGCTAAATCAAACTCTTCATTAACTTCAGAGGAGGTCCATCTGGTCCATCTTGTGGTCTAAATGAGCAGTAAAGAAAATAAATTAAATGACTAGGAAATTTTAGGATTTGACAATATAATGATATTTAAATTAGTTTTATTTTCATATAATATTTCATTAATTGATTTTTATTGTTGTACAAATTTTCTTCCATCGATATGGCATTATAAAAGTCAAATCAAAAATAGATCACAGAGAGAAAAAATTAAAACATTTGTAAACTTAATTTTTATACAATTCTATAGAGATTAATTATTTAATTAATATCTTTAATTAAATTGGATATACAATTAATTATTTTAATTAAGTATAAAATATTTACAATTGATTAGAAAATAGATTTATCAAGTTTTGCAAAGCCTTAGTCAATTAATGAAAATAAAAAAAAATTACAGTATATTTTCCAAACATTCTATAATTTTTGAGGAGTATTTAATTTCATTTTCATTTATTTCTCAGTAATACAATTTTCAATCTAGATGTCAAAACTTTTTATTATTACAATTTTTCCTTCAATTCATCAATTTTATTAATAATTAATTAACATCTTGTGCACTATGCCTACAACTCTCTTTGGCAGTTTCTTCTATTGCTGGACCAATTTTACGTTCATATCTTTTAAATATTGGAGGTACATATATTCATTGAAGCCAGTAGGTTATTCAATGCAGTGCATTCTAAACCTGAATGAACAGCACCTTCAAAAGAAACAAATAATTAAGTTTATAAAAATATGAAAAATAATAATAATTATAATAAATAATAGTTGTTAAATTAAATAATTCACTAAATATATTTATATAAAAATAAATAAATATTTACCTAGAACAGCTTTGGTGTTGACATCCTCATACTTAACATTATTAAAGTCCGTGCGATTTGTGATGGCATAGTCGGCCAAAGAACCGAGAGAGAAGATGCCTAAGTATTGTACCTGCTTTTACTCGTATGCTAAGAATGGCAAGTCCCACCCAATTATCTTCCAGTGTTCTACCTTTGTCTATTACGCCCCGGAATCGTACATTCGACAGAGATAGCACCAATTAGCCGCTAATGACAGGAGTTTCCACTATAAAACAGGGTCGTATTTGAATTTGTTTGTTATTTGTGATTATTTGTTGATAGAGATATTACAAATAAAAATTCGAAATGCCACTAGAAGTATTGAATGGTCAAAGTCGGAAGTTAGTATTAAATTTTCTTGATTATTTCCAAAATAAAAAAAAAACTCATTGACAAGTTTGTCTGTGATTAAGTGTGTATCAAAGGCACTAAAACTAAGTTTGAGAACGGTAGCCCAGAATAAAAGAAGAAGGCATTGGTGGTGCTAAAAAAGAGCGTACGAGGATAAGAAGAGCTCCAAAGACCAAACACTTGGGAGAGTCCGAGAAAAGTGAGATGACCTAATTGTAGAAGGGAAACATGTTACTTTGGACATGATACGTAAACAGTTAGAATCAAAACAAATTTTAAGCTGCAGCAGATCGACACGTGGTTTAATTATGAAACAATTAGGATTCAAATACAAAATTGACAACGGAAGAAGATACATCATGGAGAAACCACAAATATCATCAAAACGAGTTAAGTTTTTGAGAGAGTATGTTGCCAATATGAGTTCTAACGCTCCCCTAGACGTTGTGTTTTTAGACGAAACATGGATTCACCAACATGGAAGCAGCATACGGACTTGGCACGATGAAAATCCTCGATCTGTATGGAACAAAAAAGCAGCCGCTGGAAAAACATACATCATTGTTCACGCTGGCAATAGCAACGGATTTATAGATGGAAGTGAGCTTGTCTTTTCCACAAAAAACAAGAGTTATGACTACCACGATAATATGAATGCAGAACTCTTTGAAAAATGGCTGAGAGAAAAACTGCTGCCGAAGCTCGAAAGGCCATCTTTAATCATTATGGATAATGCACAATATCATTCTAAACTTAGTGAAAGTGTACCAAATGAATCGATAAGAAAAGGAGAAATTATTAATTGGCTGCGAAGTAAGCAGATTAATTTCCCAGAAAATGGTCTAAAATGTGAGTTGTTAAAAATTATCAAAAATTACAAAACAAACTTGCCGTATGCTACAGACGAACTAATTGCTGAAATGGGTCATCAAGCTTTAAGATTGCCTCCCTACCAATGTATATTTAATTCCATAGAATTGGTGTGGGATCAGTGCAAAGGATTTTTTAATAAAAACATTGTAAGTGAGGCGTGGCACGATGATAATGCACTAATCTGTTTGGAAGGCAGCTCTCTAGACAGTTACCAAAGAAAACTGGATCAGTTGTATAACACATACAGAAAATATAATCAAAGAATACTGGCAAAAAGAGAACATACTTGATGTAATGGTGCCACCAATTGTTATTAATGTAGACGAAGGATCATTTTCTGAGAGTAGCAGTTCCAATTTTGACTCTGATGATGATGTTTCATCCTTTATTTGTATATTTATTTTTCAAAAAAAATAGGTTGCCAAAACGCATGTACCTACTTCTTGGCAAATTATATCATACCAACATATTTACCTACCTGTTATTTTAGGGACTTTACCTATATCAATTTTCTATTGTTAAATTTGCACCTGCAACATTTAGGTTAGCTTTAATTCTTTTATTACATTGAAAATATTATATTAAATAAACATTTTGAAACTTTCACCTAAAGCAGTTTATAATTATGACTGTATTATTTTAGAACTGTGATAATTTATGTAAATATCTTTTGATAGAAATATCCTATAACTTCCTCTTTATGTCCAATAAAGCCTTGCAATTATTAGAAATATGAGTGAATATTTAATATCTTCTCCCATTTTCCGCTTCTTATAGTCCATTATAAAAAGACAAACTCCGTATGTCCAAAACTCGTAATCATAACACTTCCTAATACTTATAATATAGATTTACCTGAATCCATCTCTGAGTATGGGTGTACTCGTTAAATTAATAAATGACACGTACAATTGAGTTTATCTCTCTTACTCCCAAATAATATAATCGAGATCGATAATGACGGCTGTCTTACATTGATCAGATCGATCGGAATAACATCTGTTGAAGTATAAGTCGAAGCAAGATGCACAATATCTTTTATTCTGTCGAGCATTTTATTGCCGACTATGCCAATACAAATCGTATGGACTTTATTTGTAATATGTATTTTACCAGTCGGTACTTTCGTTATAACATAACATTCATCACAAGTAATATCTAATATTGAATTAAGACCTAAACGTTTCTCATTATCTCGTTATCTTTTCTAGTGAAACGACTTTTTCTTACACAGACAACACTTTAAAATGTTATTATAATAAATAACCTATATAAACATCACTTCTATAGAGCATTTGGTATACGCATTAGCAGCGTTGCCACATTTATTTTTCATTAAAAGGGTGTGTCTGCATATCAAAGTTTCCATGTATCGAATACAGTCTCCGATAAAAAAATAAAATACGCTGCCATTGAGTATTTTAAACTTTTTGTATTTACTATCGGGCTATACCTTTGGCTCCGATTGTCACGAGTGAACTACCTTAAGAATAAAATATTTTGGCACAACACCTAACCCACTACAAACCTAAATGACTTAATTGTTGATTACCCTTAGAAAAATCCAAACAAAATATATAAACAAATGTACCAATCTTGTCTCCAATTAATTTTGGCTAGTGGGGCGATCTTCTATTCCCCTACTCTGTGTCCACCAATATGCGTACCAATCAGCGCAATATAACTGTCTAAGGTTCATTTTTCCTCTTTATTATTTTGTAAAAGTGTATTACCAAACTTAAAGTATTACGCTTTAGGCATGCTTTTGATATTTTCGTATACACTTAAACTGGCTTATTGCTCTATAAAATGAGTCGATACGAACTTTTATGGACATCCGAGGAGAGATGGTCCGGGATTAAATGAGATTTTAGAGCGGACGGTCCATTTTTATGATTTTGTGGTATGTCATAAGGGTCCGATAAGCACAACAAAGGTTTCTATTACACTATAAAGTTTTGTTAATAATCCATACCTATATGATGCATAACAGATTATAGTTTGAACTAAATTACATATTTTAAAACAATGGATAATAAGCGTATCACATGTTTTAACCAATGCGACGAGAAATTAAAGTGTCCTTATCTACTATGAATGAGTTTCGACAGTCCGAAATACTCATTACAGGGCAACATGCAGCCATGCAGCAGAATATTATTGATCGACTGGTATTATTAAGAATGAAATGACCGCTATAGTCCGGGAGGCAGCGACATACTACAAGAAGTCATTATTAAAGGTTGTTTTTCTTTTATACAGATCGTAATTCTGTAGATGAATTAATCATTCTGAACACTATATTTAAAAAAATGGTCATGAAAAATCGGTTTTAGATTCTAGTACCTGCAAAAAGTACAAGATTATTTTGTCTTAACAGGTCAGATTCAGATATATGTAAACAGCAGCTGTTTGAAAATAAAATTGTATCAATAAAGTATCATTCACTTACGACTTACCTCACTATTTTTTCTGTTTTTTACTCATAATAGAAATGTTTATAACAACTTCCGTATTACCGTCAATGCATGCGTCATAGTTTCCAATCATTTATTTTGGATCCCAACAAAAATACACTTATTTTACTAACACCACAACCAAAATAAAGATTAAAGCTTTCACTTTATAGACCAAGCGGGCGACTCGAAATTTTGACCTGTCGACTGACCGTCTGCCTAGTTGTTCATTCTATCGGGCGAGTGGAATAAATGCCTGCCCTGGAATGCCCAGACAAGACCCAAAATGCTACATCCAAAAATGAACTGTCGTTTAACCACTTGAGTCAAGTACCATAATATTTGTTGACGCTAAAAAAGTCGAGCACTCCAAAGGCCAGACGTCGCCGAGACTGGACCCAGCTTTAGGGCCCAAAAAACGTCGATCCAAATCTGTTCTTTAACCATATAAAATCAATAAATTTAGTTTGTTCCTGGTAAAATAAGAGGGAACCTGCAAAAGGCAGACGCCGCCAATACCGAAGGACAAAGCTGGACCCGCTTTTTTTAGCCAAACACTGTCGTTATTCGAGTTTTTGAATAAATAAGACAGTAAGTCTCGAGTTTTGGGTCCTACGCGTTTTCCCAAGTTATTTTTGGAACCTTAGTAGATAGTGACATCAAATTTTAACAGGTTATAAAAGAGAACATTCTTTACCGTCAGTAGTAATAGATAATCTACGAGGAAAGTTCGTTTTTGAATAGGAATGTTTCAATTTTTTAGTTATATTGTAGTAAAATTTCGATGTTCTCGGCTTTAAGTCAAATAAAAAAAATTCCTTAGCAGATAGCGAAATCAAATTTTAACAGGGTTATAAAAAAGATCATTCTTTACCATGTGTAGTAATAGACAATCTGCGAGGAAAGTTCGTTTTTGAATAGGCATGTTTCAATTTTTTAGTTATAGTAAAATTTCTATGTTCGGGTGTAATGCGTAGGCTTTAAGTCAAATAAACAAAATTCTTAGCGATAGCGAAAATGCTTGAAATTTAGATTAAACGCTTGAACAATTTAGAAAATACTTAATTTCAATTAAATACCATACTTTAAATTTTATGTAGACCCTATAATAGCGTCTATATTATCAGAATCGCCTGAACAACTAGGCAGACGGTTAGTCGACAGGTCAAAATTTCAGGCCATCCTCTTTGTCTATTAGTGTCTATTGGTTATTGGACTACAGTTTTAAAAAAAAAAAAAACAAATGCAAATGATAGATTTGAATAAAGAAAAATATAGCTCGCGTGGACAGCATTTAAGAGATGAAATCATGTTACAAAATATAAACCGAAGATTTACGACATATATAAAACAAAAATATGAAATCAATGCATTATCCCAGTCTTACTGGAGGGGCCGAAATGTGGGCAATCACAAAGAAAACAACGAGTTTGATGCAATCTATCCAACACCATATGGAGGAAACATTACGGGAAGGGACAAAAAAATCTATAGAAATGATTGCACGTACCAAAATGGAAGATATCAAGGCAAAATGGAGAAGAGAAGGATTCGTAGCAAGAACGGAAAGGACAATATGGGCAAGCAACACGACCGGATTGAAATCATTAGGAAAGGGATTGAGAAGGGACGGACGGACGTAGCACAGGACACAAGTAGACAGAGGGAAATTGGGGATTCATACGTCTACTTATGGACGATAAACGCTGCATAGAGGGAGAAATGAGAGAGAGAGTTAAAAAACATTATTGAATCAGAATATTAAGAAATTAAAAGGAATAAATTTTAATACTTTTGGTGCGATAGTTATTTTATTCATTTTTAGTATTCTGTAGGGAACATTTATGGTATCACGTCCGTCTGTCACACCCGATTTTCTTCGGAACTATTTGACATGGAAAGTTGAAAGTTGGCACAAATATAGGAATTGATGGCCGTGTAGTTTTGAAAGTTAAATTTTGACTTAAGGGGTTAGTTTTGGGGTGTGAATTCGGAAGTGAAAGAAAAAATTATCTGGTCATCGAGTGAGGTGTCAAATGACAGCTTGAAAACATGAGTTCAAAAATATATATGATGTAATATTCCCGCAAATTTTTCTTCATATTATTTTTAAAAAACCGCTAAAAACCGCTGTCTACTCCCTTTATCTCAAAAAATACTGATCAAAAAATTCTGAAATATTCTCCGTAAAGTATAAATTGAACGAGTGCATTACTTTTGATAATTCAACTGTTATTGAAAAAAAATAATTTTCAAAGTCATCAGTTTTCAACAAAGATCGGAAACCCATTTAGGGTGTATTTTGTGAAGTCACTGATCATTTTATACCTCCATAACAATTTTTTTTATTTTAAAAGCAGTCACCGTACGGAACACTAATTGCGCAAGTCCGACTTGCACTTGGCCGATTTTTTTAAAACGAAGTCTCTTCCGGTAGGCTTTCTGCATATCATGAGATTAGAAGAACTAATAAAAATAAAGTATGGATTGAGAGCTTGTCCAACTGACTTTTTAGAATCAGTGTTTAGAGCTGAAGCGTATATTTATATTCAAGACTCATACGTTGGCACAGCCTAAAAGGAAATTGTTGCCCTTATATTTCAAAAGTTATTTTAAAAACAAATAATCTCCGTGCCGAGTTAGCGTTTACAAGAGAAAATTTGAGTGGGGTTATAGTTTACATTTTAAGTTTCAAAGATAACAGCTGTGTCATTGTCAATTTAAATATTTGCTTCGGTTTATATTTGAAACGAGAGAAAACCATAGGGAGTTGAATATATCCTAGATGGGATTTTATGTTTTGAAATCAATTTAAACGTCTGACTGCCTGACGCTGATTCAACACCGGAGATGTCTGACTCTATAAACTAATGATAAAGTGTAACATATGGAAGTTTTGTTGAGGGCATATCATAGGCGCAGATACATTGTAATAATACAAGCACATTTTAAAATATTGATTTTTTTGTTGCATAATGATGTTCTCAATAGGTGCGCAAATATTATAGTTATCAAGATAAATGCTGTCTATATTCTTCTTTTTAGTTGACTAAGCCCGCGGATCTCAAACTTTCGTATTACGGTTCCCCTGTTTTTTACCTTGGATATGTTTGCGCCCCACTGACGTAATATTGGATAGATGATAACTCAATACTCAGGAATTTAAATTCGATTTGGCAACAGTGGCTACGTTTATTTACCTAGTCGCGTCAGTATTCTTCGATGATTTCCCCAATGCTCTTTAAGACATACCTAAAAGTCTTAAGCTGCCTGGATTGAAATTGCGGGATATAAATGTTAGATTAGCTGTTAGTTCAGTCAGAATACATACAGGGTGTTATATGTTGGCTGTGTCACCCGGAATATATATATACATATATATATATATATATATATATATATATATATATATATACATACATATATATATATATATATATATATATATATATATATATATATATATATATATATATATATATATATATATACATATATATATATATATATATATATATATATATATATATATATATATATATATATATATATACATATATATATATATATATATATATATATATATATATATATATATATATATATATATATATATATA
>CM032446.1:64630101-64678915 GCA_019049505.1 Pachyrhynchus sulphureomaculatus
AGAAAAATGACTTTATGTTGCCTCTTTCGGTATTCTGGCCTTTTTTCAAACAGCGAACGGTTCAAATCAGTCAATTGTTTTTAGTTACGTTTAGTATTAACCGTTTCCCCAGGTTTTAACAGCTCATAATAAACCACACCCCTCTGATCCCACCAAACACAGAGCATCGTCTTTTTTGCCAAAGCGATTCGGTCTTGCGGTCGATGTGGATGGTGCGCCTGGGTCCACCTATGATTTTTTGCGCTTGGAATTCTCAAAATAAGTCCACTTTTCATCCCCTGTAACTATACGATGCAGAAACGATTTCCTTTTGTACCGACCCAGCAAAATGTCACACGTGTTTTTGCGCTTTTCCATTTGCCTGTCGTTCAATTCATGTGGTACTCATCTACCGGTTTTCTGAATCTTTCCCATCTCTCGTAGCCGATTGGAAACAGCTTGTTGACTAACGCCCAATTGCTCGGCGAGTTGTTTTTGTGTTTGCGAATCATCTTCGTCCAACAATTCTTGCAATTCCACATCTTCGTATTTTTTTGGCGGTTTTCCACGTTCCTTGTCTGCAACATCGAAGTCTCCACTTTTGAAACGCCGAAACCATCGTTCACACGTATCTTGCGATGGAGCATGTTCACTATAAGCTTCTTGAAGTAATCGGTATGATTCAACAGCAGTTGAAAACAAAAAATTAATGCTGTCCGCGAATGCTCTTTGTTCGGTATAAATTTCGACATATTGAACACAACACAACACTATGCACATACTTTTCCAATTTATCACTCGTACGCGCCTGACACTTGTTGATGACACGACAAAATTGGCGCAGTCTCAAATCTTTATAGCACAAACTGCATTGGTCACCATCTGTTGTCTGAAATCCGCATTTCATACTTGTACACCTATATATATATATATATATATATATATATATATATATATATATATATATATATATATATATATATATATATATATATATATATGCCGATGCGGGCGCTGGTGGGATCTGGGCATCTACACTTACTCTTTATTCTTACTTTTTTACTTTGAGGATGTCAAATTCATCAAATTACCTTAGTAATATGTAATTACCGGGAAAGCGTGGGGGTGCGGGACATAATATTACTCCCGGTTCGTTCTACCTGTCGTAGAAGGCGACTAAAAGAACAACTTAGATTATAGATGTCTAGATCTCACAAGGTATTGTCCGATGTGATACGATGGCATTGACTCAGGCTGCGTGAAGTTGCTTAACGTTTCGTGGCTGGGCGGATGTCCCTGGACTGTGGGACCAAATAGCATGGTAAAGGACCCAGGATCAAAAAATTCCGAAGATACAATAGCCCCTTGTTTGGACCTTTGGGTGGGCGTAATTCTGGAGCATCGACATGTAGAGATCACAATTTTCAAATACGAATACGAGGTTTAAACCGGATGTAAAAAATTCAACACTTTTCTGCAAATTTTACAATTTAGATTATATATTGACTAGCCATTGTGCCTAGAAGAAATATTGGAAAAAACGTAGAAGTTGGACGTCGACATAGAATCTCATTCAAGAATAGAGCTCTTGGCAAAAAATAAACATAAGGCAGAAGAATATAGCAAAGAAGCTTTCCATGTTATAGTATTTGTTTATTTAATTTAACTACAACAAATATAAAATATTTCTAAAAAATGCATCAAAAATTTTCGTTAGTTATATCCGTAAAATGTGTAACTAAACAAACTTGTACATGTTTGGTATGATCTGACTCCAGATTTTATCTATCCGAAGGACTCAGGGATCATAGGGATCATTTTAGTCCACCTCTAAAATAATTCCTCCAACTGCTCCAACCACCAATTTACCAAAATAGCATACCTCAGATTCACCACCTGCTGATTTACTTTCAGCTCCATCTCGGCCAAAAACAGAAATCGTTGGATACTGCAACTTTTTTTTTTTTTTTTAAATACTCGTCTCGACGCCGACGAGTGCATTAAGGAGAAAAAATTGCTGTGCTGAAAAAGTGGGGCAACATCTTCAAAAATAGGAGAATTGACCCATTTTCGGGTTTTTTAGTGTATTTTTTGCAATTTTATCATAAATTTATGGAAGATAAACTAAGTTAAGCATTCTAGACGAGAGAAATTGAAAGTTTTTGTCTTTTTTTTTTTGCCATTTTTTATGACTAAATAGATGTACTTGCAAACTGTAAGCTATTTTTTTTTTAGTTAAATCTGGAAATATGTTCCATGGACATTACTTTAATTGATCTGAACATAATTTTAGCGATTTTTTATATGTTAGTTGTATGTTTCACTCCTTATAATATCGATAAATTTTATCAATTCACGTTTTTTTCTTCTGACGAATTTTTGAAAAAACTTTTTTTATTATACTTACCTAAAATATCAGAAAATGTTCCTTAGGCCCTAGGCTTTCATGTGAGGTACTTCAGAACTCATTTAAATAATTTAGGGTCGAGAAATTGGCCATTTTAGTCTCAAATTTAATTTTTTTTTTTATTGCAAATTTACGATTTCTTTTTAAAAAATTATTTTTTTCTTGGGTTTTATAATGTTTTCAGTAGCCAAAGTTATTTTTAATTATTATACACAGGTTAATGTTGAATGGCTGAGTTAAATTGTTAAATTGGTGATCCTAATTCTCATTCGTCCCCTGATTAGTCTCAGCAAGTAATTTGAGCCTTTACAAGGAAGTAAACCTTAATTTATTTCTGATCTGTGAGCATAGACCCATTTTTAATTATTATTAAATAATTTCCTGTACAATTTGTAAATATTTTTATTAACGTATTTATTTAATTTCTAATACTTAATAAAGTCTGATCAATGGATCTTTGCAGTTGTGTGATCAACGCGACGTCAAGAATATTCATACCATTTAATCGGCTGTCAATTCAGTGTTGGTCGTCTGAATTTTAAATGACAATTTCAAAAGTCAAAATAGAATTTAAAATTTTTCATCCGATTTGGTAATTAACGAAAACTACGGATATATTAAATGTGTATGATGTGTAAAATACCCTAGTTCTTACTTGTGAAGGACATTTACCTCGCTGCATAAATCCAACGTCTAGTATCACCTATTTTTATTTTTCAGGTTGCTATTAGATTATTTCATGAGTAAATTTACTTTATGAAAAATTTACATTTGTTATCTGTTAGTTATTTGAAGTTTGTGTAATGTTTGTAATGAAATTACATTACACACTGAACACAGCTTTATCAAATTTACGTATAAGGCATCATAAAAACTGTAAAAAGTTGCACCGTAGAACTCATTAAATAGAATTTTAAAATAGAGAACTGAAATATAATACTTTTAAAATCAGAAAGATGTTTCATCACGAGGGTATAAAGTATGAATAGGAGATATAAATTGCCTAATCCAATTTTAATATGATTTATCAAATCAAACTAATAGATAGATAGATAAGTTTATATTTGTGCTGTAAAATTTACAATGAATGTTGCCCAAGGGGCTTGGAACGTAGTAATATTTAAATTATTAATTGAAAACTGTGCGAGGGAACTAACGTCAGTTTTCTGTAAACTTTTCAACCTATCCTACAGAAAGGGAATATTTTCTCCCTGCTGGAAATGCGCCACAGTTCAGCCGATCCTAAAAAAGGCAAGAAGTCCTTGCCAAATAACTACCGACCAGTCGCACTGCTTTCAGTAATATCGAAAGTCATGGAAAAGGCTGTCAATCAGCATCTTCTAAAATATCTTGAAGAATTCAACATTATTAGCATCCATCAATTTGGCTTTCGTAAACATAGATTAACAGGAGATCTTCTAACTTATGTAACATATATTTGGAATCACGTAATTGAATACTTTGGAGGATCTCTAGCGGTTGCTCTTGTTATAGCCAAGGTATTCGACCATGTTTGGCACGATGGACTGTTGGCTAAGCTACGCTCATCTGGTATGTTTGTAAAATTCTGTTTGTGGCTCTCATGTTTATTCAAAGAGCGTTCCTTACGAGTGGCAGTCGACGGATTTCTTTCTAACACCTTCACTATCAACGCCGAAGTGCCCCAGGGTTCCATACTGTCTTTCTGATTTACATTAACGATCTGCTGGAAAAGACCGGGAATCCAATCTACAGCTTTGCAGTTGACAGTACGTTTATCTCTTCATTCACTTTGAATGCTCAAACATCGGCTACTCAAACAAGTATCTGCAGACAGCAGGCAATCATTTAACTTAAAAAAGACCTGGAAGAAATTCTATCTTGAAGTGACAGTAACAAAGTGGAATTTAACGCTACAAAAATCCAGGCGGCAATTTTCTCTAAAAAAGTTAACGCATCGTCACCCAATTTGTTGGGCGTTAATTTGGGATCAAATATGTCTTAGCATGAACATGTTGCAAGCATAGCAAAGAGGACTTCTTGAAACTAGAAAGCTTTACGCGCCACAACAACTGTTAATTCTGTACAAAGCTCAAATTCGTCCAACTATGGAATACTGCTCCCATGTTTAGGGCTCTGCTCCCAAACATACACTGCGTTTGTTGGAACGTCGAAGAACGGTTGGCGACTTGAGTCTGTTCTATAAGCATTTTCATGGAAAGCGTTCGAGGGATGTAGCTGGTTTAATTTTTCCTAGAGCGGTGCATGCAAGAAATACACGTCGCGCTAATGCTTCACATCCGTATAAGGTTCAGCTTGTCACTCCTCGTACAACCCATTTCAAACAGTCTTTTATATGGAAAACCTCATCCCATTGGAATAATTTGCCCAGTACTGTGTTTCCCACTGAGTACAATTTACAGCGGTTCAAGACCAACGCTTTTTCTGTATACATGTCGCTCCTGTAGCGCTTTAGGGATTTCCCTGCAGCACGTGTGCTAGAACCATAATTTTCTGATATTTTAGGCAAGGCAGTAGCATACTGAAAAAAAATGGTTTCAATAATTCGTCAAAAAAGAAAAAAAACGTGAATTGGTAAAATTTATCATTATTATGAGGAGTGAAAAATATATCTAATATGTAAAAAATAGCTAAAATTATGTTTGGATCAATTAAAGTAATGTCCAGGGAACATATTTCCTGAGTTAACTAAAAAAAATTGGCTCACAGTTTGCAAGTACACCTATTTAATCATAAAAAATGACAAGAAAAAAACGACAAAAACGGCCAATTTCTTCCGACCAGAAGGTTCAAATGACATTCATAGCCCTTTAAATCGTTCAGGTTTTTGTCTAAAATTAAAATCTGGCTGACTTTTGAGTTTATATTCCATAAATTTATGATAAAATGCAATTCTCCCTTTTTTGAGGGTATTGCCCCATTTTTTCAGCGGTCGCAATATTTTTTTACTTAATGTACTCGTCAAGACGAATATTAAAAAAAGTAGCAGTACCCGACAATTTCACGTCAAAATCGTATTCTGACTGGAGTATGTTAGCTGTTAGTTCGACGGTGTGTTCAAACACTCAAACGAATTACTGTTAACATTTACGTACATTCGCAACATGGATAGGTTTTTAATTGGAGGCAAACGTAAGTATAAGGACGCTGAATCCTTAACTTTATCTAACACGCCTAGTATTAGCACTAATCTTATAAAATCCAAAATACGAAAAGCAAAATGTAAAACGCCACATAGTATTGCAGTGCAACTCACTGTACCAGCTGCCATAGACATGCAAATCTACTTCAGAATATTTATTTGTCAAACGATATAATTTGACGAAGCATTAGTGACATATCTATAGACATGGAAAATGAGTTGCTACACAAGGTAAGGAAGCAAAGGATAGCAGTAACGATTCCTATTTGATTTGCTATATCAGATTGTGTAAGCCTATATAAAGAAGAAGAACGGGTACCGAGTTGTTCAGAGTTACAAGTTATGCTATTGTCATCGCAAACTTGCAGTGGAAGGATTATGATGAAATTTGCAGGGGGGCGGGGGGGGGGGGGGGGGGGGGGGCCCCCAACCGGAGCTTTCGCGGTATCAGCGAATTATAATAGTCTACTTGTGAAGCAAGAACCTCCAGGAATAGTTTGTACGCTATGTATGATCAATCGCGCAGTTTTATTATTAAAATCGCTAGGTCCTGGGCTGTATATTGCTGGGACAGTAGGTATTGATGTAGGTAATTACATAAAAATAAGTCCTTTAAAATCAAGGATTTTCTCTGCTCTTGATAATGACATTTTAGCGAATAATTGCTCAGGACCGCAAAAAAAGTTTTATAGTTGAAAGGTGAGATACCATACCATATGTTTTTTAGTATGCTAAAAAACGAATCGGAGGTTAGAATTGACTCATCACCCAAGGATCTTCACATAACGTCAAAAAACACTTCCAAAATGACTAAAAGTACTTTTACAAATAAATTAATAGTGTAAACGAGCAAATCACAGGTATTTTGAAGTGCAGAAATCGAGTCTAAGATTAAAATTCACCCATCACCTCAGCATTTTGACATAACCTCAAAAAAACACCTCAAAAATGGTCAAAATTACATCTGTAAGTAAATTAAAAAATTAAATGAAGAGATCACCATATCTATTCGTATTTTGGGGTGCTTAAACCGAATATGCCAAAAGAATTAAGTAAAGAATTTAAAATAACCTCAAGAAGTCCAGTCCTTTCATTCACAGGTTGCTGGACTTTCGGCCATATTATTTTTGCAAAAAAGACATTAAATTATGTGACTGTGATTGGGTCATAAGTCCTTATCAAAATATACTTACCCATCTATCACTGTAAGAAGAAAGAATCTATCGTTAAATGGCACAGAAAAAAAAAAATCAAAATTTACTGTTAAATCTTTAACAAATTGTTGAAGTGAGCTTTCTTGGAACTATTTAAAGCGTTTCGGATACCTTTTTCCACTACTTAGCTTTGCGAAGCTAGTTTTTCTACCGTGGCGGTTTTAAAGACGAAGTATAGCGTCAATCTCAAATAGAAATTGAACAGAGGGTTGCACATAGAAGTCATTAGATATATGTTTGATTAATGTAAGAATTGCTTTTAATGCTTTCGTCTTGAGTTTGGAAATTTGAAATAAACAGAAATAAAAAAAATCCTGTCTTTAATCTCGTCATCTATTTGACCCTCCTTCCTGTGAAATTCTCCTCCGGAGGCTACACCCTAGAGTTTGAGAGATTCGTGATTAAGCAACGTAACTGGGTTTTTAATTTTTAAAAGTAACACTATACAACACTAAAAAATTCACCGACATTTCGAATAGTGAGCTTATTTTAAGACTGCAAGTGAACATCAAGATAAATCGTGGGTGCCACGAGTGTGTTTGAAATGCTATAAATATTTGACGGGTTGGTACAATGGCACTATAAAAGAAATGCCTTTTGGCATACCAATGCAGTAGCGTGAACCTGAGGACCACATAGACGATTGTTACTTCTGTTTGACAAGTGTGAAAAGGTTTTCTAAAAAAATAAAAAGCTCTCTGAAATATGTTAATGTACCATCAGTGTCCATGCCGCTACCTCATTCATCTAAAATTCCTGTACCGAAACGACCTTTGAGCCCATCAAGTTCATTGAGTTCTATAGAAGAAAAAACCGAACTTATTCCTTCTAGTGGAGAGCTATTTCAAGATCCAACTATTGCATCAGAACGACATTTGATTAGCCAATCAGAACTAAACGACCTTGTTAGAGATTTAGATTCACCAAAGAAAAATCTGAAATATTAAGATCGAGATTAAAACAGTGGAATCCTTTACAGACAGACGTTAAAATTACAGCTTATTGAAATCGTCACAGCTTCTTAACTACCTTTTATTCAAAAGAGGATAGTTTAGTTTTTTGTAATGATATTAATGGTTTAATGTCGGCACTAGACCACCATCATTCGTCAGAAGAGTGGAGACTTATTTATTGACGGAACAAAACAGAGTCTAAATAAAGGTTTTACTCCATAACGGCAACACATTTCCATCTTTGTCTGTAGTGTACGGGGCTCATTTAAAAGAAAACTTTTAACACGTATTTTAGAAAAAATCAAATACACAACGTTCAAATGGCAAATATGTGCAGATTTTAAAGTAGTGGCTTAGATTTTAGGATTGTAAACCGGCTATACGAAATACTGCTGTTTTTTATGTCAATCGGATAGCAAAGCGCATTCAGAACTGGCCTTTAAGAATTGGGTATGTTATTGGTAGAAAATCATTTTACCACCATTGCACATCAAACTTGGTTTAATCAAGGATTTTGTCAAAGCGTTACGTAACGATGGACCTGGATTTCAGTTTCTCAATATTAAATTTCCTGGTCTTAGTGATGCTAAAATAAAAGAAGAAATATCTATTCATATTTTGGGGTGCTTATGCCAAAAGAATTGACCTATTAAGATGCTTTATTAAAATGATTCCCCACGCACATCACCCTCGCGATACTGGATAGCAGTGAGTCCCCAACAAAACCTCTTTGAGATGTTTCATGTAATTTGTGAAATAATCCAATTACCTGCTAGAAGAGAACCAACTAAAGGTGTGGCTAATGACAATGAGGGTCATTTAGAAAACTTGAGTACTAACTTCCGGCCATACTCTTTTTGCAAAAAAAGACATTAAATTATGTGACTGGAATTGGGTTATAAATCCTTATGAAAATATACCTACCCACCTATCACTGTAAGAAGAAAGAATCTTTCGTTAAATGGCGCAGAAAAATCAAAATTTACTGTTAAATCTTTAACAAATTGTTGAAGTGAGCTTTCTGGTAACTATTGAAAGCGCTTCGGATACCTTTTTCCAGTACTTAGCTTTACGAAGCTAGTTTTTCTACCGTGGCTATTTTAAAGACGAAATATAGTATCAAACTCCAAATAGAAATTGAACAGAGGGTATCCCACTTAAATATAAAACCCAATATTGTCAGGAGGTGTTCTTCAAAGTTTGCACAATAGAAGTCATTAGATATATGTTTGATTAATGTAAGAATTGCTTTTAATGCTCTCGTCTTGAGTTTGGAAATTTGAAATAAACAGAAATAAAAAAATCCTGTCTTTCATTTTGTCTCTCGTCATCTATTGGGCTTTCCTGCCTATGAAGTTCTTACGCCCTCCTCCGGAGGGTACGCCCTAAAGTTTGAGAGACTCGAGACTAAGCAACGTAATCGGGTTATTAATTTTTAAAAGTAAAACTATACAACACTAAAAATATTCACAGACATCTCGAATAGGGATTCGTATTAGGTACATCTAGTATACAAAAAAAAAGTTTTATGTCGACATCACATCTCACAATCTAGAAAACTAGTAATTTGTTTTATTTACTCCTCGTATCACTTGTTTGAGGTTAGTTATAAAAATATTACTTTCTCGTGTATACATGTGATCAAAATATTTAGATTGATGCTAAATATACAAAATGTGTGGTAAATTTAACCCTAAAAGTGAAAAAAAAGCCAACTTGCCCGATGCTTGAATAGTGTTATGAAGCTTATTTTAAGACTGCAATTGAACATCACGATAAATCGTGGGTACCCCGAGTGTGTTGTTTGAAATGTTATAAATATTTGATGGGTTGGTACAATAGTACTATAAAAGAAATGCCTTTTGGCATACCAATGCAGCGGCATGAAGCTAAGAACCACACAGACCATTGTTACTTCTGTTTGACAAGTGTGAAAGGGTTTTCTAAAAAAACAAAAAGCTCCGTGAGATATGTTAATGTACCATCAGTGTCAATGCCGCTATCTCATTTTTCTAAAATTTCTGTACCGAAACGACCTTTGAGTTCATAAAGTTCTATAGAAGAAAAAAAGCGAACTTATTCCTTCTAGTGGAGAGCTATTTCAAGATCCAACTATTGTATCAGAACCACATTTGATTAGTCAATCAGAACTAAATGACCTTGTTAGGATCGAGATTAAAATAGTGGAATCTTTTACAGATTGACGTTAAAATTACAGCTTATCGAAATTGTCATAGAGGATAGTTTAGTTTTTTGTAATGATATTGATGGTTTAATGTCGGCACTAGACCACTATCATTCGCCAGAAGAGACTCATTTATTGACGGAACAAAACAAAGTCTAAATAAAGGTTTTACTTCATAACGGCAACATATTTGCATCTTTGTCTGTAGCGTACGGTGCTCATTTAAAAAAAATCTTTTAACACTTATTTTAGAAAAAATCAAATATACAATGGCAAATATATGCAGATTTTAAAGTAATGACTTTGATTTAGGATTGTAAACCGGTTATACGAAATACTGTTGTTGTTTATGTCATTCAGATAGCCAAGCGCGTTCAGAACATAACGTAAAACAAAACTGGCCTTTAAGAACTGGGTATGTTCTTGGTAGAAAATCATTTTACCACCATTGCACATCAAACTTGGTTTAATCAAGGATTTTGTCAAAGCGTTACGTAAGGATGGACCTGGATGTCAGTTTCTCAAGAATAAATTTCCTGGTCTTAGTGATGCTAAAATAAAAGAAGGAATTTTTGTCGGGCCTGATATAAGAAAATTAATTGATTCTCCCTCTTTTCTATCCAGTCTAAGTTCCACAGAAAAAAAGGCATGATTGGCTTTTATAGATGTCGCAAAAAATTTCCTCGGCAACCACATACACCAAATTTCCATGAAAAAATACAATTAATGCTGGATACCTATCATGAACTAGGATACAGTATGTCATTAAAAGTCCATTTTCTACACTCCCATTTGAGTTTCTTTCTAGAAAACATAGGCTCAGTTAGCGATAAACATGGAGAACGCTTTCACCAAGAAATAGCTGGGCTTGAGAAGCGTTATCAAGGTAAATGGGAACCAGCCATGCTTCCAGACTTCTGTTGGTGCCTTCAGGGGAATACTGCGAGGACTGATTACAAGAGAAAAGCCAATCGATAAACCAATAAAAGCTTTTCTCTATGAAGTCTGACGTGATGTGACTATTTCGTTTATCAGTTTCAATTGAATTGGCAGTAAAAAAATCAGTTATTACTGTAAACCCAGTAAAAAAAAAATGTTGCATAGTGTAATTAATGCAGCAAAAGCCATTGCATTAAGGAAATGTTAAGGCTTGTGATACTTTAATGTTGGATTTATCGGAGTCCAATAACGCTAGTTCTTTTTACTTGCTTAGTTCTTACAATGGAACTGTACCTTATTCAAGAATAAGTTTGCTGCCAAATGTTGAAAAGCGGATAAACATTTGATTGGTGAAATTGGTCATTCGAGCAGTAACGGATGACTTTAATTCTTGCACCAGTTGTATTTTTGTTGGGGTATAGACATAACTAGTTACAAAGAATGCATCGGAATGAACTTTTACACGCATTTACGACACTTAACCATTTAAGTATTGAGAAGTCGAATCAGTACTCAAAAGCACGTCATGTTTGAAATACTTCTCGATGTTTTTGATCGCTTTGCTATTTTACTTAAAGTCAAAGTACGTTGTTGACGGCCGATAGTAGCAGAATTATTACTTTCGTAAAATTTTCGCACATAAAAGTCAAGCTCCATAGCGGAAAAATTTCCAAGGATTGGAGAAAACCCTCTGTACTTTCATTTGTTCACTCTTTGCCCGTTTACGTTCCCACAATAAGGGTAGCAAATTTGATTTATGGGATACCCTATATTTTTTACAATATTAAAAAATAAGTTCAAGAATAAAAATACAAACGTTAATAAGGTAAGGTGTATTTTACAGGGGTCTGTCACCATTCCATATACACGTAAACTTCGCCAACCCGCCCCTGCCTTTCTGAGCTTTGCAAATGCTACGCTGATCCGTTTAAAAGAAATACGTTGGCATTTGAATGGTTTTTTAAGTTTCAGCGAAATCAGTGAAACGTAACTTTTAAACTAAAGAAAACTTTTGCATACGGCGATTTTACGGTTTTAGGAAGAGTTATAAGTATTAGGTATAAACGAAAAGGAGGAAAGTGAATTAAAATGAACGATACTTTATAAAATATTAATCCAGAAGGGTATAAAATACTGACAAACTGCCTGCTATTTCGTTCGTGTCGAAGTGTTATTTTTTCAAAGGCGTTTTTCACACAATTTTTCGTAGATATTTCAGACCACAGTTACTAAATAGTAGAGAAGTCAAAAGTAAATGAAGTAAGCACCTAAGTGACAGTAAAACAGTAGGTATGTTGAAACTGTGTCGCCGCATGTGTAGGTACCTCTATTTTAGTTACGCTTTCACAAAAACAAGCTCGTAAAATCTAAATTACTTATCCAAATGGTTTGGTGTAAGGACAATTTTTATCTACATGAAATGCATGTATGGAAGAACATGTTTATTTTGAATACAGATTTAATTTTAGCTACTGAAACAACTCTTGAGAGTTTTATTACTTGGTCACGTCTATTTTTAAGACCTATATTTTAATTTTGTGGGTTAACCTTAGCAAATAGATATATGCTGCCGCGAACGTTTTTGTAGACCATTTATGTTCTGCAATTCTTCTATACATCATTTGTATATATATTTTACTGTAAAGGCTGCGTTTGCCAGAAAGTCACCCGCTTGACCCTTTTTATGTTGAGTTGCATCACTAAAAATTATCATTAGTCAGCTTTCTTTCGTCACAGCCTCATAAGATATAGCCTATGTTCATCCAAAAAGTCTAGGCTACATACTAGTAATTGGATCAGTAGTTTTAGAGATTACCTCAAACAAAACAAACTCATAAACTTTACTTTTTTAAAATATTATATTAGATTTGGAAAAGCTAATTGCAATAGTCGGTTTTCATCATGTTTCATTAAAATTAAAGGTTCTTTAATAATTCTCGATACCAAGATTTTATAAGCTTAAAACTATCAAATTTGAACTTTAGTATGACGGTAAATACAAATTATAACGGTAATACCTGTCATTACTCTCAATCGCAGACTGGTTATTTAAGGAAATACCTGCTCCTACAATGAGAACTTAGATTTGAACTTTTAGTAAATGATGCAGTAAAAAATCTACAAGTCTGGCTCTGATGAAGACCGGTAGTGTGTCGAAACTTAAGTGTTACGCTGCTATAATGAAAATTGCTCAAAACTATCAGCCTTAGTCTTTGACTTAATAAATCATATGGCCAAAACCAGAATAATACCATAAATCAAAGAATAGGAACCAGTTCTTAGTGTTCCGTACGGAACACTTTTGGGATCACTTCGGTATTCGTCTGGGTGTCACACCCGATTTTCTCTAACACCATTTGACATAGAAAGTTGAAATTTGGCATAAATATAGGAATTGATGGCCTAATTAGAACCGTGTAGTTTTGAAAGTTAAATTTTGACTTAAGGGGATAACTACTAGGGGGAATGAAAACAAAAATTCCTAAGGTCATCGAGTGGAATGTCAAATTAAAGCTTGTGAAAATACGAGTTTAAAAATATATATGATGTAATACTCGCGCAAAGTTTTCTTTATATTACTTAAAAAATAGGGCCAAAAATCGAATAAAAAAAAAAAGAAAAAAACCTACGAAACCTGGCTTCTTACAGAAGATGCGGAAGATAGAAAAATATACGACAAACATAATAAAGAAGTGAAAAGAATGGTTAGTAGGAGGAAAAAAACGAATTGTGGGAGGATAAATGCGTGAAAGTAAAGTGGGAGGGATGAGAGTTACAGAAGCTTGGAAGACAATTAAGGTATAAGAAAAAAAACGGAAAGATTGAATAAATCTAAATTTAATTTGTCACGAAGAATGGAAAAAATGTTATTAACTGAAAATAGAGATGAGTTTAAGGGAAAACTTAACGCTGTCACTCTCCCTTTTTAAAATGTAATTACAGGAAGAACTAGAAGTATGGAGGAGGAAGTGTAC
This sequence comes from Pachyrhynchus sulphureomaculatus, assembly GCA_019049505.1. Lineage (NCBI taxonomy): Eukaryota > Metazoa > Arthropoda > Insecta > Coleoptera > Curculionidae > Pachyrhynchus > Pachyrhynchus sulphureomaculatus. The sequence continues at coordinate 64,643,896 of CM032446.1, forward strand.
AAGAAGAGAGATAGAGATTGGTAACCAATTCCTAAAAACTCTATTCTTTGAAGATGAACAAGTGCTCTTAGCAAATTGAGAAGAAGACCTAGATTATATGATAAGAAAGCTAAAAGAAGAATATCAAAAGTGGGGTTTGAACATAAACATGAAGAAAACAGAGTATCTTAGGGTGGGGAGGATGGGGGGAAGAAGAACCAGATTTAAAGTTCAGGGAAATAACTAGATGCGAGGAGTTTAAGTACTTTTGAAGTGTAATTTCCAACAAAGGGTCATCACAGAGAGACATAAAGAACAGGATTCAACAGGATAAAAAATCCGTAGGGATTCCAAACTTTTTACTTTGATCAAACCGGATACGTATGAAAAGAAAAGTGTCAATTTACCACAGAAATAAAATAACTTTTAGTTTTCCCATTATAGAGGACAATATTTAATATTTAGCTGTTTATTTAATATCAAAGTTGTATTGTACATATCTGTATAATCCAAAATGATTACAACCAAGCTACTAAAATATGGGTCGTAGAGAACAACATGAACTAACCTAAGAATTTTGACATATGTGATGTCAATCTCAGGTGGGATATTTACTTATTTTCAATTATCTCAGAAAATTTAGCTTTTCCATCTGTCAATAAACTAAAAAATACAAGAAAAACCACATACTATCTTCCCATAATGTTTACTAGGAAAAGTCTCCAAAATATATTTATACAAAAAAAGTGAGCAAATTAATCCGATTTTTATTTGAAAATATATTAATTTCATCAAACAGCTTAAAAAAGTAGTTCAAATTATGCTATAAGTTACGGACAAACATTTGAATATTTTATTTCTTAAAAGGTCAAATTTTGTCCACAACATGTTTTTTTGTTTCCATCTGTCCAATAAATTAGGCTTAGACTAGTATCATTAAGAAAGAAATTAAAATGAACTATGGGAAAACTGGCCAAACCAAAAATAAACGGGTGAACGTTTTTCGAATAACCGAATGTTATGTGCATCATGTCATGATTTTAGTGTAGTGACTTGTTTTAGACGTAATAGTACAGTTATTCTTAAAATAATAAACCATTCCGGGATAAATGGGTTAATATTTTTTAGTAAATGATGCTATGCAACCAAAAGTTCATCTTTGTATAAAAGATTTTCTTAAAAAAAATTATAGTGCTCCTTTGATAATTAGATTATTTAAATATAAAACTTGAAGTGTAATTGATTGTGCGGTGTATAGAACCAATTATTATATATTTCTATTAAATGTATATATATATATATATATATATATATATATATATATATATATGTATATATATATATATATATATACATATATATATATATATATATATTATATATATATATATATATATATATATATATATATATATATATATATATATATATATATATATATATATATATATATGTATATATATATATATATATATATATATATATATATATATGTATATATATATATATATATATATATATATATATATATATATATATATATATATATATATATATATGTATATATATATATATATATATATATATATATATATATATATATATATATATATATATATATATATATACATATATATATATATATATATATATATATATATATATATATATATATATATATATATATATATATATATATATATATATATATATATATATATATATATATATATACATATATATATATATATATATATATATATATATATATATATATATATATATATATATATATATATATATACGAGGCTGGTTTGAAAAGTCCGTGCAAAGTCCGAGAGATGGCACCACTGGCGCGTATCGAGGTCATGTTTAGTTAGTAGCATCTCTTGAATAAACGCACACCAAGTTTCAGCCATATTGGTCTATTTCTTTGTGTTTGGCATTCGTGTGAATCAAGGAAGTCGAGTGATTTTCAAGAAATGGACGAAAAAGAATTTCGTTGTGGTGATTAAACATTACTTTATGAAAGGCAAAACGCCTCAGGAGACTAAAGAGAAGCTTGATAAACATTATGGTGACTCTGCACCTTCGATTAGAACGGTTTATAAGTGGTTTCAAAATTTTCGGACTGGCCATATGGGCACAAGTGACGCTGAACGTTCTGGACGGCCTGTGGAGGTTACGACTCCAGAAATCATTGATCAAATCCATGATATGGTGATGGATGACAGAAGAGTTAAGGTGCGTGAGATTGATAGTGCTGTGGGCATCTCGACTGAACGGGTACATAATATTTTGCATAAACATTTGGACATGAGAAAGCTATCCGCAAGATGGGTGCCGCGATTGCTCACGCTTGACCAAAAACGGAATCGTGTGAAGTGTTGCAAGGATGGTTTGCAGCTGTTCCAGAAGAATCCGGAGGACTTTAAGCGTCGTTTCGTCACTGTGGATGAAACATGGATACATTACTATACTCCTGAGACCAAACAACAATCTAAACAATGGGTTACCAAGGAGGAATCTGCACCAAAAAAGGCGAAGACCGTTCCTTCGGCCGGAAAGGTTATGGCGACTTTCTTTTGGGATTCGCAAGGGATAATCCTCATCGACTATCTGGAAAAGGTTTTTTAAAACTATTACAGGTGAATATTATTCATCGTTATTGGACCGTTTGAAAACCGAGCTGCAAAAAAAAACGCCCGCGATTGGCCCACAAGAAAGTCCTTTTCCATCACGACAACGCACCAGCACACACCTCAGCAGTTGTGGTCGCAAAATTAATGGAAATAGGATTCCAGCTCGTTTCACAGGGATTCACGGATGAAGAAGTATGTAGAATTGCTGGTCCGGGATGACATCCGTTCGTTGTTACATTCCGAGGAGTGGAATTCTGCATACGTTTTGCCAAAATCTTGTTTGGCATTTTTGATTGCAGGTTAACTTTTAACTTCGCACGACAGCTTTAAAAAGCAATTCTTGAACAGGCCCTCCAGACAGACCATGTATATATATATATATACATATATATATATATATATATATATATATATATATATATATATATATATATATATATATATGTATAATGAACTCTACAGGTGCGAAACAACACTTAATAAAGAACAATGAAAACAGAATGAAAAGAAAAGAAAATTCAAAATATAGGTTCGGAAGAACTGCCAGAAGTTACTGTAGAGAAGATTAATAAAGCAGAGAGGAAAGTAAAGCGTAACAAAGCAGCAGGCCCTAATGATATTTTATCGGAAATGCTATCGGAGGCCGGAGAGGACTTAAAACAAGAATTGGTCAACCTTTTCAACATACGTCTCGAAACTGGCAAAATAATATCTTCATTATGGCTTACATCAAAAGTAATACTTTTACACAAAAAGGGAGATATCAGAAAGAGAGACAATTACCGCCCGATTAGCTTATTATCTCATATTTATAAACTTTTGACTAAAATCATCTCCAATAGATTAAAAAATAAGTTTGATTTCTACCAGCCATGCGAACAGGCTGGTTTTGGATCTGGCTATAGCACATGCGACCACTTACAGACAATGAGAAATATTCTAGAGAAGAGCAATGAATAAAATTTCGAACTCTACATAGCCTTCATAGACTATGAGAAGGCTTTTGATTCTCTCGAAATGTGGGCAATCATCAACAACTTGAACAACTGTAGAATTGATTCTAGATGCACAACCCTACTCATAGATATAATTGAAAACGCAAAGATTTACATGGATCCTAGTAAAGAACAAATACGTATAGGAAGAGGTGTAAGAGAGGGAGATATAATGTCTCCTAAGCTATTTATTGCAGTTCTAGAAGACAACTGGATTGGACAAAGAAAGGGCTAAAGGTGTGAATCTGAGTCATTTAAGGTTCGCAGGTGATATTGTAGTCATTAATCCACATTAGTTACAAGAAATAATATATGAATTAAATTACCACTCAAAGACAATTGGTCTTAAGATGAATAAAAGTAAGGCATAAGATTTACCAACATAATAACAACAAAATAATAAATTTAGAAGGAACAGCTCTCGAAATTGTTAAGGGTTATGTGTATATGGGGCCAAAAATTACTGCGACGAAAGACAGTGTTTGGGATGAAATTTCAAGAAGAATAAAGCTTGCATGGTGCGCATTCGGGAAATTAAGTTATATATTCAATGATAAAGCCATCCAAATAAGTTAAAGGCCAAATTTTACGACCAGTGCATCCTACTCGTAATTATACATATTACATTAAACATATGGCGCCGAATAAAGCCGATATCCAAAAACTAGCTCGGACTCAGAAAGCACATGAAAGATAGATAATCGGGATAAAACTTAAAGATACAAAAAGAAACAAGTGGATACGGGAAGAAACAAAATTGAAGGATATTATAGAGCACGTAGCAGAAAGAAAGTGGTAATGGGCTAGACATGTAGCACGCACGACCGATGTCGATGGACCAAGCGAACATTAGAATGGAGAGCACGAGAACAGAAAAGGAGCGTAGGACGTCCCAAAATAAGATAGCGGGATGATATACAGAGGGTTGCGGCCATTGGGTGGATGACAACAATTGCAAATAGATTGAGATGAAAATTCAGGGGGAAGGCCTACATTCAGCATTGCATAGAATTAGGCTTCTAGTTATATATATATATATATATATATATATATATATATATATATATATATATATATATATATATATATATATATAAATCAATTAACTTTTGAAAAACTATCTAAAAAAAAATGCCTATTAATTTATCAAAAATTACTGACAGGTCGCTAACTATTAAAAAATCGAGATTTTTTAGATTCATCTATTATTATTCGATATATCGATAACTATCTATATATCGAAAAAAGTTCTCATCTCTAGTTCTGCTATTCACTCTATGTCATATTTCCTTATTTGATGACTAGCAAGCAATATACTTCACAAGTTTCAATTTTATACTAAGCTCCATTGGATCAGTATTCTCGTGTTTGGGATACTCTCCATTTGTTATATTCTATTCAGAAGAAAGCCTGATTGGTGATCCGGAACTTGCTAGAAACCTTGATTTTTTGGAACATCACATGGAAAAAAGTTGGTTCCTTAATTCTATTCTGTATAAACTTCATGGAAAAAAAGTACGATGGATGTAGCTCGCTTGATTCCTCTTAGAACAATATATGCCAGAAATAAGTTTTTTACGATCGATTCGTCCACGTTCCACTCTTGTAGAGATTTCTTTGTACTTATGCCATAAAAAGAGTAAGTTTTTAATTGGTTAAATATGAAGCATAATTTGATACACTACCCTAAGGCTAAGTTCGTTAAAAATGACGGCAAAGGGACGTCAATTTATATATCTTACATCTACGTAAAATATTGTCTTACTAGCTATGTCCTTTTTAGAATTCAGGTGTCGTAAAAAGTACTATATAACTCCCCTAAATTTTTTTTTTATGGGTCTAGCACACGTGCTGCAGGGAAGTCACTAAAGCGCTACAGGAGCAACACGTGTGCGGAAAAAAAGCGATTCACGTTGTTCTTGAATCGCTGTAAATTGTACTCGGTGGGAAACACAGTCCTGGGTAAGCCATTCCAAAGGAATGATGTTCTCCGTATAAAAGACTGCTTGAAAAGCGTTGTACGAGGAGTAACAAGCTGAACCTCATACGGATGTGAAGTATCAGCGCGACGTGTACTGCTAACATGCAACACTCTGGGAGAAATTAAGTGGGCTACATCCTTCGAACACTATCCATGAAAATACTTGTAGAATAGACTCAAGTCGCCAACAGTTCTTCGATGTTCCGGCGAACCAAGGCCGCCGGTCAGTTCTGGGTCTCCAGTCAGACGAACAGCCCTTCTCTGAACAGAATCCAACAAACGCAGTGTATGTTTGGGAGCGGAGCCCCAAACATGGGAACAGTATTCCATAGTTGGTCGAATTTGAGCTTTGTAAAGAATTAACAGTTGTTGTGGAGTGTAAAGCTTTTTGGTTCGAAATAATACTCCCAACTTTTGAGAAGCTCTTCTTGCTATGCCTGCAACATGTTCATGCCAGGACATATTTGCTCCCAAATTAACGCCCAACAAATTGAGTGACGATGCTAGGGCAATGGAGTGCCCCGGGTTCAGCAACGTTAACTTTTTTAGAAAAAACTCCCGCCTGGGTTTTTGTAGCGTTAAATTCCACTTGGTTACTGTCACCCCAAGATAGAATTTCTTCCAGGTCTTTGTTAAGTTGAATGACTTCTGCTGTCTGCGGATATGCGCCTGAGCAGTCGATGTCCAAGCGTTCAAAGTGAATGAAGAGATAAGCGTACTGTCATCTGCAAAGCTGTAGACTGGATTCCCGGTCTTTTCCAGCAGATCGTTAATGTAAATGAGAAAGAGAGTAGGAGACAGTATGGAGCCCTGGGGCACACCGGCGTTAACAGTAAAGGTGTTAGAAAGAAATCCGTCGACTGCGACTTGTAAAGAACGCTCTCTGAGGAAACATGAGAGCCACAAACAAAACTTTTCAGACATACCATACTTTGACGCCTTCCTGCTACATGGGAGTTGATATTATTTATAAAACGTAATTTCCTGGGATTTCAAAGAGTAACGATTTTTGAACAGATCTCGCGCGATGACTATACTCTCAAGAACCATGGTTTCTTACCATGAAAGCCTCCATTTCATGCTACCTAACTATATCATTATTTTTCACAATAGTAGTTCATCAACACGAAAGCTCTTCTAAATACTAAATTAATACACAAAATAAGACACTCTGAACAGTAATAACGCATTTAAATTTCATCTCTTTAAACAAAATCATTATATTTATGATCTTCTAAGGTACCCGTATTTCCCATAAAATTTAAATTAGTGCATTTTAAGCGCTTTCTAAATGGTGCAATATATCTTTCCTTTTTTGCCACGAGAAAATAAGGTGGTCTTTATTGTATTCAATCTGTCTTAATTCCGAGTCCGTTGCGAAATATTTAGTTCTTTATAAGAAAGTTGCATAGGAAGGTAAGACCATGATAAATTATTTTGGATGCACAGGTACGAACTTTGTCTTATACGGGGTTTTATAAAAATAATTTTTCATATTGAAATTGGCTAATCATTATATTATGAGTAATTTAATGGTACATATGACTAATACCACTATATGTTGTTGAAACTTGGTCACCCACAGTTAGAAAGCTAAACCGAATCGATACCTTTATACTGTAGACACTTCTCAGACTGCGGACGAATTTTTGGTGAACTCATATGTCAAATGATGGTTAGAAAAAAAAACTTACAGATATTATCCCCTTATGTTCTAAAATTAATCGGTCTCACGTTTCGTAGAAAGGGATAAAGTCGATATCGTGGAGTGATGAAACACTTATATCTAAAAAAGTAGACTGCGGTCCAGATAGAAGTTGAACGGAAGGAAGTCTCTTGGGACTCTGCCTCAGTACTCAAGATCATTTATTACTGGATAAATAAATTTAAATGTTGCTGTACTAGCGTTGTAGATGCTGCATGTTCAGATTATCCGACGGAAGTTTCTTCTGATAAAATTCGTGATGGAAGATCGTCACATTAAGCTTCGTGAAATTGCTGAGATGATAGGCATCTTATAAGAATGGGTACATAATATCATGCATGAAGTTCTAAAAATGAGTGTGTGATGACTGCTGCGTTTGTTAACTCCAGACCAAACTCGCGCGAGAAAGGTCATTTCAAAGTCGTTATTGGAAAAGTTGCAGCGTAATCTGAAGGAGTTCTGGCGACGTTTTGTGGATGTAGATGAAACTTGGATCCACCATTATACACGGAGATAAAACGGCGGTCAAAGAAGTGGGTTGGTGAAGGTGAAAATGCACCAAAAAAAGCGATAAAAGTTTTATCGGCGGGAAAAGTGATGGCAACTGTTTTTTGGGTATCATCTTGATTGACTATGTGAAAAAGGGTAAAATAGTTACTGGCTCTTATTACGCAACGTTATTGGATCATTTGCATAATGAGTTGAAGCAGAAGTGGTCAAGATTAGCGCGCAACAAAGTGCTCCTTCACCGGGAAAATGTGCCTGCTTAGACCTCGGCCGTTATAATGGCGAAAGTGTATGATCGGACTTCGAAATAGTTCCTCATCCACCTTATTTCCCAGATTTGATTTCAAGTGACTTTTTTGTTTCCTAACCTCAAAAATTGGCTTGGAAGAAGAAATTTTCATCTAATGAAAAGGTTATCTGGGCTGTAAATGAGTGTTATGCACAGTTCGAAACATTGGGGAATAAAAAAAGGAATCTCCCTGGACCAAATGTATTGAGCTCAATGGAGATTATGTTGAAAAATAATTTTATGTCTTTGCAAAAAATGTTATTTACCTTGTTTCTAATGTCAAGGTTTTTTCAACCTTCAATTTTATTGCTTTCAGTGCATCCAGCGACTTTTTTAATAGATTTTAAAGATTCAAATGGGTGTAATTTTACAAAAAAACTCACACAGCACCAAATCTCGTCAACACACTGTTTTGTAAAATGATCATCGTTGCATTTTTACTTAAAATATTACGAATAATTATTGCATAGTGGGATGGTGCGTCATCGTGATAAAAAATCCACTGTTCCACTGACCTTTTACGAGTTGTCTCATCTAAACAATACTCCTTATAACTTCTTGCGTCAGTTGGAAGGAACTCTTTGTGCGCAATACCATGGTAATCGAAGAAAACGGTTAACATGACCTTGATTTTTTTATCAATATTAATGTGATTTTTTTCTATTTTGGTTTACCTTTTGCTTCACTTCACTTGATTGTTGCGCTAAATTATATGAATAGTTCCACGTCACATCACAAGTAGTTATGTATTTCAAAGTGGAATCATCCAAAGAAAGCATCTCTTTAGCGACAGCAACAAGACGATGTTTTTTAAAACAATTTTAGTTGTCTTGGAAACAGACCAGACAACATATAAGACAAGCTCAAAATCGTTCTTTAAAATTGTTTGTATTGATCCATTTAATATTGCAATAAGGTCTACAAGATCTTGAATACTTAAATGGCGATTAGTGAGTACAAGATCCTTAATTTTTTTTATGTATTCGTCTGTAATTACAGTGGAGAGTCTTTCAGAACGCGTTTCAACTTCAACTGGTTCTCTGCCCTCTCTTCCTACTTTCAATCTTGCCAAATCGTAACACTTTTCTAGAATTTTAAAAGTCTGTTATGGGAAATTTAATGGAAATTCTATGTTTAATTAATTTATTCACTTAAAAAACTACCAACAAGAAATTTTCAATATTACAAAATACGTTTTTATTTGTTACCTAATAAATGAAAATTGTCAAATATTAATATCATTTTTTACTAACCAATAAAACAATTACTTTAATAGAGAGCAATGGAACCAGTTTTTAGTGTTCCGTACGGAGGAACACTTATAAGATCACTTCGGTGTCTGTCCGTGTCACACCCAATTTTCCCCGAAACTATTTGACATACACAGTTAAAATTTGGTGCTAATATAGAAACTGATAGCCCTCTCAGAGCCGTATAGTTTTGAAAGTTAAATTTTGACTTAAGGGGTTAGTTTTGGAAGGAGAAATCGGAAGTGAAAATTTTTTTTTTATACGAGGTCATCGAGTGGGATATCGAATTAAAGCTTGTAAAAAACACGAGTTAAAAAAATGTATATGATGTAATACTTACGCATACTTTTCTTGATAGTAGTTTTAAAAAATTGCCAAAAATCGCTGTACTCCCCTCCTCTTATCTCGAAAAAAAATTTTAAAAAATTCTGGAATATTCTCCACAAGGTGTAGATTGATCGAAAATTATCACGATGATGATTTATCTCAAGGTCATCAATTTTCAACAAATATCGGAAATAAACTTTGTTGAAAATTCATTTGGGGTGTGTTTTGTGAAGTCTAAAAAAAATTTATTTCAAGGCAATCGCGCTTCGGAACACTAATTGCGCAAGTCCAAATTACAGGTTTTTAAACATAGTAGTACAACAGAAAAACGTGTTGTACTTAGCATATATAATAAGAGCAGCTCGATGCTCCACGCCGCAACTTCTACTTCAAAGGAACATCGGGGGAACACATGAGCGAGGGGAAAAGCAACATTTCTGGCCCTGCAACAAAAGCTACTGCAGCGTAATAACAGACCTTGCTACTATATTTAAACAAGTTGGGGAGGATATGTTATAATGAATATGAGGACTGGAATGTATATGGTATCCAGAGCAAAAGAAGACACTTTGCACGAAAAGCAATTGAAAAAAAATATGAAATAACGGCCTTTAATAATAAGATGGGAAATCTAATTTAAGAAACTTTTAGGTTAAAATTAACTCCGTCATGAATTTGAAAATAATTTACAAATTTTAAGAATCGACAGCCTGAAATTATTAAATAAATAAACATTCACTAAATGGGTTTAAAATTTGAGTAGCTTAAGTAATATAACGGAAGTAACATATTATTACCATTATCTTGCTAATGTGATACTACTGTTTTGATCCCAGCATGGAGCTTTATTCCGCGTTATAGGTTTACAATTTCTCACGATTTTCTTCTTTCAACATTAAACACGACTAAATTTAAATTATTTTAAGTAAAAAATTACAGTAGGAAGTAAGAGGTCGGGCTATTGTGAAAATTATATAGATAATGCATCGAAGAATGGTTTAAGCTTTAATGTAGTCCAGAAATTGGACAGGATTCGCCTTGATCAATATATATGTATATGGCATCTTAATCATATATACATATATATAACCAATATATTACTAATGTCATAATATAGGTTTTGAATCTGTCATGGGGCTTGGTTTGGGGCTGCCAAGTTTGTGCATTTCTCACAATCGAAATGTAATAAAAATATTGCCTCTTTTTTGTCTGGTCGCTAGTTTATTAATAATATAACTATGCATCTGAAAAGAAATAACTTTTAGAAATTTGTCGATTCTACTTTTCAAGGATAGAGATAGTTAATCAATTGATTTTTTTGTAAAAAAAAAACAAATGAACATAGTCAGTATTTTAGTGTTCCGTGCGGAACACTTATAAGATGACTTCGGTGTCTGTCTATCCGTCTGTCTGTCTGTCACACCCGACTACTTTCTTCAAAACTATTTGTCATAGAAAGTTGAAATTTGGTAATAATATAGGAATTGATGGCCTCGTCAGATCCACATAGTTTCAAAAGTTAAATTTTGACTTAAGGGGTTAGTTTTGGGAGGTGAAATCGAAAGTGAAAAAAAAAAAAAAAATTACTAGGTCATCGAGCGTGGTGTCAAATGAAAGCTTGTGAAAACACGAGAAATATATATATATATATATATATATATATATATATATATATATATATATATATATATATATATGTATATATATAATGTAATACTTGCGCATACTTTTCTTTGTATTAATTGTATTGTATTTATTGTAAAATTAAAAAATCCACCTTATCTCGAAAAGAACTGATCAAAAAATTTCGAAAAAATTCTGGAATATTCTCCACGGGGTGTAGATTAAACTAAAATTATCACGATGGCATTACCTTGAATAATTTGTCTGGTATATAAAAAAACAAAAATTTCAAGGTCATCACTTTTCAGTAAAGATTGGAAACACATTTTGTTGAAAACTCATTTGGGGTGTGTTTTGTGAAGTCACTGATCATTTTATGCCTCCGTAACAAAATTTTTTATTTTAAAAGCAATCAACGTACGGGGTACTAATTGCGCAAGTTCAACTTGCACTTGACCGGTTATATTTAAATTATAATTATATTATGTCATTTGTAGTTTAAAATGCGGTTTTGAGCAAATCGAGATTTATTGGAAATCTAACAATTTTCTGTGTCCTCGCTGACATGAATTTAAGAACATGATTTGGTATTTATATATAAAGTATGTGTGTATGCGTCTTTTATATTTAACTTTAACCCTTTCTGTTATTGAGTATTGTTGAATCTTTGAAATATACTGCTGAGGCAGAGGAACAAATTAAACCCTAATAAAAGCTAAAATAGAAGCCACAAATAATCAGTTTGTAGCAAAATTTTTTTAGAAAGTAAAAAAAATCTTAAAGTGTAACGTTACAAGTTATAAATGTCTGGGTTATTTTCTCTAAACTTTACCACAGTGGTGTGTTTTTTACATACAGATACTTCATACTTGCATTTTACTTAAATCGTAGAGGGACACAAGGAAGGACACATATACTTATTTGTATACGTGGCAGTAAAAACAGTAAAGGTTTGTTTTTTTTATGTATATTGAGAGATCCTGCGATCCTATGTAATTCACGACATAACGCCAGGTGCTTGAATTAAAACTGTGAATCGTTATTAATTAATTTAACAAAACACAACTATTATCATTTATTCCTTTCCCCCGGACAGTTTATTGTGTTGGAAAGGGCTTAAGCTAGTCCAAGTATAGTAGGTTTTTTCTTCAAGAAGCTCTACCTCAGGTTGTCGATTGGTGCCCCCCTTTCTGTCGATTTCTGCCGCTCCTGTAGAAGAAAATTTACCTTTACTATTTTTTTTTTTCCAGAAAGAATCGCCATTTATCCTTATATATCTGCCGTCGCTTGAACCTGGCTATGCCACTAATCGCGAGATATTTAAAATTTACGAAAATATGAAGTAAAGAACTGAATGGTTTATAAAACACATCAGAAAACTTTAAAAAAATATAAATAATCTTAAGGATTTTAAGGATAATAAATACACTACATTTTGTCTAATGTTAAAAAGTATCCGTTATGTAAAAAGCAATACTTAATCGAACATGACAAAATATTAAGAATAAATCCAAAATTGTGGAGATTGAAAAGCCGGACCTGTGAAATCACCTAAGATTTTGCAGTGGCCTCTTTAGGACGAAACTAGTAAACCATTTATTGCGCAAACTCACTATTACTACATGACATCGACGGATCTCCGTTTCATTGGTATTAGCAAAATCCTACTTTTGTCTTTTTTTTGCAACAATATTTTCTTAATTTTTTACATTTATTACTCGTATTCGACGGTAATACACTAAGTACGTTTACGAAAAAAAATCGCAGACCTTTTAGCAAAAACCAGAAATTTATCTTCCAGTAAAAATTGCGCTATTGAATTAAAATCCTACCGGAATTACTTAATGCCTCCGCCGGCCATAAAACAAAATAAGGTTTAGTTGCACCGGAGTCCCGTAATACCCTTTAAGATAAATGGAAAAATAATATTACGGGTTTACAGAAAAATAAAAATTGCTGCTCGTTTTGTGTTCTCTGTGGTGTTGTTTTTAATAGTAAATAAAAAAAAGAAACTTAAATCCCATAAATATTTTCATAGGGAAACGGTTAGGGTTACTACTAAGAAGAGAGAAAAATGCATTTAATGTGTCGAATCAAACTCTTGGTTGCAAATAACATTATACTTCTCTCAATTATAACCAGAACCGTTGTTATAAAAAATGTTTTATAATAAATAAAGATACGATTAGCATAAATAACATCAGGTATGCAGACGACATTGTCATTTTCGCAAACTCATTGAAAGGTCTACAGCAACTCTCAATAATATGGTAATTATCGGGTGCGGGGACGTGGGGGAGGAGTTCTTTTATATGTACGTAATTCTATTGAATTTAATATTTTGAGTAACTTAAAATCTGATACCTCTGAGCAAGTCTGGATAGAATTTAAAATTAATGCTATAAAAAGTGTTTTAGGCGTTGTGTATAGACCTCCTGGCTTTAAGGGAATTAACGATTTCTTTGATGAATTCGAACATAATATGTCTAAATTTTTGTTGCAGTGCGAGAATTTGATTTGCCTTGGCGATTTCAATATCAATTTGCTTAATCTTGACTGTTTGTACACTCGGCAGTTTCTTGCATTACTGCATGCATACGGTTTGAAGCAGATTATCGATGAACCTACCAGGCGTGGACTTACTAACGCATCACTTATTGACCTTATAATATGTTCTAATAGTGACGTTGTGTTGAACAGTAATGTTGACACATGCCTTGACGTATCTGATCATTTCCTTGTTAGGTGCGAGCTGAGACTGCGGGTGACAAAGTCTGAACCATTTTTGGTAGCATATAGAGACTTTAAAAATTTCGATGAAGGAAAATTCTACAGCGATCTTTTGGAGATACCTTTTGATAATATACTCTATATACAAAATATAAACGAAAAACTATGCACATTTAATGCATATATACTTAACTTATTTAATGTTCATGCTCCTTTGAGAAGTGCACGTATCACTAAGAAGAAAGCCCCGTGGCTAAATCAGGGCTTAAGGCATGCCATGCGTCTTCGTAACAAAGCCTTAACAAAATATAAGAAAAATAAATCACTGGAGAATTGGGAAAGTTATAGACGACTTAGGAATTATGTTACACTAGCAACGGAAAATGAAAAGAAGTTGTATTTAGAAAGTAATTTTCGGTCTAGTAATCCAAAAAAAACAATTGGAAATTGTTGAGGGATTTGGATATTTCTTCTAAAGTATCTAGTTCTGTTCCTGAACATTTGGGGAATGTAGAAGATATTAACACATTTTTTGTTACTGCTGCTGGCTCTTCGGCTCCAGATCCAGAAACCTTAAACTTTTATTTACAAAATAAAAAACGGGCCACAAGTACATTTCATTTTAGAGTGGCAACAACTGGTGAGATTGAGCAGGCACTTTTTTCTATTGGCTCTAGGGCGGTGGGTACTGATGGAATTGGTATAACTATGTTGTTGAACTGTTGTCCACGCATAATTCCTTTTATTGTGCATTTAGTTAACTCATGTATAGAAACTAACTGTTTCCCCGACATTTGGAAAAGTTCCTTTATAATTCCGTTTCCGAAGGTGACCTCCCCCCAAGGATCTGAAGGATCTTAGGCCCATAAGCATATTGCCAACGCTGTCGAAGGTCATTGAGAGAGTGATGGAGCGGCAAATGCGGGAGCATATTGAGCGGTACGGGCTCCTACCAGATTTCCAATCTGGTTTTCGCAAGGATCACAGTTGTGCTACTGCACTTCTCAAAGTTACAGATGATATTCTATCGGCAGCGGACCGTGGTGAGCTCACTGCCTTGGTGCTCTTGGACTACTCGAAAGCTTTTGATCGAATAAATCATACTTTGCTTTTGGCCATTCTCGGTTTTCTTGACTTTGGGGGAGATGCTTGTGGGCTTATTAAGAGCTATCTCGAGAACAGAACACAGCGTGTAAAACTTAATCGTAAACAATCAAGTCAAGTAGTCGCTAAGTGTGGTGTGCCTCAGGGGTCAATCCTTGGGCCTCTACTTTTCACATTGTACACTTCTCAACTTACTGTCAACTTGAAGAACGTCTCAACGCACCTATATGCAGATGACACGCAGATTTATATGTCATTTCGACCCGAACAAATTCTGGAGGCGAATGATAAACTTTCGAATGAGCTTGAGCATCTTCGGAAGGTTTCGCAAAACCATTGTCTTGAATTGAATCCTAAAAAAAGTCAGTTACTTTTGTTTGGACGAGAGCAATGTAGGGATCAATATCGGGATCTGATACATGTCAGTATAAATAATGACACAGTACAGGTTTCCAGTGTTGCCAGGAACTTGGGATTATGGCTGGACGTTAAATTGAGATTCTCAGAACATATTAGCCACTGTATCAGGAAAGCATTT
Source organism: Pachyrhynchus sulphureomaculatus (assembly GCA_019049505.1). NCBI lineage: Eukaryota > Metazoa > Arthropoda > Insecta > Coleoptera > Curculionidae > Pachyrhynchus > Pachyrhynchus sulphureomaculatus. Next base: position 64,659,566 of record CM032446.1, read on the forward strand.
GCAAATTTAAAACTTATTTTTAACCAACGACACCTTTTGAATGCCGCTCTGAAAAAATCCTTGTGCGAATCATTGGTGCTGTCGCACTTTGCATTCTGCGACACTGTGTATGGACCCTGTCTTGCAGAGCGAGATGTCAGACGTATACAGCGTATGCAGAACTGTTGTGTGCGTCTAATTGGTGGCATAAGAAAGTATGAGAGGGGATTAAGTGCTGGAATGAAAGAGATTGGGTGGCTAATTATGAGCGAAAGAAGGCATTTACATAGTTTGGTTCTATTTAATAAGATAATTTTCAAAAAAATTCCCAATTATTTGTATCAGAAAATTAAATTTAGATATGATGCTCATGCTTTAGATTTGAGGCATAAATTTACCATCACTCCTCCTTATCATAGAACAACTTTATTTGAACGATCATTTAGCTATCAAATATCAATATCTTACAATAAGTTGCCTGCAGACTTAAAACAATTAAACCCACCGCGTTTAAACATAGGGCACGCAACATGTTGATAAACATTGCCATCCCGTGCATGATTTGCTTTCTGTTTTGATCCGGTCTCTTATGTCACCGTTGCGTCGAAATGTATTATTGTGTTTTTACCATGTCTCAGACAACATTTGTATCACAGTTTATTTATGTATTAGTTTTTAGTTGATATATGTAAATTTAGTTATTATTATATATATGTATAGGGTTAAATGAGGAAGCCTGGCTTCAATTTCGCCTTTTGTGAATTTTTACTCTGTAAATTACAATAAAAGACATTATTATTATATTATTATTATAAAAAAGTTCTTCTTTCTCACATTTGGTCAATGTGGTTCCATGTTTGGCTGACGGGCGCAATCCAAGTCAGCACAAACGCATTACCATTGTGTATTAAGGAATGACCTGACAATGTTACATGTTTTCAAAATCACTGACTTCTGAATGTTTTTGTGTATGTTTGTGTTGAGTCCTAATTGTACTAAGTGTGGTGTGAATGTTGTTGGTGTAAGGCCTGTGGCTGATATAATGAGGGGGACAATGATGACTTTTTCTTGTTTCCATAGCCTTTTTATTTCCGTTGCAAGGTCTGTGTATTTGGAAATTTTTTCTGTGTATTTCGTTTGGATGTTTGTGTCGTTGGGGACAGCTATGTCAATTAGATAGGTGACTTTTTCTTTTTTGCACTGAAAAGTAATATCGGGTCTATTGGCGGAGACTGTTTTATCTGTATAGATACTGATGTCCCAGTAGAGTTTGTAATCTTTATTTTCAAGTACGGATGTTGGTGTATATTTGTAGTAGGGATCTGTGTTTTCTATGAGCTTGTATGTGGTGGCTAGTGCTTGGTGAACTACTTTTGCCGCTGAGTCATGTCTGGCTGTGTATTCCGTTCCGGCTAATATTTTACATCCGCTTGTTATGTGTTCGATCGTTTCTTTCTGTTGGTGGCATTTTCTGCATCTGTCTTCTGTAATAGTTGGGTCTTTGATAATATGCTTTGGTAGTTTCTGGTTAATATGACTTTATCCTGGATGGCAAGTAAGAAGCCTTCTGTTTCTGGGAATAGCTGCCCATCCCGTAACCAGGTGTATGACTGTTTTTTATTTACGTGGTCTTGCTCTATGTGGTATCTGTGTTTTCCGTGAAGTGTTTTTTCCTGACCACGTTTCTCATCTTTTCCTGTTGTAATTGGATGTGACTGTGTGTATCTGCTGGGTGGTCTACCCGGGATAAGTCGAGTGGGGGTATAGTTTTTGTCTGCTTTGACTGTTGCTGTGTGGAGGCTGGTTTGCTTGGTGTGTGAAAGAATTTCCTAAGTGCTTGTATTTGTTTTGTATGTAATGATCTGATGTCTATAATTCCTCTTCCTCCTGCCTTCCTCTCGATGGTAAGTCTTTCTTTGCATGCGTTGGGATGTAATTTCCTGTATTTGGTGAATTGAGACCGTATAAGGATGTGAATATTTTCTAAGTCTGTTTGTGACCATTTGATGATACCAAATGAATATGTGAGTATAGGTATAGCGAACGTGTTGAATGGCTTTAGTGAGATATTTGGAGTTGAGTTTTGTTTGTAAAAGTTTCGTCAGTCTGTTCTTGAATTCGGTTCTGAGCTCTGTTTTGATGTGAGTATGGTTGAGTTTGGTGCTTTGTTGAAAGCCTAGATATTTGTATGTTTCTTTGTCAAACATGTTATCGAGTGTTTCATTGTTGATGGTTTCTGTCTCATGGTGGTACTTCCATTGGCCTTTGTTGATGTGGAGCACTTTGCATTTACTTATACCAAATTCCATATTGACATCCAAGGTGAATATTTCTGTGATTTTGAGGAGCTCTTTCAGCTGTGCTTTTGTGGCAGCGTAGAGTTTTATGTCATCCATATATAGGAGGTGGTTTATTTTATGTTGATTCCCTTTTTGGTGTCTGATATTGAAGCCATGCTCTGTTCTGTTTAGTATATTTGAGAGTGGATTGAGACAGAGGCAAAACCATAGAGCGCTGAGCGAGTCTCCCTGAAATATACCCCGTCTGATGTACAGCTCTTCTGTTTGGATGCGTTCGGTTTGTGTTTCTAGGCGTATTTTGGTTTTCCATGTTTTCATAATTTGCGCTAGAAATTGCCTGAGGTATTGGTTGATTTTATAGATTTCTAGGGCTCTGATTAACCAGCTGTGGGGTATGGAGTCGAAGGCTTTTTTTATAGTCTATGTAACCGATGTGAAGGTTTCTGTGTTCTTTTCTTTTTCTGGTTTGTCCCATAATCACGCTATCTATGATCAGCTGCTCTTTGCATCCTCGACTATTTTTCCTGCATCCCTTCTGTTCTTCCGTGATAATATTGTTGTCTGTTAGGGTGTTGTTCTATTTTCTTGGAAATTGCGGCTGTGATGATCTTGTATAGGGTTGGAAGACAGGTGATAGGTCGGTAGTTTGACGGGTTTGTGGTGTCTGAGCTTTTGGGTTTAACGTATGTTATTCCTTGTGTAAGGAAAGTGGGAAATGTGTGTGGTTGTAGAATGGCTTTGTTGATTTGGTGTGTGAGTGCTTCGTGTGTGGTGGTAAACTGTTTGTACCAGAAGTTTATTATTATTATTATTATTATTATTATTATAATTAGCAGTGAAGAATAGGGACTTCGGCTAAATGCAAAGAAAACCAAATATATGGTAATGAACAAGAGCAATGTTAACTCTGGCCATCTACTCTTAGGATCCACAAAAACAGAACAGGTAAAAAGCACGTATTTAGGTACATTCATTAATGATCAGTGGGCTTACTCTATAGAAATCAAAGCCCGTAGAGAAAAGCAAGAACAAGAATAGTTTTCACCAAATTAAGCCATCTCTTTAAAAGCCACCATTTCAAATTGGAGATAAGACTTACATTTCTTCGTTTGTTATGTGTTCACAGTATTACTTTACGTGGTGGAAAGTTGGACAATAACTGAAACAGCAAGCGAAAGTATTATTGCTTTTTATATGCGGACGTATAGACGAATATTGCTAATATCTTGGGTAGATCATGTCACAAATAAACAAGTATCACAAAAAATCGTGACGAATATCAAAATATGTAAATTAGAATATTTCAGGCAGCAGTGGACAGAGTGAAGATTGCCAACATTCAGCACGGATAGACACTTGAAGAAGAAGATAAAGTCTTAATTGCTTTAGAGAAAGGACGTTATAATAAAAGTTTAACCTAGACGAGCTTAAATCCTATCTTCGTGATTTTTTTTAGTCATTTATTTTAGTTATGTTGGTAATGTGGAATCTTTGGCATAATGACATTACTCAGTATATATCACCCCTATACCACACACTTTATTTTTGCACTCGACGCACCTTTCGCTAACCATGTTAGCTTCATTAGGAGCGATGATTGACTAAAACTAAACTGTCAGTGTAATTTGAGAGCTGCCAAATGGTAAATGAAACTGTCAAGTCAGGGTGAATACTCCATATCGTCGAAAGGGTCAATATTCCTTATACTCTTGCCCCCTCTGTGACGGCTGTCAAAGTAAATTTCACAGTTGTCAAAGGAAACTTGAGAGCTGCCAAAGTAAACTTGACAGTTGTTAAATGATATTTTGCATTCTCTTATCTTGATCAAAATCGTCAATAGCATCAAGTAGCTTGGTTGCATTAGCAATATAGAATCTCTTCGTCAAGGCATTTTGGAACTTGAGAGCTGCAGAACATATGGTCGCTGTCAAAACCTATTTGGGACTTTGAAGTAATATCTACAGACCCCAAAAGTGGCGCGTATATGGCGCATTTGATTATTCCCTTTAAAACGACGAAAATCTCATTTTGAGCTCATTTTTACCAATTTTATGGCTATTTTATGCAAAATCTAGATGTGATGGGCCAAAACGGACCTCGAGTTCGTAATCAGCGGCCCAAAAAACATAACCTAGACCTATTGTAGTCAAAGTAAATTGACAAAAAAAATTTTTTGTGGTCTCGTGTTATCTAATATTACAGTATGATCAGCTTCAACGGCATATTGAACGCATACGAAAGTATGGAAATTATCAAATATAAAAGCAGTTTAAATAAAGGCAAAGGGCTTTAAGTAGTTCATATATTAGGCTAAGTATTAATAAGATAGATTTGTAGTTTGGTTTAGTCAATCATCGCTCCTGATGAAGCTAACATGGTTAGCGCGTCGAGTGCAAAAATAAAGTGTTTGGTGTAGCGGTTATATATACTGAGCAGTATTTATTTTCATTACAGTCTACCCGTTATGGTCAACTGAAAAATTCGTGGATATTTACATAAAAAATAACTGATCCTATCTTAAAGATGATAAGCTTAAAATTAAAATTTACAAGCTAGAAAATCGTCGACAAACCTGAACAAGTAGACACCCACACAGTTTCACATAACATAATAATTAAATCGTGATAAGATACAACAAATTGTATCTCTGGCTAAAAGCCTAATATTTAAAAGCATATCTGCCCTCCGTTGTGGGTTTTAAGGCTACAGACCGACCCAGGATTATTCAGCTAATCTGGCAATAATTACCACCACAAAACCCAATCGTCAGGGTTACACCCTACGTATATAAAATTCAATATCAACTACTAAAAATAAACAAAATCCATATTTCAGTAGTCACTTACTGGTCCCTTATCTTTCAATCCATCTCGGGACGCATTTCCCATATAGCGGCTCATCAGCTGAGCTAGGATCGACAAACAATACAACAAAATTCAAAATGCTATTGCTGTACTAATGTAACATCGCGGTAAGGTACAACAAATTGTATATCTGGCTGGTGAAAGCCTAATATTTAACAGCGTACTCGCCCTTCGTTGTTGGCTTTTTAAAACCACAGATTGACATAGAATTGTCCAGCCTAGTTGGCAACAATCACCGCCAGGCAGTGTGATCATCAGAGTGTCATCCTACGTATATAAAAATCAATGTCAACTACTAAAAAGTTCATATTTCAGCAGTGACCCTTTGTTCTCTTATCTGTTAATCCATCTTGGGACGTATTTCACCGTATTACGGCTCATCAGCCGAGCTAGGATCGATCAACAAGAAAACAAGCCACGAAGTACTTATTGTAGTACTAGCGTAATATAGCGAAAGTTACAACAAAATTGTATCTCTAGCTGGTGAAAGCCTAAAATTTAAAAACATACCTGCTCTCCGTCAAGGGGCTTCAAAGGCAACAGACCCACAGCTAAGCTGGCAAGAATTTGATCTCGTTGCCACCGTTTCACTCTAAGTATATAAAAATTAGGCGAAAACCTCTCGAGATGGATTAACAGATGAGCAAACAGTGCTGTCTGCTGAAGAATGGACTTCACTCATTGCTAGTATTTGATATTTTTAATAATTAACAATTACCATCAGAAAACATGAAAAATATTAACAACCCGACTCACTAAAATAATCTAAAACCTGCACTCGATCTAGTCGAGTTGGAATTAAAGCGATTAAGTTTGCCAGTTGGCTATTGTTTCTGATAGTACGAGTATTACATTTTATACGGCAAATATCAGTAAAGAAAATTTAAAATAAAAATCGAGAAACCCGGTTTTATAACATGTAGGAAAGCCAAAATAGTTTTTTCATTTTTATCTTGATCAGAAATAATATGTTTTTCTTGTCTTGTATTGCTCAGCTTCATAATTTTGGTTACTCGTCAATTAAAACCTCTAATTGTCAAATCTGATCTGATTTAAAGTTAGAGTTTTTTAGTGGATAGTAAGGGCTTAAGCTGATATGAAATCCGAAAAGCCGTGGATATCTCCATGGGAATTAATACAAGAGCGCAAACAACTAAAGTCTAAAGGCTTCAACGAGGAAACGCAATATAACAATAAAATATAATAACTTCACAAAAACAAAAAACAAAGCTATTACATAAAAACCAACGTAAAGCCAAAACTTGTGAAGAAATAGAACAACACTCACAAAACATGAAAACTACAGATTTATTTATAAAAATCGAACGATTAGCGGATACATTCACACTAAAATTTTACCACTAAAAAGCGACACTGGGCAAATTTTGACAGCAAATCCAGAAGTAATCGAAAGATGGCGCGAGTACTGTCAAAAGTTCATGGGAAGTGCACATAATTGAATATGGGAAATCTAGAGTCAACAATTCTCAGGAGTGAGGTGGAATTGGCTATAAAAAAAACTCAAAAGTACTAAATCTTCACATGTGAATGGCATTGTAGCTAAAATGCTTAAAGCGACAGAAGAAACTGGTGTTAACTTAATTCACGAAATATGTAATAAGATCTGGACAACAGACGAATGGTCTAAAGAATGGACACGACCGATATATGTACGGCTTCACAAAAAGCCTCAGATTTCCCCCTCAAATTCCCCAACAACACACAGATTGTGTGCCCGGGAGAGGCATACGAGAACAGTTAATCATTAATTACATATAATACTTAATTAATATGAGACAAATGATAGAAAAGGTCTATGAATATAACGTCCCAGCCGTCTTCTTTGATTATACAAAGGCCTTTGACACTGTATAGCGGGATCACTTATGGAGAATCCTTCAAAAAATATGGAACCAGACCACCTAGTCTTCTTAATCCACAAATTATACAACAATATCGTTTATGTTAGAGTTGAGAAAAATCTGCCTTAGCCGTTCAAAGTCAGAAAAGGGGTGAGGCAGGGTTGTATCCTCTCTCCACTACTCTGCAAGATATATGACGAATAGATTGTTTGCAAAGCGACGGAAGAGTGGAATGAAGGGGTTTCAGTAGGTGGCAAAAGTTCTCGAACCTAAGATACGCTCATGACACTACAATAATGACTAGCTCCGAGGAAGAAATGGCTGAAGAATGGAAGAATTGTTGCAAATGTCGGTCTTTCATTAAATCGAAAGAAATATTCTCTTTTTATAGTAGATCGAATTCAAATTTTACCTCTTCTTAACAAAATCAACGATATACCACCGAAGACAGATATTATATACTTAGGCGCTAGAATTTCTAACAAAGGGGGCTGCGAAGAAGAAATCAAAAGAAGAATAGCGATGGCCAAAATATCAATGACTAAACAAAATGGAAATATCACAGAATAAATAAAATGACTTGCCAATTCGCTAGTATTTCCTATAGCGACATACGGAGCCAAAACATGGACTATTAATGTAGCATTCCGTAAGAGAATAGAAGCTTTCGAAACTATATGCTATAGGCGGATGCTCAGAATTTCCTGGACAGCTCATAAGACAAATACATTTATTCTGAGTGATCTTAAGATTCAAAATAGTGATTGGCTGTTACCATCAATTCAGAGAAAAATTGCATAATTTTTTGGTCACAGAATAAAAAAAGGATGACATGGAAAAATTAATGATTAATTAATGATAAGTCGACGGCAGAGGAAAAAGAGGTAGGTTGCCAAACAGATACTCGAATATTGATCAGATTATGTCTACAATGCGTTTGGAATTACCAGAGGTTATGAGAAGTGTCGAAGATAAAGAAGTCTGGAGAGCTGTTATAAACTTTGTGTAACAATATAATAAAGGTTATGATGCTCGAAATCAAAGAACGATGCGAGATAGAAGGTCTTAAAATATTAAAAAAGAAGAATATACATATGACATAAAAATCATTAAACCCAATAATACACATTCTAATGCATAAAAATGTTGAACTATCGAATTGCTTTAATTTGATAATTAGGGGTTTATTTTGACAATTTATCTAGTAAACCAAAATAAAATACTGAATATTCTGAAAGTAATTTAAATTTATTACTAAACAGATAAAAATAAAAACCGGTCAAGTGCAAGTTGAACTTGCACAATTAGTGTTCCGTACGTTGATTGTTTTTAAAATAAAAACTTTTGTTAGGGTGGTATAAAATGATCAGTGACTTCACAAAACATACCCCAAATGAGTTTTCAACAAAGTTTGTTTCCAATCTTTACTGAAAACTGGTGACCTTGAATTTTTTTTTTTTATATACCAAATAAATTATTAATATATATATATATATATATATATATATATATATATATATATATATATATATATATATATATATATATATATAAATATACTAATATACTAAAATACTGGAATATTCCAGAATTTTTTCAAAATTTTTTGATCAGTACTTTCGAGATAAGGAGGGGACAGCGATTGTTTAAAAGTAATACGAAGAAAAGTGTGCGCAAGTATCGGGTCTTCCATTAAGGACTTGACAACTTTTTTTTGAAATAAAACGCAACCCATTTGAGACATTTCGAAAATTTTACTATCGGCTTGAAGTACAATCAAAACATTTATGTATGGAATTCGACTTCATTCATATGTCCACCACGGGCACATTTGCAGCGGTCGATTCGTTGAACCCAATTTTCGATGACTCGGCCACACATTTCGACGGAAACGGCCGCTATCTCTCTTTCAATATTGGCTCTGAGCTCCTCTAACGACGCAGGCTTGTTAGCATAGACCAATGATTTAACGTACCCCCATAAAAAGAAGTCTAGAGGTGTTAAATCACACGATCTAGGCGGCCATTCGACGAGACCATTTCTCGATATAACACGTTCACCGAATTTAGATTGCAGTAAGTCGATTGTTACACCCGCTGTGTGGCTTGTGTCTTGTTGAAACCACATATCATTAATGTCTAGCCCATGCAATTGATCAAAGAAATAACGTTGCAACATGCCTCTGTAGCGATCTCCATTGACTGTAACGTGACGGTTATTTTCATCAACGAAAAAGAACGGCCCAATGACACCACCGGCGTGAAAACCGCACCAAACAGTAATTTTTTGTGGATGAAGTGATGTTTCTTCAAGCACATGAGGGTTTTCACCTGACCAATAACGCATATTCTGTTTGTTGACGAAGCCGTTTATCCAAAAATGCGCTTCATCACTAAAGATGATTTTGCGATGAAATTGGTCATCTTCTTCCAACATTTCTAGAGCCCAATTCGAGAACGTACGTCGCTTCATATGATCGAGTGGCTTTAGTTCTTGAGTTAACTTTAACTTATAAGGGTGCAGGCCAAGATCCTTTCGCAAAATTCGCCATAGTGTGGTCTGAGCGATGCACAATTCTTGAGAACGCCGTGAAATCGACTGTTTTGGTTCGTTTGAGATGGACGCTTGAACGGCAGCAATATTCTGGCCACTTCGACCAACCCGTTGTCTCACTGGCACGGGAACATCCAGCAGCGAATATGTTAACTCAAATTTTTTCACTAGACTATGAATTGCTTGTCTACTGGGACGAGAATTACGACCAAAAATTGGCGTTAACGCTCTTAAAGTTGCAGTCACCGACTTCAAATTTTGGTATTAAATTTTAATTATTTGTAAACGTTGTTCGTTCTTGTACTTCACCATGATGAAAATGTTGACTTTACTGAATGTTTTGACATTGACAGTTCGGTGATTGGCTTAAGGGTGCATTCACAGTGAAATTTAAAAGTTGTCAAGTCCCAAATGGAAGACCCTTTATTACATTACATATATATTTTTACTCGTGTTTTCACAAGCTTTCATTTGACACCACACTCGATGACCTAGTAAAGAAAAAATTTTTTCTCTTCCGATTTCACCCCTCAAAACGAACCCCTTAAGTCAAAATTTATGTTACGGTGGTATAAAATGATCAGTGACTTCACAAGACACACGCCAAATGAGTTTTCAACAAAGTTTGTTTCCAATCTTTACTGAAATCTGATGACCTTGAAATTTCTGTTTTTTTTTTATATACCATATAAATTATTAAAGGTAATGCACTCGTGATAATTTTCGTTCAATCTACACCCCGTGAAGAATATTCCAGAATTTTTTCGAAATTTTTTGATAAGTACTTTTCGAGATAAGGCCCGGGACAGCGATTTTTCGCGAGTTTTTTTAAAAATAATACAAAGAAAAGTGCGCGCAAGTATAAAATATTATATATATATTTTTTACTCGTATTTTCACAAGCTTTCATTTGACACCACACTCGATGACCTAGTAAAAAAATTTTTTTTTCACTTCCGACTTCACCCCCCAAAACTAACCTCTTAAGTCAAAATTTAATTCTCAAAACTACATGGCTCTGATAAGGCCATCAATTCCTATATTATTACCAAATTTCACCTTTCTATGTCAAATAGTTCCGGAGAAAATCGGGTGTGACAGACAGACAGACAGGCAGACAGACAGACACCGAAGTGATCTTATAAGTGTTCCGTACGGAACACTAATGAATTTCCTTATCTAACCTAAGGTTTTATTTTAAGTCTCTTCATATTATACGAGTATGCTATTTGCTCTTTTCGATGTGAAGAATATCGTTCATTGAAAATTTCCCGTAAGGGTGAAATAAATTCGACGTAGTATTGCGACGTTCTGAGACGTCTTCGCGAGAATATTCAAAACGGCCCTCATAGGAAGATGGAATTAAAGAGATAAAACGCGAATCACAGTCGGCGCTGAAGGCAATGGAAAAAACGGTAGGTCCATCGCATTCTGGTGCGGAAGGATTTCTTTGATTCACGAAGCATGAAAGTAACTACCTCAAATGTAAAAGCGTTAAGCTGCCTTTACACGGTCATTAATAATGACATTACTTTATCAGAATGACATTAATCGTATAAGGTCGACAAAGTTGGAACGACGGGCAGTAATGATGCGAATCCGGATTTTCTGATCTCGGCACATCATTACTGTAAACGGGAGGGGAGACTGTCATTAATAATGTTCGTGTAAGGTGCGCTGCATCATTACTCAGTCTGTCACGAAGAGTCGTGTAGTCAACATGTCGATTCCGGAGAGTGATTCTGTTGAAATCGGTGACGTTGTTTTGCAATCTTTTATTGCAACCTTTATTATGGAACCCTAGAGATCCCAATTATAAAAATAAAATGAAAAGGAATGCCGCACTCGTGAAACTGCTGTCAATCTACGAAAAATGTAAGCCTGGATCGACAATCTCTGACGTCAGACGTAAAATTAATACACTGAGATGCAATTATAGAAAAGAATTTAAAAAAATAGAGGATTCGAAAAGATCAGGGGTTGGAGACGATGACGTATATTCACCGTCGTCGTGGGTTTTCCACAATTTTGAGCAACCTGTTGACCTTGGGAACTCACAAGTAAGTAAAACTCATTAATTTATTAATTCATTAATTATATTGTTTAATTAATTTTGTAATTGCTCAACATCATGCAATACGTAATACGTACATAAAAATTTGTAGGTATATACTGTTTAATTACAGATTCAGTGATAAAAAGGTTTGAATAGTCTGAAAACTCGTATTTTCCTGAAAGATTTTTTAACAGTGTTATCGTTATTTGTAACTACAATTTGCCCTCAATGTTGTAATAGTTACAGAATCTTTCCCGTATTATTTTGGCATCCGCCCCACAGTTTTTGTTAAGGGTGCTTTGTAAATTAACAAGATTATATTCAGGTATTTCGGCTGTACCGGTGAAGAATTATTATTGTTGGGGTTCCGTTGCCAGAAAATTGTGCAAGTAGCAGCATGCCATTGTAACTGTTGCTGCCCTTTGTGGTTCCAAATTTGTTGACTTTTGAAAAACTCCAAATCAGGCAGCTAAAATACCAAAAGCGTTTTCTACAACGACGCGAGCTCTTGATAACCTTTTATTGAATTCAAACCGTTCTGGAGTCAATGTCTTCTCAGAATAGGATTTCACTACGTTAATACGTAATGCAAATGCTTCATCGCCAACAAACACATATGGGAAACGTTTAGTAGTTTTAGGTAATGATGCAGGTTCCGGTATATTTAAACACCAAATTTAAAGTAGTACAAGACACTACCATTCGCCCATTCATCCCTGAATCAACCATGATCAACTTTTTTTTTGCGTTGACTAATGCCAATAACACAATGCTGAAGAACCCTGAATTAGCCGGTTTCTTAATTGCAATATGTTTGCCATCAATTGCTCCGAGTGTGTTTCAAAATTGGTGTCTGCCCCCAAATTCTTGGGCTATTTCAGTCCACTCTTCAGTGGTTTTGAAAACTGTAACATAGAAAAGAGTGTGTATTATAAAACAACATTCATAATTTTTTTTCAGGCACAATTCGATGAAGAGAAGGAAGATGAGGAAAATGAAAATCCCTCCCAAATACAGCCAACTCCTTCAACATCACGTTCATCGATAGTACCGCCTCTTGAGCCCATGCCCAAAAGAGCCAGGAGCATCGGCCCCACTGCTCGACAAAATGAGCTGTTGCAAAAAGCAAGCGCTTATTTGGACCATTCCTCCAAAATTAATAACCCAACAGAAATCCTCACTATCGCTAAACCTTGGGGTGAAAAGCTTCTGCAATTACACCCCCAGCCTTAGCAAAGAAAGCAATTAATGATATTTTATTTGAGGCCAGTCAGGGTACATTACATAGAAATTCTGTAAAAATTAACGAGGGATTTTCATACCATAGTTCAATGGTTGCCTCACTAATGGGCAGTGTCGATACCTCTGCTTATGGGCCATCGCCCCAACACAAGGACCCAGTTCCGACCAAACTGATACAGTGGTGAACTTTTTTTCCAGTTATGAATAACTGGAAAAATATTTCATTAGTGTATAATTCAAAAATAATTTTGTGTAATATAATTGTTTCATGTTTCTTTCACATATCTATGTAAATAAAAATTAATTGTTTCTTTTTTTTGCAATTATCTTTGTAAATAAAAATTAATGTTTGAAAGACTGTTTGCCTGTACCTTATGTGTTCCTACACCAGATATCCGATCTTGATGAAAATTGGGGGGTAAGTCCTTGTCAAAACAGGGAAGGTTTATAAAAAAAATTGTTTCTAAAAAAAAAAAAATTTGCCACATGTCCCAAGGCTGTACGTTGTGTGTAGGCCGTTTCCCAGAAGAATTTTCGAAAATGTTTTTTTATAAACCTTCCCTGGTTTGACACTGACTTACGACACGGAAAATGACGGAAGAGTGCTTACCTTCAAGTAATCTTGCAGAACATATATAAGCACCTCACACGTTTCAATAATAGCAGCGCTTACTAACGATGGTGACATAACTGCTGAAAACTTGAGATCTTCAAAGTTTCTCCTAGTGGCAAGGTACCTTAATGTAACTGCTATTCTTTCCTTCACTGGCAAACACTGTCTCATGTTTGTATCTTTTGAGGATAAAAAAATGTGTAACTAATTTCAGCAGTTTAATGTCATTCATACGGAAATAGTTTTTTGTAGTCCTTTGGCTCGGTGTCTCTAATTTCATTCAATAACAAAACATGAGAATACTGTTCATGTTTTTTCAACCACTCATTCATCCAGCGTTTACGTTTTACTCGCCGTTTTGTAGCTAATGCCATAATTATAGCAACACAAGCGGTTTTGTGTGGATCCATTTTATTATATACGTCTTGCTTTTACAGAGACCACCAACTATACTGAAGGAAAGTAATGACAATAAAAATGATTGTGTAGGGTTTTAAGAGTAATAATAATCTGGAATGAAGTGAACTTCGCAAGTAATGTCATTACTGGTAATGTCATTATTAAGGACACCCAAATATGCAAAGCGCATATATTGCATATTTTGCATATTATATGCATTTTTCTAAATATTTGCATAAATGCTTTAAAAAGAGCATATATGTGCATATTTGAAGGAATTTATAATAATGTAGGTCTTTGACAGACGTTTTCATTCATTTCCCGGAATAAGGGTCAATGTTTAGGCCGCCGCGCCGGTGGTTTTCCCCAAATAAATTTTATTATTTTACGGTCAGTAAACCCCAGACGGCCATCAGAGCATACTTGTATTATTAATTTATTAGATTTCATTTTTGGTTGTGCTTTTAAAGTGGTTACGTCGATTTGTGCTTTTTATCTTGTGAATCGTATTTTACTACAATAAAATGCCCAAAGCCAGTAGTGTGTCAGTGTGGATTAAACCATATAAAGAACTAAGAATAGATATGGGAAAAATCTGCTGTTCTGCATGTGTTAAAATTGTAAGTATAATTTTTGAATACCTATTGAATATACAGGGTATTTCATTTTCGTTTAATATTTAAACATAACGAAATTTTTGTCAGGATTTTGCCGTTGATGCTATTTTCAACGTTATTTAAATTATTTTTGTTCCATTTAACGAACAAAATTTCTATTTAACGAAACCACGAAATAGAAATACATAAGTAAACGTATGTATTTCTAGGTAATCTAATAAAAAAGGTACAAAGCAGAATTTTAATTTTTGCCTGCCTGAAGTAAGCACCTAGTTCTATTTAACGAAATTTCTATTTAACGAATTTTTTCCTTGGGATTCTAATTAAATTATTTTTTTATTGCAGATACCAAAATTTCAAATAGAGCAACACATGAAAACTGCTTGTCATATTGCCAAATTGAGTAAGACGAAACCTGGAGATAGGCCACAACACATATTAATGCAATGTTTCCAACCAACGTACAAAAATAAAGAGCTAAATGAACAAGACATCTTAACCGAGATCTATGCCGTGCAATGATGACATCAAACATTCTGTTATCGAAGCTACGTAATCAAAACTTTACAGGTAGAATTGGGAGCAAAATTTTTCAAAAATTTCGGAATGTTCTGGAAAAAAATGGGTTTCAATTTGTCAGCCAAGTAGCTAATGTTTTAAAGGGGATTTTACTGATTCCATTAATTTAGATCCTATGCTATTAAATAATTTTAAAAAACGCCCCTATTACATCAGTCAATGTGGAAAGGAGTTTCTCAATTTATAAATTTTTATACAAAGATAGAAGACAAAACTTTTTAATGGACAATTTTGAGAAACATTTAGTAGTTTATTGTTTTTATAACTAACGGCGACCCTGTCTTTTGCAATATTTGTATATTTCCGCTTACTTAGTTGCATCGCCCTGTATGTATCAAATTTAAAATATATGTTTTATTATTCTGTTTACTACGTATATAAATTTTTATAATATGTACCTACATTATTATTATTATTATTATATGTTCATATTTAAGTAAAGTAATAAAATATATTATTATTTATATTTATTTTTTACTTTGTATAATATTATATTTAGATTTAGTTCATTCGCCCTGTATGTTGAAAATTTAAAATGGGTTTTTTATTGCTACATTTGTATAGTACTCGTATCATGTAATGTGAAACAATAAATTTACATTTTTCAAGTCTACTTCGATTTTTTTTACTGCATATTTACAACATGTATGTGCATATTTTGAGAAAATTATTTGCATATTTATGCCCATATTTTAAAGTTTTTGACTTGTATATTTGGGTTTCCTTAGTCATTATTAATGACCGTGTAAGGGCCGCTTTAGTCTGGAAACTTTTGGATCGCACCGTCTATAAAGAATATAATAACATAATTTGTGGCGAAGTTTATTTTAAAAAAGTATAAAATGTATAAAATTATAATTAGTGTTCTTAAGTTCATAAAATTAGGCAATTATTTTAAAATAAGCTTTAAAGCTGCTTCTTCTTTTATGAATATTAAAGTACCAACCAACTTCTTAGTTTTTCTTAGCAAACTTTGTTTTAATCTCATTAAAACGTACCCAGTAAATAATAATTAGGTCTTCAGACATTTGAAAAACATATTAATAAATAATGAAACAATTTATAAGGCTAACTCAATTTAAAATTTACTTTGTTATCACACTGGTAGTTAATTAGAAAGTTAATAACTTTTAAAACAAGTTCCGTGGAGCTTCCTTATATTTCTCTATATTACTTAGTTCTTTTTATCAACATTTCATATGAATAGGGAACAGTAGGTAGTACCGCCTATTGAGACTGTTTGAAGGTTTCTCCAGATCGGGGGAAATGCACTCTTCTGAATAAAATCTAGTAAATGCACAGTATGGTGGGAGAGCTCAGGTAGAAATTTTACACAGTGGTATCTGTAGGGTAGATAAATAGGGAATCGAATGTTTGCCTGACCTTCTTTGGTACGGGAGGTACTGCGCATAAAGGAAATGTGCGAAAAAATTTGTGCCAAAAAAAATTTTTTTATTCAGAAGCCAACAAACAGTATTCGAATGTTAAGTTAATTTAAAATACAAAAATAAACAAGGCAGATACTTTTGGAAGGGTTAACATTGAACCAAAGTACCCTAAAGTTGTATTTTTAAAAATAAAAATAAAACCGGTCAAGTGCAAGTTGAACTTGCACAATTAGTGTTCCGTACGTTGATTGTTTTTAAAATAAATTTTTTGTTAGGGTGGTATAAAATGATCAGTGACTTCTCAAAACACACCCCAAATGAGTTTTCAACAAAGTTTGTTTCCAATTTTTACTGAAAACTGGTGACCTTGAAATTTGGTTTTTTTTTTCTATACCAGATAAATTATTAAAGGTAATGATAATTTTCGTTCAATCTATACCCCGTGGAGAATATTCCAGGGTTTTTTTTTCAAATTTTTGATCAGTACTTTTCGCGATAAGGTAGGGGACAGCGATTTTTCACGATTTTTTAAAAGTAATACGAAGAAAAATGTGCGCAACTGTTACATTATATATATATATATTTTTTACTCGTGTTTTCACAAGCTTTCATTTAACACCACACTCGATGACCTAGTAAAAAAAATTTTTTTTCACTTCCGATTTCACCCCTCAAAACAAATTCCCTTAAGTCAAAATTTATGTTACGGTGATATAAAATGATCAGTGACTTCACAAAACACACCCCAAATAAGTTTTCAACAAAGTTTATTTCCAATCTTTACTGAAAATTGATGATCTTGAAATTTCTGTTTTTTTTTTATATACCAGATAAATTATTACAGGTAATGCACTCGTGATTATTTTCGTTCAATCTACACCTCGTGGAGAATATTCCAGAATTTTTTCAAAATTTTTTGATAAGTACTTTCCGAGATAAGGCGGGTGGACAGCGATTTTTCGCGATTTTTTAAAAATAATACAAAGAAAGGTGCGCGCAAGTATTACATTATATATATATTTTTTACTCGTGTTTTCACAAGCTTTCATTTGACACCACACTCGATTACCTAGTAAAAAAAATTTTTTTTTCACTTCCGATTTCACCCTCCAAAACTAACCCCTTAAGTCAAAATTTAACTTTCAAAACTACTTGGCTCTGATGAGGCCATCAATTCCTATATTACTACCAAATTTCAACTTTCTATGACAAATAGTTTCGGAGAAAATCGGGTGTGACAGACGGACAGACAGACGGACAGACACCGAAGTGATCTTATAAGTGTTCCGTACGGAACACTAAAAAAAGTGTTTGATTCACGCTGAAATTTTAATAGCGTTTTTAATTGCATATATTTAAAAATACTTGCAAAAACCCAGACACTTTTGTCGGGGTTTAACAATTGGCAAACATCTAAGTAAATGTTGCGTGGACTAGAGGGAGATACGCTACGGGCAGTAATAAATACGAGTGAGAGAAACAATGTTTGTAATTCTTTTCCTATTGAAAATTTTTGATTTCTGTAAAAACATTCTCAAAGCACTTTTTCAGGTGGATTTCAACAGTGTAAGTTACATTTTTTTACAACTAATATTTTAATAGTTATTAATGCAAAAATATATTTTTTAAATGGGATACCCTATATATTTTTCCTTATCCCAATAGAGCTTTAAATTACCATTCTAAAAATATAGCACACTTTATATTTTGCTTAAATCTACTTCAAAATATAAAGGTTTTCGGTTTTTTACGCGAATTTTAAATGCACATTTGTGAAGTAGGCTTTGGACGTAGCGGCCATATGGTTTAATTCAGTTGTTCTCGTAGTTGTGAAATTTTACTTCAGGATCAGTTATTGAATTGTCAAATAAATCGCAATGAAGTTTGAAAATTACGAAAAATGGGATATGATAGTGTGTTTCATACAAACTGGAGAAAATTCGGAAGCGGCAAGTAATTTGTACCACGAACGGTATCCAGAGAGGCGTCAACGCTTCAGGATATATTCGCTCAATTGCGACATAACCACTGTTAACTAGTGGCTAGTTTGAAAAGAAACGACCCAAAAATTATGCATCAAACAGGGCATAAGGAGTTAGAAGAAATAGTAGTTTTAGGAAATATTAGAAATAATCCCAACACTTCAACCCGACAGTTAAAAGAATCCACTGGACTACCAAGAATTAACGTAAGTCGTACTTTGAAGAAGCACAAATTCAGGCTATAGAGGACAAGAAAAGTTCATCACCTTAGAGACGGAGATTTTCAACGGCGTATAGATTTTTGCCAATGGTTTCTGGAGAATTGTAACCATGTTCCGAATTTTTCATTAAATTGCATTTGGGGACAGACGAAGCTTATGTAAGCAATGCAAGTGTTTTTAACCGATACATTTCTTATACGTGGGCATAGAAAATCCTCATTTAGTTTTGGAGCAAAGAAATTAAGGCAGATTTGGATTTAATGTGTTGGCAGGAATTTTTAGAGGCAGGGTTATAGGTCCATTTATTTACGAAGGAACAATCACCTCTCAGGGATATTTAGAAATTTTAAGGCAGTAAATAGAACTTCTTGTTGATGAACTGCCGTTAATGGTCCTTAGAAATATATTTTTTCAACACGACCGGGCTCCTTCTCATAACTCTGCAGTTATCACTAATTTTTTATCGGCCAATTTCGACAATAACTGGATAGCCAACCAAGGTCCGAACCGTGGGCCGGCAAGGTCACCGGATTTAACATCCATGGACTTGAGCACTACGTCTAAATAAAAAATACCAAATGCTACACTTTTTAAGTCAAGAAAAACGATGCTGTTCATATTAGTCTATTTTTTTAATAATAACCCACTGTTATTAAAACCTAAACACCACTCTAAAAATTCATCCAATGAAATGA
>CM032446.1:64679015-64741515 GCA_019049505.1 Pachyrhynchus sulphureomaculatus
TGCACCGATCTAGGAGGAATTAAGCGAGCCACATCCTTCGAACACTTTCCATGAAAATACTTGTAGAATAGGCTCAAGTCGCCAACCGTTCTTCGATGTTCCAGCGAATCAAGGTCAGTTCCGGGTCTCCAATCAGACGAACAGCTCTTCTCTGAATAGAATCCAACAAATGCAGTGTATGTTTGGGAGCGGAGCCCCAAACATGGGAGCAGTATTCCATAGTTGGTCGAATTTGTAAAGAATTAACAGCTGTTGTGGAGTGTAATGCTTTCTGGTTCGAAATAATATTCCCTACTTTTAAGAAGCTCTCCTTGCTATGCCTGCAACATGTTCATGAAAGGACTTATTTGCTCCCAAATTAACGCTCAACAAATTGAGTGACGATGTTAGAGGAATGGAGTGCCCCGACATAACTATGTTGGGTTCAGCAGTGTTAAGTTTTTTAGAAAAAACTGCCGCCTGGGTTTTTGTAGCGTTAAATTCCACTTGGTTACTGTCACCCCAAGAAAAAATTTCTTCCAGGTCTTTGTTAAGTTGAATGACTTCCTGCTGTCCGCGGATATTCGTCTGAGTAGCCGATGTCCGAGCGTTCAAAGTGAATAAAGAGATAAGCGTACTGTCATCTGCAAAGCTGTAGATTGGATTCTCGGTCTTTTCCAGCAGATCGTTAATGTAAATGAGAAAAAGAGTAGGAGACAGTATGAAGCCTCGAGGTACACCGGCGTTGATAGTGAAGGTGTTAGAAAGAAATCCGTCGACTGCCACTCGTAAAGAACGCTCTCTGAGGAAACATAAGAGCCACAAACAGAACTTTTCAGACAGCGTAGCTTAGCCAACAGCCCATCGTGCAAAACACGGTCGACTGCCTTGGATATGTCAAGAGCAACCGCTCGAGATTCTCCAAAGTGTTCATTCAATTGCATTGTTCCAAACATGTGTTACATAAGTCAGAAGATCTCCTGTTGATCTATTTTTACGAAAGTCATATTGATGATCGCTAATAATGTTGAATCCTTCAAGATATTTTAGAAGATGCTGATTGATAGCCTTTTCCATGACTTTCGATATTATTGAAAGCAGTGCTATTGGTCGGTAGTTATTTGGCAAGGTCTTCTTGCCTTTTTTAGGTATCGGCTGAACTGTGGCACATTTCCAGCAGGAAGGAAATATTCTCTTTCTGTAGGATAGGTTGAAAAATTTACAGAAAACTGGTGTTAGTTCCCTCGCACAGTTTTTGAGAACTATGGCAGGTATTCCGTCAGCGCCAGAAGCTTTTTTGCTGTCTAGCTTCATTAAAATACGTTTTATGATTCGCTATCTGAAGACAATATCGGGCATCCTTGACTGCACTATGGGAATGGTAGGTGGTGTTTTTCCTTGGAAATCGACAGTAGAATGTGAAGCAAAGAGTTCAGCCAACAAGTTCGCTTTCTCAACAGGTGTCGTTGCAATAGAATTATCTGGCCGTGTGAGTGGTGGTATGGTGGATTTGGTGAAATTTTGACTGACTGCCTTAGCGACTGACCAAAAGTACCTGGAATTATTGGGACAAGCGAGAAGTTTGTTTCTAATTCGTTGATTGTGTGCCTCCTTGGTTTCGTCGATAATTTCTTTGCATCTGTTCCTGGCACGAACAAAGGCGTTACGGTTTATGGTGTTAGAATTTTTACGCCATTATCGGTAGGCAAGATGTTTAGAAGCAACAGCTTCTTTGCATTTTCGGTCAAACCAAGGCTTGTCGTTGGAAGGGATTTCTTCGAAAAAGGGATGTAAGCCTCCATACCGACCAAAATAACATAGGAAACCTTCCTGGCGCAGTCAGATGGGTCGTCGGATCTAAAACAAACGTCTAACCAAGGGAAAGAGAGATCTTCCCATTTAGCAGATTTGTAGTGCCAAATCTTCCGCGGTTTAGGCGCCTCTCTGTCTCTGATTTGTAGGATACTCGATGTCGAAAGTAGTTTATGGTTAGAAGAACCTAACGGTGGATTTACGCTGACTGTGTAAATCTCCGGATTGGTGGTTAAAAACAGATCAAGAAGACTGGCGAACTCCCCGTCTCGATCAGAGATCTGTGTTGGTTCGTCAATAAGCTGAGTTAAACCACAACTGATTGAAAATGATGAAGAGAAGCGAAAAGTTTTCTAAAGTTAGTATCACTTGGTGGTCGGTAGAGGATACAGATGAACCTTGTGGTTTGTTGAGTCGTTATTTTTAATCACATAACATCAAAGTTTGGGGGTTCCAGAGCCTCTTCTCGTTGGCAAGAGAGGTCGCTTCTGACAAAAAGGCAGATTTCAAAGTTACGCCTAAATCGGGAATAGAAGTCGTACCAAGAATAAAGATAATTGACTGTGTTGGTCGATGAACTGACCTTGGTTTTACAGAGAGCGAGTACTTGAGGTTTATTTGATTGCAGGTGTTGGTGCACTGAATTTATGTTCGAGTTTAAACCTCGTATGTTGCAAAAATCCTCTTTAAAAGTCTTATCTCTGCATTTCGACGCACCTAAACCAGCCCCCACCCGGAGATCCGAACGGGGAGCTATTTTACCTCTGGAATTTTTTGTATCTAGGTGCTTCATCATGCTATTTGGTCCCACAGTCCGGGACATCGGCACAGCCACGAAACGTTAATCAACTTCACGCAGCCTAAGCCGATGCGATGGTATCACACCGGGCGATGCTGGTGGGATCTGGGCATCTACCATCTAGGTTGTACTTTAAGTCGCCTCCTACGACAGGCAGAACGTACCGGGGGAGATATTCTATCCGGTTCCCCCACGGGGACTTTCCTTCCTCTTCTTACTATAACCGTTCAACGATCGTTGGTTATCATGTTGGCTACCATGTTGATGATGATTGTTTTATTGACAGCCGCTCGGAAGAGTTGAGTGAGACTTTTCGTACCACTGCTTCAAATTCTTCAACTACGATGTTCTCCTTCTGCCCGGATCCCGTCTGCCTGGAATCTTTTTCTCTATAGTCAGTTGCAAGATTTCGTATTTTTCTGGATGTCTTATAACTTGGCCAGAAGATTCTAATTTTCGCCGCTTGATGGTTGTGACCACCTCCAAGTCCTTGTCTATGTGAGTGAGAACGCTGTTGTTACTAATTCTGTCCATCCAACTGATTTCCAGTACTCCTCAATACACCCACATTTCGAATTCCTCCAGACGTTTAAGCATTGCTTCAGTTAGCGTCTACCTTCCATACTGTACAAGAGAACCGGAAAGACATCGCAGCCTACCATTTTCATCGGTGATTTCAATGACAGGTCGTGACTAGTTAAGATTTTTTATTATTCATAAATGCGGCTCAGGCCTTCTCTATTCGAATTTTGACTTTTACAGTCAGGTCCCAGTGGTCGTTGATATTGCTACCGAGATATATGAATTTATCAACTCTTTTTATCTTTGTGCCACTGTAATATTCTTTGCTTATAATCATATATTTTTCATTATTTATATAGTCTTTAACCAAACTATGTACAGGTGTCAGTTTTTTATCAGTAAGTTTTTGTAGATCTTTTCCGTTATTAGTGATAATTAATGTATCATCGGCGTATTTTCGCTGATATTGTCATTGTTAACTTTTACTTGATCCAAACTCTCCATTTTGGATGTATTAAATTAACGGTAAACGTTTTCGTTCTTAGTATCGGCGTAGTCAGTTTTTTAGTATAATTTGCTTGTACTAGTTGTTTTAAGGTAAAACTCCTATTTAGCCTCAAGTGGTTTCTTGTTTTATTGTTTACACATTTTAATGTAACCAATATTTGCATTTGCAACAATGCAGATCTTAAAAATAAAAATGCTTTTAAATTTAGATTTCATTGCCAAGGATGCCCGATCTTGTTTTCAAACAGCGTATCATAAAGCGTAAAAATGAAGCTAGACACCAAAAAGGCTTCTGGCGCTGACGGAATACCTGCCATAGTTCTCAAAAACTGTGCGAGGGAACTAACACCAGTTTTCTGTAGACTTTTCAACCTATCCTACAGAAAGGGAATATTTCCTTCCTGCTGGAAATGTGCCACAGTTCAGCCGATACCTAAAAAAGACAAGAAGACCTTTCCAAATAACTGCCGACCAGTCGCACTGGTTTCAATAATATCGAAAGTCATAGAAAAGGTTATTAGTCAGCATCTTCTAAAATATCTGGAACGATTCAACATTATTAGCGATAACCAATATGGCTTTCATAAACATAGATCACATGTAACACATATTTGGTACAACGCAATTGAACACTTTGGAGAATCTCGAGCGGTTGCTCTTGACATATCCAAGGCATTCGACCGTGTTTGGCACGATGGATTGTTGGCTAAGCCACGCTCTTGTGGTATGTCTGAAAAGTTCTGTTTGTGGCTCTCATATTTCCTCAGAGAGCGTTCTTTACGAGTGGCGGTCGACGGATTTCTTTCTAGACCTTTACTATCAACGCCGGTGTGCTCCAGGGCTCCGTACTGTCTCCTACTCTCTTTCTCATTTACATAAACGATCTACTGGAAAAGACCGAGAATCTAATCTACAGCTTTGCAGATGACAGTTCGCTTATCTCTTCATTCACTTTGAACGCTCGGACATCGGTTACTTAGGCGAATATCCGCAGACAGCTGGAGGTCGTTCGACTTAACAAAGACCTGGAAGAAATTCTATCTTGGGGTGACAGTAACCAAGTGGAATTTAACGCTACAAAAACCCAGGCGGCCGTTTTTTCTAAAAAAGTTAATGTTGTCGAACCTGAAATAGCTATGTCGGGGCGCTCCATTCCCTTAGCATCATCACTCAATTTGTTGGGCGTTAATTTGGGAGGAAATATGTGCTTCTCAAAGGAATATTATTTCGAACCAGAAAGCTTTACACTCCACAACAACTGTTAATTCCTTACAAAGCTCAAATTCGACCAACTATGGAATACTGCTCCCATATTTGGGGCTCCGCTCTCAAACATACACTGCATTTGTTGGATTCTGTTCAGAGAAGACCTGTTCGTCTGATTGGAGACCCGGAACTGACCGGCGGCCTTGATTCGCTGGAACATCGAAGAACGGTTGGCGACTTGAGTCTGTTCTACAAGTATTTTCATGGAAAGTGTTCGAAGGATGTAGCCCGCTTAATTCCTTCCAGAGCGGTGCATGTTAGAAATGCATGTCGCGCTGATGCTTAACATCCGTATGAGGTTCATCTTGTTACTCCGCTTTTTAAGCAGTCTTTTATATGGAGAACATCATCCCTTTGGAATAATTTGCCCAGGGCTGTGTTTCCCACCGAGTACAATTTACAGCGATTCAAGAACAACGTGAATCGCTTTTTTCGCACACATGCGGCTCCTGGAGTGCTTTAGGGGCTTCCCTGCAGCACGTCTGCTAGACCTATAAAAAAATTTGTTGTGTGGATACAGAACATGTACTGCAGAGAAATGCTTATAATTTTACATGTTTGTGAAAGTGGCGATCTACGTTAGTCTTGAGTCGCCCGCTAAACTCGCAGGGAAATACAGTCCTTTGCAGATCATTTCAAAAATATGAAAGAGTTCTCTGGTATCACCGAGTAGTGACAAGCTAAACCTTATATGAATGCACTTTCTTCAAGATTCTCAAGAATCAGGGCTTTTGTTGATGTTTGGGTCTCTAATGACGTCAATAGCTTCCTTCTGGTTAGAATCTAGCAAATCTTGTAACATTGTCATGCTAAGAAAATTCCCCTCAAGTTAACGTCTAGTGATATAGAGTGTCGCCATTAAACTATGTTGAGATTTGTAACGTTATTTTTTTTTAAAATGCTATCTAGGTTTTTATAGTATTAAATTTTATCTTGTTATTGTCTCCTCCGACGAAAATTTCTTTCTCTTTTAAGTTGCAAATTTTCCAGTTATCTGTGGATTCTTGCATTGGTAGCTGGTGCTCGTGAGTAAGTAATTATTTTTTACTTTTTTCAAAAGCTTTTAAATGTAAAGAAGAAGCGAGGAGAGAGTACGAAGCCCTGCAAACATCAGATTTAATAGTGAAGGTATCGGTAACTAATCCATCAAATGCCACTTCCAAAGAATGGTCTTTGAGAAAACTCGAAAGCCAGAAAAAAAAAACCATTCAGTCATAATCTAAGAGCGAAGCTTAGCTAACAATCCGTCATTCATACAAAGATAAATACCTTAAATATATCGAGAACATCCGCTCTAGATTCTCCATAATGTTGAATTGCGTAGTTCTAAATTTATACAACTTAGATTAGAGGATATTCTGTGATTTTTGGTTATAAACGCCTAGTGCTTGCTGTCAATTGTAAGCCTTTTGTAAAATTTGAATGCATAATAGTAGTGTGCTTGGTCGAATCTTGCTTGATACTCTCTTCTTGTAATATTCATAATGTATAATATTATAAATTAAAGTCATTAATTCAGTTACGAATACAATATTTGTAGAGCTCTAAATTTGAATTTAAATTTCAGACCATTTAGTAAAAATTCAATTACTGCTGAGAAATAACAGAGAAAATTGGTATGTTACAAGTATTGACTTCGTTTTGCTTCCCTTATTTTATTATCGGAAATTCTGGAGAGATGGTTGATAAAACATGACCCTAATCGTGAGGAGAGTGTGAATTGAAGTTAGATAAAATTTCTCAGTTTTTTTTTTTTAAATTAGGGGCAACAGTAAGCGCTTAAATTGACTTCAAAATATTTGAAATTTATAGAATTCGTTGTTTCTTGTTTTTTTTTAAATATATTTCACAGATGCGTAGTATCATATATTAATTTTTTGTCGTGTTTTGTTGACAATTGCATAAGTAACACATATACATTTTGTACCTTTTCACCCTCCCTATCAGGTTAAATAATTTTAAAACTTAACACTAGAAAATGATTTTGGCCTGTCGTTTGACGATATAATAAACGTGTTTCCCGTTTCGTGGTGATATTTGACAAAACAGCACTTCGGACAAATTGTACTTAAACTATAAAACTACTACCAATCTGAACTAAGGTTGATAAAGGAAAGAATATAATTTCAACTTTACGAAAACTGATGTGCATTATTTAATGCTATTTTTTGGCGAATTTTTTGTTATGTTGAATGCTTTTATAAACATAAACTAATTCTGAAGTTCTTTTCTAGAGGTATTAACGACCCAATCTTTTTCGTGGCCAGTAGAGGTCATCACGCGGACATAGGAGGCATTACACCGGGCTCAATGCCTCCACATTCAACGAGTTTAAGCGAAGAGGGAGCGGCATTTAAATCGTTTTTACTTGTCGAAAAGGACAAATTTCGAGAAGCCGAACTAACACAAGCAATTAAGGATGCCGGTGGGAGGAACTTACAAGATAATATATCGGACTTGAGGGCCCAAGTTGCGGCTAATAAAAAAGGGATTGATTTGGTAAGTTTTAATAGGAAATAATTTGCTTTGATTGATATGGGTTTTGATACAGTTGGAAGTATACATTTGTCGTACAATAATTTAATCACTTTCTTAAACTGAATTTATAGCTTTGGAAAATAAAAAACTTAAAAGGTATATTATTGAATACGCGTATCGGGATAGATTAACGAGTGAGAGAACAGTGGGTAGACTGCTGAAATATGGGCCCTCGCCTATTTTCAGTTGTTTTATTTGTAGTAGCTATATATATATATATATATATATATATATATATATATATATATATATATATATATATATATATATATATACAGTGTATCCCAAAAGTTTTAAAAATTTATTCTTGATAAAATTTTCTGCACCACATGGAAATCCATAATCAAGCATCAAAAGTTTAAAATATTTGATGGTATACAGGGAAAACAAAAAATAATGATTTATAATAAAAAGTAAAGTGTGTTTAAATTTAAATATAGATCAAAATACATTGAAGCATTGTGCTATAAAGTTAGAATTAATCCATATGTTTAGTTATCATGGTACGTACGTAGTACGTAGTAATTAAGTAATGTTTAATTGCAAAATAAAATGGTATTAGCATAAATTTATTATGCATGTAATTGTTGCAAAACAATTAAAAATGTTATCAATTTTTTAGCAAAAATGATACAATCAAAATCAGTGCACTAGTGTTTAATTAATTTCGTTTTTCTTTATTTAATAAATAATCCGACAATTATTGATGTGTTTACTGGAATTTTTTTGAATTTTTAACTAGGAAGGCCACAAATCTAAACGTGAGCATAATTTTTTAGTTCCTATTAATTCATTAATTCAATTAATAATTTGCTCTGTATTTAAATTTAAACACACTTTACTTTTTATTATAAGTCATTATTTTTTATCTTCCCTGCATACCATCAAATATTTTAAACATTTGATGCTTGATTATGGATTTCCATGTGATGCAGAACTTTTTGTCTAGAATAAATTTTTTTTGTAATATGTAAGATAAACTTTTTCTCCGGGTTTCAATCCGTTCATCTAACAATGAATTTGCACGACGTTTCGCCAAAATCTTATTTGGTATTTTCAAGTGCTCTTGCTGCTGCTGCTACTTGATACTGTGATATTGCTGCTGCTGCCGCTTGAAACTAACTGAGAAACCGACGTGCGGTCGCCGTCTTTTCTAGGTTTTCGTAATTGATTTGTTGAAATTGAACTACCTTACACTAATCAGAGGTATATTTATTATTGACTTTAAGCTTTACCATGCACGTAAATCTACCTGGTGGGCAAAATTAATTTCTAACATACGTTGTAAGTGTAAATTTTAGTATTTTACTTAGTAGCTACTAGGTGTTATGTAGTGGCTTGGGCTTCGCCTTCGACATGGGATAGTTCTGGCTTTCCGTAATCAAAGAGTCACGTCAATTCACTTTGATTCTAAAATGTATTTGGCTAGGCACATGCACGTCATGGTACTAGTCAGCAAGCATCAGCAAATTCTCAAAAGGTAGCACACCTTAAAAAAGGCAGTTTTTGGTGGGAGGCCCCTCGGACCATGAAAGGCTGACGATGCAGACAGCGGTGCGACGGATACCTGAAGATGGCCTTCAAGGATCGACTGCCGACCCTGACATAGAAACAGTTGGGCACTTTGTTGGTAAGGGACTGCTGACGATGAAAGTCCTCTGTGTGTTTGTGGCGGATACCTGAAATCAGCTTTTGAGAACTGGATCCCTACTACGACAAAAAAAGTGCCGACGGCATGTTACTGACTTACGGTCACTTGAACCAGGAGGATAAGGAGACAAACTTTACTGAGTAGTATTGGGACTGAAATATTAATAGCCTATTTAGGCAGTAATGAGATTCAAATTATTGATACAATAAGCAATTCTAGACGCGTATTTTGGCTGGTTTTTGCTCTTTTCGAACCGGGAGACATACTTCCTCACTCAGCATTGCTGCTGGAAGATTGTTGCGTTATGTACGCCATATGGCTATCAGTTCAACGAAGCGCTAATGCAGGTTCTTTCTGTTGTGCTTGAGATTTCTGATAGTCACTGATTTGCCCCATATGGAGAAACCCGCGAGCGGCCAATAAAAACCTCCTGGCCAATTGATCTCAGACGCAAAGTATGGTATTCCGATTTAGTATATGTGGTTATCCTAAATTCTGTACTGCTTTTTACTTTACCGATGCTATTGCTGCTGCCAGATAATTCCCTTGCAACCACACCTGTTGAGAGAACGAACTTGTTGGCTGAACTCTTTGCTTCACATTCTACTGTCGATTTCCAAGGAAAAACACTACCTACTATTCCCATATTGCAGTCAAAGATGCCCGATATTGTCTTCACCAAAAAGGCTTCCGACTCTGACGGAATACCTGCCATAGTTCTCAAAAACTGTGCAAGGGAACTAACACCAGTTTTCTGCAAACTTTTCAACCTATCCTACAGAAAGGGAATATTTTCGTCCTGCTGGAACTGTGCCACAGTTCAGTCGATACCTAAAAAAGGCAAGAGGATCTTGCCAAATAACTACCGACCAGTCGCACTGCTTTCAATAATATCGAAAGTCATGGAAAAGGTTATCAATCAGCATCTTCTAAAATATCTTGAACGATTCAATATTATTAGCGATCGCCAATATGGCTTTCGTAAACATAGATCAACAGGAGATCTTCTGACTTATGTAATACATATTTGGAACAACGCAACTGAACACTTTGGAGACTCTCGAGCGGTTGCTCTTGACATATCCAAGGCATTCGACCGTGTTTGGCACGATGGACTGTTGGCTAAGCTACGCTCTTGTGGTATGTCTGAAAAGTTCTGTTTGTGGCTCTCATGTTTCCTCAGAGAGCGTTCTTTACGAGTGGCGGTCGACGGATTTCTTTCTAATACCTTCACAATCAACGCCGGTATGCCCCAAGGCTCCATACTGTTTCCTACTCTCTTTCTCATTTACATTAACGATCTGTTGGAAAAGACCGGGAATCAAATCTACAGCTTTGCAGACGACAGTACGCTTATCTCTTCATTCACTTTGAACGCTCGGACATCGGTTACTTAGGCGAATATCCGCAGACCGGAGGAGGTCGTTCAACTTAACAAAGACCTGGAAGAAATTCTATCTTGGGGTGACAGTAACCAAGTGGGATTTAACGCTACAAAAACTCAGGCGGCAGTTTTTTCTAAAAAAGTTAACGTTGCTGAACCCTACATAATTATGTCGGGGCACTCCATTCTCCTAGCATCGTCACTCAATTTGTTGGGCGTTAGTTTGAGAGCAAATATGTCCTGGCATGAACATGTTGCAGGCATAGCAAGGAGAGCTTCTCAAAAGTTAGGAATATTATTTCGAACCAGAAAGCCTTACACTCCACAACAACTGTTAATTCTTTACAAAGCTCAAATTCGACCAACTATGGAATACTGCTCCCATATTTGGGGCTCCGCTCCCAAACATACACTGCATTTGTTGGATTCTGTTCAGAGAAGAGCTGTTCGTCTGATTGGAGACCCGGAACTGACCGGCGGCCTTGATTCGCTGGAACATCGAAGAACGGTTGGCCACTTGAGTCTGTTCTACAAGTATTTTCATGGAAAGTGTTCGAAGGATGTAGCCCCCTTAATTCCTCCCAAAGCGGTGCATGTTAGAAATAGACATCGCGCTGGTGCTTCACATCCGTATGAGGTTCAGCTTGTTACTCCGCGTACAACGCTTTTCAAGCAGTCTTTTATATTGAGAACATCATCCCTTTGGAATAATTTGCCCAGCGCTGTGTTTCCCATCAAGTACAATTTACAGCGATTCAAGAATAACGTGAATCGCTTTTTTCCGCACACATGCCGCTCCTGGAGCGCTTTAGGGACTTCCCTGCAGCACCTGTGCTAGACCCATAAAAAAAAAGAAGTCATTATTACCATTCTGTCACCGTCATTGTAACCATCATTGCCGGGATCGTCACCGCCATTGCTTTACTGGGTAGACGTTTTAATTTCTTTTAACAAATCGAAAGTAAATTTGCCCAAATGTTTATATGCGTTTGATTTTACAATTATAAAACCACTGCACACAAAAACTGATTCTACGCTTTATGAACAAGATGCACAAGCCCTCAATGTAAATTAATTACTCATATTGGGAATATTATTTATCTTAACGTATCCACGCCACTGATTTATGTATAAATCTCTTTTACAATCCTTTTTACCAACTGTAATTTAAAGGTACTTGTTTTGTCCATAAATTTTAATATTTTATTCCCAAAAAACTTTGTTTGGCAATTACTCGGGATCTTTTAGACAAATTACAAACTAAATTCTAAAGTTTTACATTTAAATGGATTCGAAGTAATTGCTTTAAAGCCAAAGGAAAACTGTATTTAAAACAGTATAAAAAATTTTAAAGAAACTTCAAATAAGGGTTTTTCATTGTTCCAGAGATATTTCTAATTAACTTGGTTAAATACGAGGGCCGTCTTTTAAATTTTTACATACTAGCACTAGATGGTGCTATTGAGATGTGACATTACCATTGTAAAATTTGACATTTATTGTTAAAACAGTGGCAGTTCAGAAATTGGCCGAGTAGATTGTTTACAGTGAGCGTCAAAAAAACAGTTTCGTGAAAAACTGGAAATTTCACGTGAAGGTTTTCGTTGGGTGATTTTTACGCTTTTAGTAAAGGCCTAACTCAACAGCAATGTCTCGAATCGCGTCGTTCAACTTTTGGTAATGAATTACCATCAGAAAAGACTGTTTACAATTGGTTTGCAGAATTTCGTCATGGTCGTTTTTCCGTCAGCGATGAATTTACTGAACGTTGACCAAAGTCGGTGGGTTGAAGAGGATTGGTGTGTGACTTACCAAGCGATAGAGGCATCCTTAAGCATATCGAAATTTGCAGTACATTCGCAACATGATTGAAGAGGATTGGCGTGTGGCTTACCAAGATATAAAGGCATCCTTAGGCATATCGAAGACCTCTGGCTTATGAAGAATTTTGTATTGACGTTATCCTTGTCCAACTGGGTAGTCTATCGCACATCTTCCATTGCTTCCCTTCGTTCAACCCGTACTATGTCACAAGAGAACTGTAGTAATAAGTAATTTTATCGATTATGTTTTTCCGAAGAGTTAAGTTTGTAAACATAAAACACAGTATCTGTGTTTACGCTTGGTATTCTAGGATATTATTAAAACCTAGACAAACTGAACCCGGGATATTCGCTAAAAATCTAAACTCGTGTTGGCCAAATCAGGATTATTGGTCACCTTATTTCTTTCATCGATTAAGTTTATCCTACGCTAATAAAAATTATGGAAAAAACCGTAGATAGGGTAATTTGGTTTATATGAAGTTGTTTATAAACACATTTTGTTATTTTTAAAGCAAGGCGTCGGCGTCGCCCCGTACTGAAGGCAACGAACGGTGAAATATATCATTTTTATTTTATATCTACAAGATGATGCTGAGATAATGAATGCGAATTTTAATTTTTATTCCATTTTAAAAATATTTTCAACATAGCGGTATTTTTTTTTATGGGTCTAGCACACGTGCTGCAAGGAAGTCCCTAAAGCGCTACAGGAGCGACATGTGTGCGGAAAAAGCGATTCACGTTGTTCTTGAATTACTGTAAATTGTACTCGGTGGTAAACACAGTCCTGGGCAAATTATTCCAAAGGGATGGTTGTACGAGGTGCAACAAGCTGAACCTCATACGGTTGTGAAGTATTAGCGCGTCGTGTATCTCTAACATGCACCGCTCTGGGAGGAATTAAGCGGGCTCCATTCTTCGAACATTTTCCGTGAAAATACTTGTAGAATTGACTCAAGTCGTCAACCGTTCTTCGATGTTCCAGCGAATCAAGTCCGCCGGTCAGTTCCGGATCTCCAATTAGACGAACAGCTCTTCTCTGAATAGAATCCAACAAATGCAGTGTAAGTATGGGAGCGGAGCCCCAAACATGGGAGCAGTATTCCATAGTTGATCGAATTTGAGCTTTGCAAAGAATTACAGTTGTTGTGGAGTGTAAAGCTTTCTGGTTCGAAAACTTTTGAGGAGCTCTCCTTGTTATTCCTGCAACATGTTCATGCCAGGACATGTTTGCTCCTAAATTAACGCCCAACAAATTGAGTGACGATGTCAGAGGAATGCAGTACCCCGACAAAACTATGTCGGGTTCAGCAACGTTAACCTTTTTAGAAAAAACTGCCGCCTAGGTTTTTGTAGCGTTAAATTCCACTTAGTTACTGTCACCCCAAGATAGAATTTCTTTCAGGTCTTTGTTAAGTTGAATGACTTTCTGTTATCTGCGGATATTCGTCTGAGTAGCCGATGTCCGAGTGTTCAAAGTGAATGAAGAGATCATGTCATGTCATCTGCAAAGCTGTAGATTGGATTCCCGGTCTTTTCCAGCAGATCGTTAGTGTAAATGAGAACTAAAGTAGCAGACCGTATGGAGCCTTGGAGCACACCGGCGTTGATAGTGAAGGTGTTAGAAAGAAATCCGTTGACTACCACTCGTAAAGAACGCTCTCTGAGGAAACGGGAGAACCACAAATAGAACTTTTCAAACATACCACAAGAGCGTAGCTTAGCCAACCGTCCATCATGCCAAACACGGTCGAATGCCTTGGATATGTTAAGAGCAACTGCTCTAGATTCTCCAAAGTGTTCAATTCCGTTGTTTCAAACATGTGTTACATAAGTCAGAAGATCTCCTGTTGATCTATGTTTACGAAAGTCATATTGGTGATCGCTAATAATGTTGAATCGTTCAAGACATTTTAGAAGATGCTGATTGATAACCTTTTCTATAACTTTCGATATTATTTAAAGCAATGCGACTGGTCGGTAGTTATGTACCAAGGTCTTCTTGCCTTTTTTAGCTATTGGCTGTGGCACATTTCCAGCAGGAAGGAAATATTCTCTTTCTGTAGGATAGGTTGAAAAGTCTACAGAAAACTGGTGTTAGTTCCCTCGCACAGTTTTTGAGAACTATGGCAGGTATTTCGTCAGCGCCAGAAGCCTTTCTGGTGTCTAGCTTCATTAAAATACGCTTTATAATACGCTGTCTGAAGACAACATCGGACATCCTTGACTGCAATATGGGAATAGTAGGTGGTGTTTTTCCTTGAAAATCGACAGTACAATGTGAAGCAAAGAGTTTAGCCAACAAGTTTGCTTTCTCAACAGGTGTCGTTGCAATAGAATTATCTGGCCGTGTGAGTGGTGGTATGGTGGATTTGGTGAAATTCTGACTAACTGCCTTAGCGACTGCCCAAAAGGACCTGGAATTGTTGGGACAAGCGAGAAGTTTGTTTCTAATTCTTTGATTGTGTGCCTCCTTGTTTACATCGATAATTCCTTTGCATCTGTTCCGGGCACGAACAAAGGTGTTACGATTTATGGTGTTAGGATTTTCACGCCATTGTCGGTAGGCAAGATGTTTAGAAGCAACAGCTTCTTTGCATTTTCGGTCATACCAAGGCTTGTCGGAGACCTCTCTGGCGCAGTCAGAAGGGTTGTTGGATCGAAAACAAACGTCCATCCAAGGGAAATTTCGAAAATATTCCATGAGATCTTCCAAGTGCCAAGTCTTGCGCGGCTTAGGCGCCTCTCTGTCACTGATTGGTAGGATACTCGATGTCGAAAGTAGTTTATGGTCGGAAGAACCTAACGGCGGATTTACGATGACCGTGTAAATCTCCGGATTGGTGGTTAAAAACAGATCAAGAAGACTGACCAACTCCCCGTCTCGATTAGGGATCCGTATTGGTATCCTAGGATAATATTATTAAAACCTAGGCAAGCTGAACCCGGGATATTCGCTAAAAACCTAAAATCGTGTTGGACAGATCGGGATTGTTGGTCACCTTATTTCTTTCATCGATTAAGTTTATCCTACGCTAATAAAAATTATGGAAAAAAACGTAGATAGGGTAATTTGGTTTATTTGAAGTTGTTTATAAACACATTTTGTTATTTTTAAAGCAAGGCGTCGGCGTCGGCTTCGGCGTCGCCCCGTACTGAAGGCAACGAACGGTGAAAAGTACCATTTTTATTTTATATCTACAAGATGATGCTGAAATAAGGAATATGAATTTTAATTTGTATCCAATTTCAAAAATATTTTCATTTATAATACGGGAGGAAGAATGAGAACAGAGCGGTATATTATTCTACGTATATAAATTTTAGTTTTATGTGCATGTTAAATTGTAATAATATTTGGAGTAACTTCTTTATTTGTATTCGGAATAGATGCAAAGAAATTTTCGACTACATCAAGGAGGCACACGATTAAAAAATTAAAAATAAACTTCTTGCCTTCCACCAGGTGAGGAAGTTAATTGACTGATTGTAATTGACACGACAGTTCTGGACACGATAAGCATTGGCAGTGACTATCGGATGCTCAGAGCAAAAATAAGAACAAATCTGAAGTAGGAGAGACGTAGATTGATAACGCAAACAAAGATAAAGACACCAACAGAAATAATAACACAGATGAATATCGACAAGTACTGGAAAATCATATAAATACATAAACTACCAAACAGAACTAAACACATAAATAATCTATAACCTACTTATGATTACAAAACAAATAGCAACATCGAAAAAAGGAAAAACACCAAAATTAAGTAGAGACATAAAATCTAATGATTCTACAACTGGCAGATTAGAATTGGCAGACATAGACAAAAAAATAAAGAAAATGATCAGAGAAGACATCAGAGAGTACAGAAACTCGAAAATAGAAGAAAGTCTCAGAGAGAAAAAGGTTGAAACATCTAAATAAACAAACGAATGAAGAAATACATCAAATAATAAAACTTAAAAATAACGATAACCAAGAGATTGCACAAATCCAAAAGATAAAGGAAGCTACAGAAAAATATTATCAAACACTATATGGCACTAAAAAACCGCCACCGCTCGGGAAAGAAAAAGGAACTAGAGTGCTAGTAAGAAATGTGAGATCTGAAGAAATTCCCGATATAACAACGGATGAAATAATGAATGCTATACAGTATATGCACAACAACAAAGAACTAGGGGACGACGAAATAACTATAGAAATGATAAGGTAAGGTAAGGTAAGGTAGGGGTATTCATAATACAATATCTTCAAGCTCTATTTAATAGGTGCTTATAGTAAGTAAAATACCGATACCTTGGGTAAAAAGGGGAACAAATTTAATTGGAGAATCACAGACCCATCAGCCTGTTATCGGTACTATACAAAATCCTCACTAGAATCATAACATATAGATTAATGAACAAATTAGACAGTTATAAGTAAGGACACGCAAATATACAAAGCGCATATATTGCATATTATATGCATTTTTATAAATATTTGCATAAATGCTTTAAAAATAGCATATATGTGCATATTTGAAGGAATTTATAATAATGTAGGTCTTTGGCAGGCGTTTTCATTCATTTTTCGGAATAAGGGTCAATGTTTAGGCCGCCGCCGCCGCGCCGGTGGTTTTCCCCAAATAAATTTTATTATTTTATGGTCAGTAAAAACCAGTCAGTAAACTCCAGACAGCCATCAGAGCATACTTGTATAAGTAAATTTATTAGATTTCATTTTTGGTTGTGCTTTT
This sequence comes from Pachyrhynchus sulphureomaculatus, assembly GCA_019049505.1. Taxonomy (NCBI): domain Eukaryota; kingdom Metazoa; phylum Arthropoda; class Insecta; order Coleoptera; family Curculionidae; genus Pachyrhynchus; species Pachyrhynchus sulphureomaculatus. The sequence goes on from CM032446.1 coordinate 64,696,048, forward strand.
AAAGTGGTTACGTCGATTTGGGCTTTTTATCTTGTGAGTCGTATTTTACTACAGTGAAATGCCCAAAGCCAGTAGTGTGTCAGTGTGGATTAAGCAATACAAAGAACTAAAAATAGATATGGAAAAAATCGACTGTTCTGCAGGTGTTATAATTGTAAGTATAATTTTTGAATACCTATTGAATATACAGGGTATTTCATTTTCGTTTAATATTTAAACATAACGAAATTTTTGTCAGGGTTTTGCCGTTGATGCTATTTTCAATGTTATTTAAGTTATTTTTGTTCCATTTAACGAACAAAATTTCTATTTAACCGCGAAATAGAAATACATACGTAAACGTATGTATTTCTAGGTAATCTAATAAAAAAAGGTACAAAGCAGAATTTTAATTTTTGCCTGCCCTAAGCTTACTTAGTTGCATCGCCCTGTATGTATCAAATTTAAAATGTATGTTTTATTATGCTGTTTACTACGTATATAAATTTTTATAATATGTACCTACAGTATTATTATTATTATTATATGTTCATCTTTAAGTAAAGTAATAAAATACATTATTATTTATATTTATTTTTTACTTTGTATAATATTATATTTAGATTTAGTTCATTCGCCCTGTATGTTGAAAATTTAAAATGGATTTTTTATTGCTACATTTGTATAGAACTCGTATCATGTAATGTGAAACAATAAATTTACATTTTTCAAGTCTATTTCGATTTTTTATTGCATATTTACAACATGTATGTGCATATTTTGAGAAAATTTTTTGCATATTTATGCGCATATTTTAAAGCTTTTCGCTTGCATATTTGGGTTTCCTTAGTTATAAGCCATGTGAACAAGTCCGATTTAGACGGGGATACAGCACTTTGGACCATCTTCAAACAATTAGATAACTAGTGGAAAACGCAAATGAATATAAGGTCACCTTGTGGATAATAATGGTTGACTACGCAACTAGCATTTGATTCGGTAGAGATATGGGCTGTCCTTGATGTCTTAAGTAATAGCAAAGTCGATGAAAGATATACATCTCTTCTTACACACATATATAAAAATGCCATATCACAAACAATGTTTGCAGAAAAAGCAAATAATATCATAATTAAAAGAGGAATTAGACAAAGCTACTCAATATCCCCAAAGCTGTTCACGTTGACTATAGAAAGAATGTTTAAATCGCTAAAGTGGGAAAATAAAGGAATACTAATAGATGATCGTCGTGGCCGTTACTATGTGGTAGTTTATCATTTTAATGGAAAGAAATAAAACACTTATTATGTATTATTACCACTATATTGCACAAGTTTTGCGACTGCAGTTTCGACCTATGCGGTCATTATGAATGACCGCATAGGTCGAAACTGCAGTCGCAAAACTTGTGCAATATAGTGGTAATAATACATAATAAGTGTTTTATTTCTTTCCGTTAAAATACTAATAGACGGTGAACGACTAAATCACTTTTCTCAGATGATGTCAGTCGGATCGCCAAAATAAAAGAAGAATAACAAGAAATACTAATGGAATTAAATAACAACTCTCTCTAAAAATAAACTTCACCAAAACCAAATATTTGAATAATGAAACTGAAGATAACGGCCAGGAACCATTAATAGAAGGTGAAAGAATAGGAAAGGTACAAACATTCATATTTTTAGGACAAAAAATTGAAATATCAAAAAATAATTTAAAGGCTGACTTGGATAGAAGAGTCTTGTTAGCTTGGTCTGCGTTCGAAAGGTTACAATTCACATTTAAATTTGACATCCCAAATACAATAAAAGCCGAACGTTTGATCAATATGTACTGCCGGTATTAACATATGACACTGAAACGTGGGCTTTAAATAAAAGTACTCCAGCTAACTCAAAGAGCAATGGAGAGGAGAAAGTTAAATATTAGACTCCAAGATCGTATTCCTAATACTGAGGTACGAAGAAGGTCAAAAGTGACAGATGTAATACAACAAATATGTATATTAAGGTGGAATTGGGCAGAGCATATCGCAAGGATTGAATGGAGGCCTAGAGAACATAAAAGATGCAGAGGTAGACCACAGACAAGATGGGCGGACGACATAAAAAGATTAGCGGGTCCGATTGGATGCAAAAAGCAAACAACAGAGCTCAGTGGACGCAACTTGGGAAGGCTTACATCCGATTATGAATGGATGGATGGATGGATTTCCCATCGAGTAAAATTCATATTGGTTCAAAACCAACGTGAGTTTCTCTTTCCACACACACGTCGCTCCTACAGCGCTTTCTGGATGCAGCACGTGTGCTACGTCTAAAAAACAAGATTTATAGATGTTCTATTTCAAGCTCTAAAAGCAGGATAGCTGCTAGAAAAAGAAGGTTTTGATGTACATTAAGAATTCGTAATATTTGACATGTAACACATATTTTGTTCACTTAGGCTATATTCAGGACATCTGATCTTGTGCCTCTGTCAGAGGGAGTGCCTGTCTATTATTTTATACATATAAACTCATATTGTACACAGTATCTGTTAAAACAATCGCCTGTCTGAGAACAAAAGTTTCGAATGAAACGATAACAACCAGCGCCAACCCGCCTCACCCCTTTTTCAGACACAACGATTTTTTGCTCTCTACAATGGCCGGTGTGGCGCCCTCCCTAAAAATAACAACCACCATTTATATAGGAGATGTCAAACGAAACGATCCACTCTGTCAATGGCACTGTTGTTCTTTTTATAGATGGCGTGCTGTCCTGATTATGCCCACGGCGGACGGCGATAAGTTGACAGCCTACGAAAGAAGCTGAATTTTATTGTCTTCATTGTTTTTACCAAGATAAAATACATGTGTTATTTTCATTAGACAAACCTCCTTTCGTAAGTGCCTTTTGCAGAAATCTGGGTCGTTAAATCAAAGCCAATAGCGCCTGCTTGCGAAGAAATATTTCTTTGATGAAAATGACGCTTTTATGTTTTCTAATTAGGAACAAAGAAGCAATCATTGTCAAAGTAAAGTAACGTCTTTAAGAACTGTTTTTGTGGGTTCCGATTTAGTCTATAGTATGTTATCCAGCTCACTGAAAATTACATAATTAATTAGTTTCTTATAAAGAAATTACGCGTATATAATGATACTAATTATATCCCAGATATTCCTCGTGGTAACTACATTATTTATTTAGATTTAATTCCGTGTATGCTAGTTACTAACTCTAGAGGCCAGATGGCCTTTGCTTTGAATATTCAGTAAACGAAATTATTAATCGTCATCTAGTATTATATTCCGGTTTAATGGCAATTGGAATCCATAAGGCTGGATGATTATCATATGGCATAATTCCTAGATTTACACAAGCTTAGGATTTGCCTCCTTATAGCTAATAAAACTAATTACCAACAGGCTGTCGACTAACTTGGGTTGCTCATGTGCTCGATAATAATCAAATACTAAAAACCGGCCAAGTGCAAGTCGGACTTGCGCAATTAGTGTTCCGTACGGTGTTTGTTTTTAAATTAAAATAAAATTATATCTCGGTACAAGAGCGGCTTGCCACTCGGTTACAGTTACCTCCACCATACGTCAAGAAACATAGTTTTTATGTTTTTTTTTTTATACCAGATAAATTATCAAATGTAATGCCCTCATGATAATTTTTACTCAATCCACACCTTATGGATTTTATTCCAGAATATTTTCAAAATTTTTTTGATCAGTGTTTTTTGAGATGAGGGTGTGGGACATCAATCTTGGGCAACTTTTTTAAAGTAACACAAAGAGCGCGAAAGTACTGTATCATATATATTTTTTAACTCTTATTTTCACAAGCTTTTATCTGACATCCGACTCAAAGACCTGTTAAAATTTTTTTTTCACTTCCGATTTCACCCCCCAAAACTAACCCCTTAAGTCAAAATTTAACTTTCAAAACTACACGGTTCTGATTAGGCCATTAATTCCTATATTTGTGCCACATTTTAACTTTCTATGTCAAATAGTTTCGGAGAAAATCGGGTGTGACAGACGGACGGACAGACAAACGGTCAGACGGACAGACATCGAAGTGTGGCGGAAAAAGATATAAAAGCTTGCAGAGCGGGGGAAACTGGCTTTATTATGAGTAAATTGCACATTTATGAATAATTTGAATATTCCATAATAACTGTAATAAGGTTTTAAAAAGTACCTCGCGGTTGGTTTTTTTTGCATTATGTATTTCTATTGATTAATCTATTTCATAAAACAATATCTAACACTATAGTATCATTTTCTTATTGCTTGCAAAGTTTTGATTTTTTCACTTTGGTCAATATCAACTGCTGAAATTGGACAAAATTCATATTTCAGCAGTAATTTACTGTTCTCTCATCTGTTAGTCCATCTTGGCATGCATTTCGTCGTATCTTGATTAAGCTTACTCTACTTTAAAAGAATAGTCATTAATTTAAGCTGAGTTTTTATCTAATCTTTTACAAGAGCACTTTTATTACCTTATTATTGGTTTAATTTATTGAAAAAGACCATGAACACAGAGCACCCAAGCGCCATCTCGATCAGCGTTAAATGACTTAAACTTTACCGACTTTTGCTGTTCCATAATATGTTACGTCCATCGATTTCACAAACGGATTTTGTTTGAGCGATCATTTTTACAGATCTTAAAATCTTTAAAAAAAATTACGTAGTAGAAGCGAGTGTAAATATGACTATCTGGGATACGATTTACGATCAAGTACTGTGTAGTGTGTGTTAATTTAATTACGAGAATTAAATCTAAAGTAAGTCGACTTGTAAAGAATTTATAAGACGGAGTGCAGTGATTTTTTGTTAGCTTGAAAAGAAGTGTTTTTGAACAAATGCTCCTCAGATGTTACCTAATTAGCTTTCAAAACCTAAAATTTTAAGTTTTAATTTATTTTAGAGCAGGTCTTTTCAAAATAATAGTTTTTTAACGTCAATAAAAAAACAATATTTCTTCATTTATCTAAAATTATATTGGTTATTACTCGTATTCTACTCAGTATATATCACCACTACACCAAACAAATTATTTTTGCACTCGACGCGCGTTTCGCTATCTATGTTAGCTTCATCAGGAGCGATGATTGACTGTCAATCATCGCTTCTGATGAAGCTAACATGGTTAGCGAAACGCGCGTCGAGTACAAAAATAAAGTGTTTGGTGTAGTGGTGATAAATACTGAGCAGTGTCATTGTGCCAAAGATTCCACATTCCCAACATACTTGGTATTATTACTAATTAATTATTTTCTTTGTTTACAACATTGATTTTGAGTATATCTTCGAGTTTTTAAAGATTATGTATTCAATATGTCTTTAAAAATGCAATATTTGGTATCGTTTCTCTACTGTCATTTACAGTCAAGCCTTAGCTTGGACTGGTAAACAGTTATTTTTGAAAAATGACAAAGGGGTCTGAATTGACAAAAAAAAAAGTATTGGGTGGGCCTTTCCTCGATTACACGAATGGGGTCGAGATAATGAATTTTACCTATCGACAGTCGATGACTATCCACGTATCGGTAATTTTAACTTATCGATATTTCGATAGTTATCGAAATGTCCATATATTATATATGTGTATTGAAAGTTATTAATAACTATCGATAGACTGATATACTGTTTAGCAAATCCAAGCCAATACTGCTTTAAGAGATTCCATACCCTATTTTTAGTGTTCCGTACGGAAAACTTATGGGAGCACTTTGGTATTCGTCTGTCTGTCACATCCGATTGTCTGAGAAACTATTTAACATATAAATTTGAAATTTGGAAGAAATATAGGAATGGATGGCCCAAGCAGAGCCGTGTAGTTTTAAAAGTTAAATTTTGACTTAAAGGATGCAATCGGGAGTCGAAAAAAAATGACCAGGTGATCGAGTGGGGTGTCAAATGAAAGTTCAAAAATATATATGATGTAATACTTGTGCTTTTTTTATTATTTTCATACAATTGCCAAGAATCCTCCTAATCATATTTCGAAAAGTACCTATCAAGAATGTTTGAAAAAATTCTGGAATAGGGTTCATAAAGTGTAGATGGAGCGAAAATTATCACGAGTGCATTGTGTTTGATTTATCTGGTACAAAAAAAAAAAACGTATGTGCCTTGACAATATGGTGGAGATTTTTTAATATATTTTTCAGTACATTACTGCTGCCGAGTCGAACATCGCGTCTGTACCGAGACAAAATAATTTTATTTTATTTGTTTATAATTAAACAAATAGTAAATATTTGTTTACTAGACTCTAGATTCAGCTAGAGTAATTTACTGGCTCTTAGGTAGCTAAGATGCTATAACTATTATACATTATTGACTAAGAAAAAACGTGAAAATATATATTGGTTCTTAAGTTATATACATTTCAGGGACCTAATTAACTTAGCCTAGGTAATGATTTTATTTCATTTAAAAAGCAATCACCGTGTGGAACACTAATTGCGCAACTCCGACTTGCACTTGGCCGGTTTTTATTTTCAAAGAACCTGATATAGACTGAACTGACCTGAAGTAACATCGCTAACCATATTTTTAATTCACGACCTTTGTAGGCTTTAATAATTTAATATTCATTTTTACCTTCTTTAAAAATGTAAAATAGTGAACCTCTTAATTTGCTTATGCTTTGAGGAGTATTTATATTAACAATGAAATTAATCAAAATATGCGTTACTCCATCAGCCCCTAATGTCTGTTTACTATCACACTTAACAAGCCGTAAATGATGATTTTAGTTTGGCTATCTAGAGAATTAAATTGGTAATCGTCACCCAATGTAACATCCATGTTTACTGTCATTTTATGTGTGTAAGATAAGTGAAATAGATCAGCAAGTCGTAACAGAGTATATCTGTACACATATCGATTAATAAAAACTGTATTGCTGCTTCATTTTTTTTTTGTAATATACCCCAATTGGTAAAAGGGAAGGACTCAATGCCTGGTCGTTAGTTCGTCTGTCGTAAATTTAAAATTAACGGCGCAATTAGTCTGTACTCTCGGTTTCACCTGCTTATACACCTGATCTGTTATATGGTATTCCATTACAGTTTATCGTACTGGCATATTTTTGTGCTTAATTTAACCCTACCCTTACCTTATCTATAATCTATAATATATATAAAATGCAACGTCTCTCTGTCTGTCTGTCCGTTAGTGCGCTTATCACTGGAAAACCACTTATCCGATTTACGTACTTTTTTTTTAAAACATAGATATGTGCTCTGGCCAGGTTATAGGCGATATTTTATTACGATAGGTAGCATAAAGAATGAGTAGTGGCGATAATAGTGAATGAGGTCGGAAAAAAGTTTGCCGTTAGTGCGTTCCCTTGCAATATACAGCCTAAACCATTAATTATGGAACAATATTATGTAGCAGAGAATATCTATAATCTATAATATATATAAAATGCAATGTCTCTCTGTCTGTCCATTAGTGCGTTCATCACGCGAGAACCACTTATCCGATTTACGGTCTTTTTTTAAATTCATACGTATATTCTTTGGCCAGGTTATATAATAATAATAACAATCTATATCTATAATATATATAGAATGCAACGTCTCTCTGTCTGTTTGTCTGTCCGTTAATGCGTTTATCCCTCGAGAACCACTTATCCGATTTACGTGATTTTTTAAATTCATACATATGTTCTCTGACCAGGTTATAGATATATATTTTATTACATCTATAATATATATAAAATACAACGTATATCTGTCTGTCTGTCTCTCTGCCTGTCCGTTAGTTCGCTTATCACTAGAGAATCACTTATCCGATTTACGTACTTTTTTTTTTAAACATATATATGTTCTCTGGCCAGGTTATAAGCTATATTTTATTACGATAGGTAGCATAAGGAATGAGCAGTGACGATAATAGTAAATGAAGTCGGAAAAAAGTTTGCCGTTGCGCGTTCTCTTGCAATTCACAGTCTAAACCATTAAATATGGAACATTATTATGTAGTAGAGAATATCTATAATATATATAAAATGCAATGTCTCTTTGTCTGTCTGTCTGTCCATTAGTGTGTTTATCACGCGAGAACCACTTATCCGATTTACGTGTGTTTTTTAAATTTATACATATAGTCTTTGGCCAAGTTATATAATAATAATAATTTATATCTATAATATGTATATATATATATATATATATATATATATACATATATATATATATATATATATATATATATATATATATATATATATATATATATATATATATATATACATATATATATATATATATATATATATATATATATATATACAAATATATATATATATATATATATATATATATATATATATATATATATATATATAATGCAACGTCTGTCTGACTGCCTGTCTCTCTGTCTGTCGGTCCGTTAGTGCGCTTATCACTGGAGAACCCTTTATCCAATTTACATGTTTTTATAAATTTATACATATGTTTTATATAATTCGATATAAGCCTAGATAATGGGAGATAAGGCGAGATAATGAGAGATAAGTATAAATATTGGGAGATAAGTAGAAATAATGGGAGATAAGCAGAGATAAGTCTAGATAATGGGAATTATGTTGAGATAATGGGAGATAAGGAGAAATAATGGGAGATAAGGAGAAATATTGTGAGATAAGTCGAGATCAGCCCAGATAATGGGAGATAAGGTGAAATAATGGGAGATAAGGAGAAATAATGAGAAATAAGGAGAAATAATGGGAGATGAGCAGAGATAAGCCTAGATAATAAAAATTATGTAGAGATAATAGGAGATAAGAAGAAATAATGGGAGATAAGGGGAACTAATGGCAGATATTTTATTACGGTAGGTAACATAAGGAGTAAGCAGTGACGATAGTAGTGTATCAAGTCTACGCGGGCGGAGCCGCGGGCAGGGCTAGTATGTATATAATTAACGTCACTTGTTATTTGTGATACATCAATACCTCTTATAAGAATTTTTTTTTTTTAAATTTACAATGTATTTTTTTTCTCTTTTTAATATAGATTGTATGTCTAAAACCAGAATTTTAGAATTTATTTATCGATCTTGCAACATGATGGCCATTATCGTACACATAATACATACGTATATTACTCACGTGAAAGTTTTTTCCTTTAAAAAAAAAATTACAAATCCATTCTATTCTTGTGCACTCCCTATATAATGTTAAAATATAATTAGTTCTAGCCATAGCACCAATACGATCGTGTATTATTCAGGGTCGTGATTGTTAATAAATAAATATGTCTTTAGTTGCATTGTTCATACAAATAAAATAATCTGTTGCCGTGGTGGTGAGGTTTAGCATAGCTATTGTTCCTATCCACCCTTAATATATAAATTTGTATACAAAACAGAATTATCACTAGGAAAAGACAAAAGTAAAAATTGTTAAATAATGATAATAATATTTATAATTAAAAGCAATAATATAAAAAACTATAGTATTAGAATTTATAAGAGAAATAGAGATTCCGTACTAGCCAAAATAGTTAGTGAGAAGATAGTAATAATAACGAGACATTTTGCAACGCTTATTTTTAACATACCATTATCGTTATGGTTATTTAAAGGGTGCGCAATATAAACGCGAAGAAATTGCACATAAAAGAGATTTTGCAATTCTTAAGTTAAGCACTTTCTTATTAGGTGTTTTATTAAATTAATGAAGTGGAGATGTAGACCTAACTTCGTTTTTTTCTAACTTGATTTTTGTGTGATTTATTTGCTTTTTTAGTGTTCCGTATGGAACACTTATAAGATAACTGGGGTATCCGTCTGTCGATCTATTTGCCACACCCGATTGTCTCTGAAACTATTTGACATATAAAGTTCAAATTTGGCGCAAATATAGCAATTGATGGCTCCGTAAAAGTCGTGTACTTTTGAAAGTTAAATTTTCACTTAACGGGTTAATCTTGGGGGGTGAAATAGAAAGCAAAAAAAAAAAAATTTATTTGTTTATAGTTAAACAAATATTTAGGTAGATTCTAGATTGAGCTAGATTGACTTATTGGCTATTAGGTAGCCAAGATGCTATAACTATTATACATTATTGACAAAGAGAAATCGGGAAATACATATTGGATCTAAGATATATACATGTAAGGGACCTAATTAACTTAGCCCGTCTAAGGAATTTTGTTTTATTTTAAAAGCACCGTATGGAATACTAATTATGCAAGTAAGCGGTATAATCCATTCAAAAAAAAAAAATACCTTGGGTATCCGTCTGTCGGTCTATTTGCCACACCCGATTGACTCTGAAACTATTTGACATATAAAGTTGAAATTTGGCGCAAATATAGAAATTGATGGCTTCGTAAAAGTCGTGTACTTTTGAAAGTTAAATTTTCACTTAACGGGTTAATCTTGGGAGGTGAAATAGAAAGCAAAAAAAAAAAAAAATTATTTGTTTATAGTTAAACAAATATTTAGGTAGATTCTAGATTGAGCTAGATTGACTTATTGGCTATTAGGTAGCCAAGATGCTATAACTATTATACATTATTGACAAAGAGAAATCGTGAAATACATATTGGATCTAAGATATATACATGTCAGGGACCTAATTAAATTAGCCTGTGTAAGGAATTTTGTTTTATTTTAAAAGCACCGTACGGAATACTAATTATGCAAGTAAGCGGTGTAATCCATTCAAAAAAAAAATACCTTGGGTATCCGTCTCTCGGTCTATTTGCCACACCCGATTGACTCTGAAACTATTTGACATATAAAGTTGAAATTTGGCGCAAATATAGGAATTGATGGCTCCGTAAAAGCCGTGTACTTTTGAAAGTTAAATTTTCACTTAACGGGTTAATCTTGGGGGGTGAAATAGAAAGCAAAAAAAAAAAAAATTATTTGTTTATAGTTAAACAAATATTTAGGTAGATTCTAGATTGAGCTAGATTGACTTATTTGCTATTAGGTAGCCGAGATGCTATAACTATTATACATTATTGACAAAGAGAAATCGGGAAATACATATTGGATCTAAGATATATATATATATATATATATATAGGTCAGGGACCTAATTAACTTAGCCTGTGTAAGGAATTTTGTTTTATTTTAAAAGCACCGTACGGAATACTAATTATGCAAGTAAGCGGTATAATCCATTCAAAAAAATACCTTTGCATGCATTTACATGATTACAGCGAATTGTGAACTTTTCAAAAAGGGCCTACACATCTGCCAGCAAAAATTATTCAGTTGATATAATTAAAAAATTTATTTATAGAAATCATCAATCATTAAGTTAAGGGATGTTTTTTAAACCATCACACGATTGGCCAAGGTCTGTAGAGCGTAAATGGTTAGCACCCCAATTTAATGGGTCAGCACAAGAGTTTCTAAATTAAAGTTATATCAAACAGATTTCTATGACTTCCTTTAATAACACATAGGATGAAAAGTTTTTGATCTGACACATAGATGTCGCCCTTCTCAAGAAATCCCTATGATTTTTAGGAAGTACTAACCTTCAAACGATACGTGTCAAAATTTCATGACCTTTCGACGATTAGTTTACAAGTTACAGTGGTTTTAGTGACGCTACTATTAATATTTTCATAACAATGGAAAAACTGAATTTCGTGTATTGATTAAACACTGTTCTTTGATGAGAAAAAATACCGTTCAAGCAAAGCAATGGCTTGATAAGTATTACGGAGACTCCCCTGCAAAAACACTCATCATTTACTGGTATGCTGAAGTTAAACGCGGTCGTACAAATACAAATGATGCTGAAAGCTCTGGATGCCCAAATGACACCGGAAAACATTAAAAAAAAATCCAGAAATTTTTTTTGGATGATCGTAAAGTGAAGTTGCGTGAGATAGCTGACACCCTAAAGATATCAAAAGAACGTGTTTGTCATAGTTTGCACGAACATTTGGGCATGAGAAAGTTCTGTTCGAAATGGGTACCGCGTTTGCTCACAGCGAACCAAAAACAACAACGTGTTCATTATTGTTTGGACCTGTTTAAGCGCAATAAAAAGGATTTTTTCAGGCGATATGTGACAACAGATGTAACGTGGATCCATCACTATACACCGGAATCAAATCGGTAGTCATCTGAGTGAACAGCAGCCGATGAAAGCCGCCTGAAACGACCAAAGACATAACAGTCGGTTGGGAAGGTTTTGGCCTTTGTATTTTGGGATGCGCATGGAATAACTTTCTTCAACTATGCTGAGAAGGGAAAATGATCAGTAGCGAATATTATGTAAACTTATTGGTGCGTTTGAAGGTAGAAATCGAAAATTTGGCTCCAATAAAGAAGTTATCGCCTATTTTAAAGGCAAAGACAAATCCTATAGAAATGTGAGAACACCTTTGGACTGATTGTATCGCTCTAGAAGGAAACTATATTGATGAATAAAGTCGAACTTTGCAAAAAAAATGTGTTTTAAGTATCTAGACCAAAAACTTTATAGCCTACGTGTTATTTCTAAGTTAATACGAATTTGCGATTATAAAATTAATTAAAAATTAATATATTTTGCACTAAACTATGAAACCTTTATAAACATTAGTCTAATTTTAAATAATAGTGTTTCATTACCTTTGTGTTAACCCCAGAGGCTCAGATTGGACAAATAATGCTTCACTCTATTACACCAACAGTATAATTTTAGTTTATTTCCAAAATCATTTAAGCAGATGAAAATAATATTAACCTAACACACAACTGTTTAATAATGCTCAGATTATGTTTGGATTTTGCAATCTACACCAAACACTTTATTTTTGCACTCGACACGAATTATGCTAACCATGTTAGCAGTAATAGGAGCGATTGAAGAGTCGACAGTGAATCATCACCCCTGATGATGATAACATGGTTAGAAAGACGCGTATCGAGTACAAAAATAAAGTGCTATGTCGAAGATTCCAAAATCTCACCCTAACACTAATTGATTGTTGTTAGTGTTATTTGTCATAAAAGATTAAAATTTTAATTTTAGTATATTTTTTTAGTATATTGTATACATAAGAACAAAAAAAAACAGGCCATACCATAATAGCTATAAGAAAAGCGAACCTTTCAAATAAGCTTTCTTATAACTTCGCTAATAAGGGAGATTGCTATCCTTAATAAAGGAATTCTTATTTTGCTCCAATACTGCGCAAGCTTCATATGGTAGGTTCCCATTAGATGTCATTGTTATCTTTTAAATTACCGGATACAAATTACATGTTTCAAATAACGATAACAACACAATCTTTATATTTAATTTCTTCTCTTTAATTTTGTGCATGCTTAAAATTAGGATAATGACAAAGACGTGCCATAATAAGCCTTGCAAAATCTCTATAATGATAATAGAATATCAATCATAATAACAATTATAACCAAAAATAAGTCGACACAATTTATTGTTATTCTTTACATGTTTTCTTGCCTGTTTTTAAGTTAATGATTGACTGTCAAAATTTTTCCAGCTTTGGAACTGAAAAAAGATGTCAGTGGCTTATTACCCCTTGGTAGATATAATTAATTTATCGTACAATTTTTTAAGTTATTTGTATAGATATACTTTAAAAACTAAAGTTGCCGAATGTATAGTGAATCTCTCCTCAATATATGACCAAGGAGTTAAGTGATTAAATTTATACATTCGGTAGCTATAGCTCAACCCAGTATTATATAAGCTCATTTTTGTTTTTTATATCATTTGCGGCAAGATGTTACTAAAGATTTTATCGTAAATTTATTTAGTGTTAAATTTATTTTTTTCTATGATATCAATCACCAATAACGATCCTGATCGAAGTTTTAATCCGGGTCATGATAATGTGCTTCTGGAATTCCCATTTCATCGATAAAATTAATCTCACTAAAGATATCGGGCTTGTTTTAATTGTCTCAGTTTTTTGAATTTTGACTGTTCAATATTTTCAAACCACTTTGAAGTTGCTAAATTACTCATGTACTGGACTACAAGATCCGCATTTAACTCTGTATGTTCTTTGTAGTTTTTGGCGTGTTTCAATTACCAAATTTATCATAAAAGTGAGTTGCAGCTAATTTTTCGACCATTCGTCAAAACTCACTATTATTTTTATCATTATAACTAAGCATATAATGGAAGTAATAAAATTATACTGGATATTAAGGACAAAATAGAATCGTGGGAGCAACATAATAGAAAAACTTTTAAATCGATATAGATTACAACCAAACAGGGATAATAAGGTAGGGCCAGAAATAACATAAAGTGAAGTTATTTACGCTGTATAACTACAGAAGGATGGAAAAGCAGTTGGTCCAGATGAGACAAAGGGAGCAATCCTTCAAAGATTTTTTGATGGAAGTCCATTTATTAATCGACTGGTAATCTTATTTAACAAGATATATGAAACTGAACAAGTCCCTCTTGACTGGCAAAAGTCGACTTTCATCCCAATAATTAAAAAGTCACAATCAGCGAAATGTGACGATTATCGCTTAATAAGTTTAATATCTCACATTCTCAAGATATACCTGAGAATCATCAATACCAGAATATATAGAAAATGTGATGCAGAAATAGATAACACACAATTCTGATTCCAAAAAGGCATGGGTACACGCGAAGCTTTATTCTCATTATGGTCTAGCGTTTTCAAGATATGAACGTAGATGTATAAGCGTGTTTCACAGATTCCAATAAAGCTTTCGACTGTGTGATATACGAGAAATTAATAAAAATTCTGGAAACAACAAATGTAGACAAAAAAGATTTAAATATTATTAAAAACCTGTACTGGAATCAATTATTGGAAGTTAAAATTGGGCTTTAAAGATCTCTAAGTAAAAAAATAATCCAAGGTGTAATACAGGGATGCATTCTCCCACCACTTTTGTTTAATCTTTATTCTAATGCTGTGTTTAGGGAAGCCATATATGAATCTGTTGAAAGAATAACAATTAATGGGTCTACACTGAGCAATAGACGGCATGCTGATGATACTGTTCTATTAGCAAATAATATTAAAGATCTCCAGCAACTTATCGATCGAGTCGTAACAGCCAGTCAAAGGTATGGATTAAATAATTTACAGGCTGATTTGGATAGAAGAGTCTCGTTAGCTTGGTCTGCGTTCGGAAGGTTTGAATCTACATTTAAATTAGACATCCCCAATACGATAAAAGCCAGAGTATTCGAACAATATGTAGTGCTGGTATTAACATATGGCACTGAAACGGGGGCTTTAAATAGAAGTATAATAAATAAACTCCAGGTAACCCAAAGAGCAATGGAGGGAAGAATGCTAAATATTAGACTCCCAGATCGTATTTCTAACATCGAGATCCGAAGAAGATCAAAAGTGACAGATGTAATATAACGAATATGTATATTAAGGTGGAATTAGGCGCGGCACGACGCAAGTATGAATGATAACAGATGGACACGCCGTATAGTTGCATGAAGGCCTAGCCAACACAAAAGATGCAGAGGTAGACCACAGACAAGATGGACGGACGACATAAAAAGATTAGCAAGACGGGACTGGATGCAAAAAGAAGAAAATATAATGGAACAAATATCATAAAACAGCTGACACGGTTTAGGCAACCAAAAGATACAACTGACGCTACTGTCTCTTTATATTTTTGAAAAGTTCAATTTTTCTGTACAGAAAGTGTATATATTTTTTGATTAATACTGCATTAAACACGTCGTTTGTAAATTTTATTTATAATTTTATGGCATTTGGCATATTCAGAAATTTGCGAATTTACTAATTTTAATATATAATGTGTTTTGATTTATATTTTGTCGATTCTGGGTTATTTGCTATTGCAAATTAAACATTGGTTTTATCATTATCGTTCATTTAATAAAATTATGAGTCTACAAATTAATACTGAAAATGGCTGTTAAATAGAACGTGCCATTAATATACCAGTGGCGTTATTTGAGGAGTTGTTGGAGTTCCTCTAATTTTTGAGAAGTGTTTTGAGGAGTATTAGATATATCTAGGGCTGTAATAGAGTGTGTATATTAGGGTACTCACAAGGTATAGGGGGGAAAATTATTTTCATCGTAATGCCGGCAGCACCCCCTTAAAATTTACCATCTGTTTAAAAAATGAGATTTGCAAAATTTTAGCTCAATTAGATAACGTTAACCCTTGCCTCATCGAGGTTAAAGCTATAAAATTCGAATTTTTGCTAAAAAATCGTGGTTTTCCCTCATAAAATGAAAACCATTTATCCTAGAAACCTGACTCTTATTACATTTCATGTTGTTGTCTTAAAGTTTGATTACTACCACTTTTGTGGTAAAACTTTTATATTTGAAGATATTCATCATCCAAGACCGAACATGATTCGAAGCTTCAAATTCGACCTTCGACCTGTTTAGAAAACGAAAGTGAAAAATGGCAACAGAGATACCTAACTTAAATACTTTTGACTATGTTTTTTGTTTCCTTTGTATTATAAACAATTATACAAATACATGATTATACAATATATAATAATTATTATAAAATTGTCATTTGTTTTAACTTTATAAATAATTTTACGAATTGCAAGGCAGTGGGTACTTACCTGATATTTAATTCTATTCTTTAAAAGTTTAGTTTTTGTTACAAAAAAGCTATTGCTAAGGACCCTTTTATCAGAGAATTCTACCTGTAGTGTCATGAACCACACTCCTTCTTTTTTGTTCCTTGTCTGGGATGCCCGGTGAGAAGTCTAAGAGTTTTAGTTTACGTTTGCCTTTCAAGAAGTGAACATATCAACAATGTTCGTTTATTGACTTTTCTGTAAGGTTTGCGGGACAATGTCTTCTACAGCATCAACGAGCCATGCTTGTTCGGGTTCCAGTTCGAGTTGAAGGCAGAAAGAACTGTTGTATTTAATTAGCCACATGTCTCATCAAATCAGCGGCAATAAATTACCATCTAATTGTCAAGTTTTACGCAGTTTATTTTATAATATAGGGTAAGTGAAACTAAACACCAGAGAAGCTGCAAGACTTACAATACAGAAAGTTTTATTCTTTTGGGAGAAATCTAAGATACCAACCAGATAGCTGAACTGCAAAAAACGCTAAAAGATCTAAAAGCACAGCGCAAAATAAAAAAAATAGAAGCTTTCAAGTCACAGACATTTGTTTATTTATAATCAATATTTATGTGAAAACGTGGTTCAACGCCCCCAAACCCACTTTGGCCCCCCAACCTACAATTGTTAAAATCTTTTGTGACGTACAGGCAAATTGATAAAGAATTTGCAGACGGGGCACTATCTAAAATGATAAGTCATCTATGGTATCTTAATTCGGAGCTAGTCGCATTTTTATTTTTTGATGAAACTTTAGAAAAAAATATCAAAACAAGCATGGTTGCAAAATGTTTGAAATTAATTTCCGTTGAAGAAAAAAGTTACGATGATAGAGATGTAAAAGCAAGGCTTAATCTCGAACATGTGGATGATTTATTGGACAAAAAAACTGATTATTTTGTTTCTCATAAAACTATAAATTTTTTCAAGAGATTTGAAATTAGTACAAACTTTTTAAATACTGATCTTGATGAATGGTGTGACAATTTACACAATTTAAAAGCTAACAAAATAGTAAACAGTTTTAAGATTGTCAGTGTCATAGCTGAAAGAGGTGTGAAATTAATTTAAGATTTCCATTCCTGTGTGACAAAAGATGAAGAACAACGGCAGTTTCTGTTAAAAGTTACATCTGAATGTAGGAAATTTTTCCCTGATTCTTCAAAGACCACCTTATCTAAGCCATTACCACTTTGATCTGATAATAAATTGTAAATGAAAATAATAACAATAACTTCTTTCCTTTATATCGCTTCCTTTTTTATAACTAAACTTTAAATAATAAAGTGCATTTGAACATTATTTCTTCTCATTTTTATACCTTTTTGCTTTCCTTTTCGCCTAAATCCTTCACTTTTAATTTGGATTTTGCTCTATTTACTTTTGAAAACAGTTTTAACTAAACCCTTTTATATGTACATATACAATATAATTGAATCTTGCAATGTTTTGCCGACATCTTCATAAAAAGTCAAAACTTCAACCTTGATGAGGCACGGGTTAACATTATCTATTTGAGCTGAAACTTTACCAATCTCATTTCTTAGTCAATTGGCAACTTTTAGGAGGGTCCCACCAAAAAATTGGAACATTGATTTTGTGTGACCACCCTAGTGTGTATGTTGATGGTATGCCTGTTCCAAATACTCACAAATTGGGCAACTAGAAAGGTCACTTCTGTAAATAAAGTTAGATAACCATGTACATGCCACATTTAATAAAATGTCGGTATTAATATTTAATGGAATATACCATAGTGTACAACACTGGCGAATTGCTATTTTCAACGCTTTTTAAAATAATATAAAATAGTGTAGAGTGAAAATAAAAAAAAAAATTAAAAACACCATGTTACTTATGTATAAATAGTACCAAGCTAGAAATATATGTACGAGCAATGAAAGAAAATTTTGTTTGACGAAATATGTCTTATTTTTCAGTATAATCTCTTGAAACTTCAATACATTTATTCCAACGTTTTTTTCCAATAATTCACTAGCATCATTAAAGTGTGATTCCGGAAGGTCTGCAAAATATCCATCAACGGCTACAATAGCCTCGTGATTTGATGTAAAACGCTTTCCAGCCAGGAATTTTTTCAGGTTTGGAAACAGATAACAGTCAAAGGGAGCTAAATCTGGTGAATACGTTGGATGTTAAAGTAATTCGTACTTTAATTCGTTGAATTTTACCATCGTCAAAACACTTGGGTGAATATGTGAATTGTCATGATAATCTTCTTTAAAATAGGTCTTTTCTCACGAATTTTTGCATCCGACTGATCCAGAAGGTTATAATAATATTCAGAGTTAATTGTTTTACTCTTCTGAAGATAATCTATCAACAAAACATCTTTGTAATCCCAAAAAACTGTTGCCATAACCTTCCTTGCTGATAGAACCGCCTTTGCCTTCTTTCGTGCACTTCCATCGGCTTCAATCCATTGTTTCGACTGTTCTTCTCACTCTGGTGTATAGTGGCGGATCCAAGTTTCATCAACAGTTATGAAACGATGCTTAGAATCCATTTTATTTTGCTTAAAACGATTCAAATATGCTTAAGAAATACGCATTCGAATGCGTTTTTGGT
Source organism: Pachyrhynchus sulphureomaculatus (assembly GCA_019049505.1). Classification (NCBI taxonomy): domain Eukaryota; kingdom Metazoa; phylum Arthropoda; class Insecta; order Coleoptera; family Curculionidae; genus Pachyrhynchus; species Pachyrhynchus sulphureomaculatus. The sequence continues at coordinate 64,715,222 of CM032446.1, forward strand.
CAATTGTCAGCAAATGCCGCACCCATCTTGCAAAAAGCTTTTTCATATGGAATTCTTCATGCAAAATATTTCCAATTCATGCTTATCACCTTAGCTATTTCACGCACTCTAACTCGTTGATCATCTAACACCATATCTTATTAAATGTTTTGTGGTGTTCTAGCCGTTTTTGGACGGCCTTCGCATGGATCACCTTCGAGGCTTGTACGATCAGATTTAAAAAGAGCAACCCATTTTTTCATAGTGGAAAGTAAAGGTGATGCATCCGTATATACTATTACTAACTTCAGATGAATTTTTATTGGTGTTAAACCATCCAAAATAAAGAATTTAATCACTGCCACCTGCCATAGTTCTCAAAAACTGTGCAAGGGAACTAACACCAGACTTTTCAACCTATTCTACAGAAAGGGAATATTTCCGTCCTGCTGGAAATGTGCCACAGTTCAGCCGATACTTAAAAAAGGCAAGAAGACCTTGCCAAATAATTATCGACCAGTCGCACTGCTTTTAATAATATCGAAAGTCATGGAAAAGGTTATCAATCAGCATCTTCTAAAATATCTTGAACGACTCGATATTATAGGCGACCACCAATATGTCTTTCGTAAACATAGATCAACAGGAGATCTTCTGACTTATGTAACACATGTTTGGAACAACGCAATTGAACACTTTGGACAATCTCGAGCGGTTGCTCTTGACATATCCAAGGCATTCGACCGTGTTTGGCACGATGGACTGTTGGCTAAGCTACGCTCTTGTGGTATGTCTGAAAAGTTCTGTTTGTGGCTCTCATGTTTCCTCAGAGAGCGTTCTTTACGAGTGGCGGTCGACGGATTTCTTTCTAACACCTTTACTATCAACGCAGGTTTGCCCCAAGGCTCTATACTGTCTCCTAATCTCTTTCTCATTTACATTAACGCTTTGCTGGAAAAGATCTGGAATCCAATCTACAATTTTGCAGATGACATTACGTGTCTCTTCATTCACTTTGATCGCTTGGACATCGGCTGCTCAGGCGAATATCCGCAGACAGCAGGAGGTCGTTCAACTTAACAAGACCTGGAAGAAATTCTATCTTGGGATGACAGTAACCAAGTGGAATTTACCGCTACAAAAACTCAGGCGGCAGTTTTTTCTAAAAAAGTTAACGTTGCTGAACCCGACATAGTTATTTCGGGGCATTCCATTCCCCTAACACCGTCGCTCAATTTGTTGGGCGTTAATTTGGGAGCAAATATGTCCTGGCATGAACATGTTGCGGGCACAGCAAAAAGAGCTTCTCAAAAGTTGGGAATACTATTTCGAACCAGAAAGCTTTACACTTCACAACAACTGTTAATTCTTTACAAAGCTCAAATTGGACCAACTATGGAATACTGCTCCCATGTTTGGGGCTCCGCTCCCAAACACACACTGCATTTGTTGGATTCTGTTCAGAGAAGGGCTGTTCGTCGGATTGGAGATCCGGAGCTGACCGGCGGCCTTGATTCGCTGGAACATCGAAGAACGGTTGGCGACTTGAGTTTGTTCTACAAGTATTTTCATGGAAAGTTTCGAAGGATGTAGCCCGCTTAATTCCTCCCAAAGCGGTGCATGTTAGAAATACACGTCGCGCTGGTGCTCCACATTCGTATGAGGTTCAGCTTGTTATTCCGCGTATAACGCTTTTCAAGCAGTCTTTGGAATAATTTGCCCAGCGCTGTGTTTCCCACAGAGTACAGTTTACAGCATTTCAAGAACAACGTGAATCGCTTTTTCCCCGCTCGTGCCGCTCCTAGAGCGCTTTAGGGATTTCCCTGCAGCACGTGTGCTAGACCCATAAAGAAAATAAAAAAAACTGCACGATATTCAGTTTTTTCCATTTTAAAAAATCTATGGCACGTCAATATTAAAGAGCTTTTACTACTCAAATGAATTGACAGATCGAAATAAAATTTAACATGTGTTTATATAAAGGATGGAACTCTCTAATAAAGTTATGGTTTCGCAGTTTCTAACGCCATATATGTCAGGCCGAGAACTGTTCAGACACCCTAGGTATGTATATAAATAGCTGATAAGAATTAAACTTTAAACTAAACGAAACATGTAAATAGATTAAATGATGTATATAGGTGAGAAAGAGAAATGTATGAAAGAGCGAGATATCAAAGATAGAGAACGAATGTGATAATGAATGAATGAGATAAAATCGAACTTGGTTTTTAAACCACAATTTTTCCCAATAAACAAAATAGAAACTCTATACTAAAATAAACTAAAGAGCAACCAAATATTTCTAATAAATTAATAAATGCATAATAGTAAAAGTATCATTGATAATGGCAAAATACACTTCAAATACACAAGGTTGAAGTTACCACCAGACAGTGCACCGGCCAGCCGAAAGGCAAACTTTATAAATGAGTATACTGTGTTAGTGCACTGTATTTATACGTCCAAAACCTGTAATATAAACTTTGTAAATAATGAATTTAAATAATAAAGAAATTGTTCAGTTTCAATTTATTTCTTAAACTGAACTTTCACGTTGATTCTTGATGAGAAAAAATACACTCAGAAACATCTGTTTCGTTGAAAGCAACTACATGTTGATAGTTTAGTGAACTTAAATGCGGTCGTACCAGCACCGACGATACGTCAGGTTCCGAACATCCAAATGAGGCAGTCTTTCCAAAAAACACAAAAATCCACCATATTGTCCTGAATGAGCGCAAAGTGAATATTTGCATATGAAAAATCTGTGTGCCGATGGGTGCCGCGTATTGCCACGATTGATCAAAAACGGCAACGTGTCGAAGATTTAGAACGCTGTTGGGTACTGTCTCGGCGTAATCCAAAGAAGTTTTTGCGTCGATTGGTAATAATGGACGAAACCTGCCTGAGCCCAACCGGCAGTCCGCAGAGTGGCTGGAAGTGTATGAAAGCTGACCGAAGCATCTAAAACCACAAATATCAGCTAAAAGGTTTTGGAAATTATTTATGGGATGTGCATGCAATATTACTGATCAACTATCTGCAGAAGAGGCGAGTAATCACGCTGGGTTATTGTACCGTTTGAATGGTAAAATGAAGAAAAGAAGATGTATTTAGCGAAGAAAAAAGTATTGCTTCACCAAAATAATGCAACAGCTTAGAACTCCATAAAATCGAGGGTGAAATTGGACCAATTGGGCTATGCATTGCTTCCTCATCCACCGTATTCACCAGATCTGGTGCAGTATGTCAGCTATAACCAAAAAGAATGCTGTCATGTCCCCTAGGCGGATTGCTACGCGCCTTTCTTGTTAGGTTGATTTATATAACCTATAAGACTCATCACTAACATAGAAGTGATACTTTCACGCCCTGGATCACATTGCAAATTTTAGTTGTTGGGATTATTTCCGGTTTAATTTCATGAGGTTTCCTTAGGGATCTTTACTTTTTGAGATAATTTTTTCATAAATTCAGTGTTCTAGTACCAAAGAGTAAAGATACCTGAATATTGCATAAAAGTGATTCTAGTTTGATAGTATAACGCCAAGAAACATAACTTTGGCTGAGACTTATCACTGTTTGTAATTTGGTTTTTGTAAGTAAGGTCCTAAAATTAAGTCGTACCAAATTGCTAAAACTTTCGATTGTATAAGGCATCCGAATGAATCCGCAGCTATACTAACTAAACAACATCGAGCCAATACTGGTTATTCCAGCAGATAAGGAAAATCCAGTAGTATTCAAGGACAAGTAAATGAAGATCAAGATTATTCTTACAGCCGATCCAACAAGAAAAACTGAGATACGTGTTACTTCCTTAATTAACTCCTCTGCCTTTCATTTGAAAGAAATTTCTTAAACCATTGTACCATTTCAACCAATGTAATTGATTTGCTTTTATGCAAAATACTTAAAGATTTTGTAAACCTCGTAAATTCTTTCAAAGAAAAAATTATTTCTTTATTAAAACCTTACACTATTTTTTCGAAAGGTTAATGAAAACTATAAAGTTAGGTCCCGGAGATGTTCTGGTTCGTTCTGAATTTGTTATTGTACACAAGGGTTACAGTAACGGTACATTTGGTAGAAGTGTTCTTCTTGCTATTCTTCTTAATGTTTTCATTTCACTTGTTTGTAAGTATCTCTGAATTTTGCGTGTTTCTGGTCTTGTCTCCCCTGTGTAGTCATAACCGGTTGAACCACAGATTTATTTATAAGAGAACCAAGGTCAGTTCATCGACCAACCAAGGTCAGTTCATCGACCAGCACAGTTAACTATCTTTATCCTGGGTACGACTTCTATTCCCGGTTTAGGCGTAACTTTGGAATTTGTCTTTTTGTCAGAAGCGACCTCTCTTGCCAACGAGAAGAGGCTCTGGAGCCCCCAAACTTTGATGTTATGTGGTTAAAAATAACGACTCAACCAACCACAAGGTTCATCTGTATCCTGTATCGACCACCAAGCGATACTGACTTTAGAGCACTTTTCGCTTCTCTTGCAGACACCATCGATCATTTACAAATTAACTATCCAAATGCCGAAATTGCCATCCTGGGCGACTTTAATGTCCACAACATCAACTGGCTTAAATATTCAAATACTACCGATGAACAAGGTCGTGAAGCCGAATCATTTTCAATCAGTTGTGGCTTAACACAGCTTACTGACGAACCAACACGGATCCCTGATCGAGACGGGGAGTTCGCCAGCCTTCTTGATCTGTTTTTAACCACCAATCCGAAGATTTACACGGTCAGCGTAAATCCGCCATTAGGTTCTTCCGACCATAAACTATTATCGACATCGAGTATCCTACCAATCAGTGACAGAGAGGCGCCTAAACTGCGCAAAATTTGGCACTACAAATCTGCTAAATGGGAAGATCTCATGGAATATTTTCGAACTTTCCCTTGGTTGGACGTTTGTTTTCGATCCGATGACCCATCTGACTGCGCCAAGGAGGTTTCCGATGTTATTTTGGCCGGCATGGAGGCTTACATCCCTTTTTCGAAGAAATGCCCTTCCAACGGCAAGCCTTGGTTTGACCGAAAATGCAAAGAAGCTGTTGCTTCTAAACATCTTGCATACCGACATTGGCGTGAAAATCCTAACACCATAAATCGTAACACCTTTGTTCGTGCCAGGAACAGGTGCAAAGAAATTATCGATGAAGCCAAGGAGGCACACAATCAACGGATTAGAAACAGACTTCTCGCTTGTCCCAACAATTCCAGGTCCTTTTGGTCAGTCGCTAAGGCAGTTAGTCAAAATTTCACCAAATCCACCATACCACCACTCACACAGCCAGATAATTCTATTGCAACGACACCTGTTGAGAAAGCGAACTTGTTGGCTGAACTCTTTACTTCACATTCTACTGTCGATTTCCAAGGAAAAACACCACCTAATATTCCCATAGTGCAGTCAAGGATGCCCGATATTGTCTTCAGGCAGCGTATCATAAAACGTATTTTGATGAAGCTAGACACCAAAAAGGCTTCTGGCGCTGACGGAATACCTGCCATAGTTCTCAAGAACTGTGCGAGGAAACTAACACCAGTTTTCTGCAGACTTTTCAACCTATCTTACAGAAAGAGAATATTTCCTTCCTGCTGGAAATGTGCCACAGTTCAGCCAATACCTAAAAAAGGCAAGAAGACCTTGCCAAATAACTACCGACCAATCGCACTGCTTTCAATAATATCGAAAGTCATGGAAAAGGCTATCAATCAGCATCTTCTAAAATATCTTAAACGATTCAACATTATTAGCGATCAGCAATATGGCTTTCGTAAACATAGATCAACAGGAGATCTTCTGATTTATGTAAGACATATTTGGAATAACGCAATTGAACACTTTGGAGAATCTCGAGGGGTTGCTTTTGACATATCCAAGGCATTCGACCGTGTTTGGCACGATGGACTGTTGGGTAAGCTATGCTCTTGTGGTATGTCGGAAAAGTTCTGTTTGTGGCTCTCATGTTTCCTCAGAGAGCGTTCTTTACGAGTGGCAGTCGACGGATTTCTTTCTAACACCTTCACTATCAACGCCGGTGTACTCCAAGGCTCCATACTGTCTCCTACTCTCTTTCTCATTTATATTAACGATCTGCTGGAAATGACCGAGAATCCAATCTACAGCTTTGCAGATGACAGTACACTTATCTCTTCATTCACTTTGAACGCTCGAACATCGGCTACTCAGACGAATATCCGCAGACAGCAGGAAGTCATTCAACTTAACAAAGACCTGGAAGAAATTCTATCTTGGGGTGACAGTAACCAAGTGGAATTTAACGCTACAAAACCCAGGCGGCAGTTTTTTCTAAAAAAGTTAACGTTGCTGAACCCGACATAGTTATGTCGGGGCACTCCATTCCTCTAACATCGTCACTCAATTTGTTGGGCGTTAATTTGGGAGCAAATATGTCCTGGCATGAACATGTTGCAGGCATAGCAAGGAGAGCTTCTCAGAAGTTGAGAATATTATTTCGAACCAGAAAGCTTTACACTTCACAACAACTGTTAATTCTTTACAAAACTCAAATTCGACCAACTTTGGAATACTGCTCCCATGTTTGGGGCTCCGCTCCTAAACATACACTGCATTTGTTGGATTCTATTCAGAGAAGAGCTGTTCGTCTGATTGGAGACCCGGAACTGACAGGTGGCCTTGATTCGCTGGAACATCGAAGAACGGTTGGCGACTTGAGCCTATTCTACAAGTATTTTCATGGAAAGTGTTCGAAGGATGTGGCCCGTTTAATTCCTCCCAGAGCGGTGCATGTTAGAAGTACACGTCACGCTAATACTTCACATCCGTATGAGGTTCAGCTTGTTACTCCTCGTACAACGCTTTTCAAGCAGTCATTTATATGGAGAACATCATCCCTTTGGAATAATTTGCCCAGGACTGTGTTTCCCACCGAGTACAATTTACAGCGATTTAAGAACAACGTGAATCGCTTTCTCCGCGCGCGTGTCGCTCCTGTAGCGCTTTAGGGACTTCCCTGTGGCACATGTGCTAGACCCATAAAAAAAAAAAAACAACTTTACTTCTGTTCTCAAGTATTTATTTTTCCAAATAGTGTCATTCAAGCATCCTGCTATTCTATTGGCTTTACTATTTGTGCTTTTATTTCTTCTTCTATGATGATGTTATATGATAATTTAATTACTAAATATTTAATTGTCATCACCTGCTCTATAATCTGATTATCGATTTCCAGCTTGCACCTAATTGGTTCTTTGGAGATAACTACCGATTTGGTTTTTTCAGCCGATATTTTCATATCAGTTGTTACCTCTATGGGTTCACTTAACTCCGAATTTACTCTCGCTTCTATTTTATATCTTTTGTAAATGTTCTCAATTAGTTTTATTATATCCAATGTAATACTCTTGTCATAAAGTGTGAGCACTACGTCTTGCAGCAGTAGTCTATCAAATGCTTTTACCAAATCTATAAAGCATAAGAAGGCTGGTCTGTTATACTCAATTGATTTTTCAGTAATTTTTCTGAGTACAAATACTCCGTCGTTACAGGATTTTTCGCTCCTGAATCCTTGTTGTTCTTCGGAAAGCTGGAGTGGCGTTATTTTATTGGTAACAAATTTTTGTCGTCAGTTTTAAAGTTGTGAACAAGATGTTAATTCCTCGATAATTATTCGGATCGATGTTTTCTCCTTTTTTAAAAGGTGTTTGTACTTCATTCTTTTGATATTTGCGATCCCTGTATTATTTTATTTATTAGCTTTGTCAATTCTTTAGTCAGTTTTACTCTTCCGTACTTTAATAGTTCATTTTGTATTTCATCCTTACCAGCTGATTTTCGGTTTTTTAATTTTTTGAGAGCTACTTCCACCTGTTTATCATCTATTTCTGATGTTTCGTTGATTACTATTTCTGGTGTTTTGGGTGCCAAATCAATTCTTTCATTTCCTTTCGTCGTCCACGTATCATCCTCCAAATCTTCTCACTAGAGCGTTTGTTTCATTGTGGATTGTCTTATATTCTTCATATGTTTCTCTGGTTTTTCTTGATCTATATTTAAGTTAGGCTTTTGTTTTTTCTTGGCATTTTAATTTCACTTCCTCGCAAAACCAAGGTGTATTATTCGGTCTTCTTGATGTTCTGTTTATTTTACGTTCTCCGAGTGCTTCCTTTGCTGCGTTTATAATGTTATCCTTGACCTTTCTCCAACTGTGTTCTATGCCTTCTTCCTCTACCACTAGGTTTTATTTATTTCGTTCTCCAATCTTGTCTCGTAGATATTTTTTATTGATTCGTCTTGTAGGCTTTCTACCTTTGTTTCGTAAATTGTCAGGCTTGTTTTTTGAGGTCTCTTTATTGTCATTCTGATTTTTCCGAATACAAGAATGTGATCACTTTCTACATCTGCAGAACATAAACACCCTATTTCTAATATTTGCATATAATGTATTTCTTTATTTGTTAGAATGTAATTTATAATTGATTTATCTTCTCTTGTATTTTGAAATGTATATTTATGTTTTTTTTGTGTTTAAAGGTGTTATTTATTCGGAACACATTTTGTGCGGAGAAGTTTACCAAAAGTTCGCCATTCTCATTGGTCACATTTTCATTGAACCTCTGTTTCACTCCCGGTACTATTATGTTTCCTACTCGTGCATTAAAGTCCCCTATTATGATAATTACTTCTCTTTTTGGGACTGCATCAATTGTATCTTATAGTTTTTCGTAGAATTTTGTTCTCTCGTTTTCCGGTTTGCAGTTTTCTGGACTGTATATTCCAGTGATGTTAATTTTTTGATTCTCCGATTTAAGTTTTGTTTCTATTATTCTTTTTGATATGTATTTACATTCCTGGATGTTCTGGGTTAGCTTTCTGTGGATCATCAGTGCTACACCCTCTTTTACTCTGTTATTCCTTTCGACTCCGCTATATATTAAAAGGTATTCGCCGAGCCATATTTGACCTTAGCCCTTCTTTTTTGTTTCCTGTAATGCGCATATTTCTATCTTTTTATCTTTTAATTCCTTTTCAATTTCCTGATCTTTATTGTTTAGTGTTTTTATGTTCCACGTTGCTATTCGTATTATATTTCTTTTTCTTATTGTTATTCAGTCTCCGTTTCCTCGCCGTTTTCGTCAACTCTTTGTCCGTCCTGTTCCGAGGCTTTACATTAGTTCTGTGGGTCATGTGTTGTTTTTATTGAAAATGCAAATGTTGGTCTAGATATATGGATGGTACCTTCGATATTTAGCTCCATAGTGAAGAACATCTGAATTTTTGGATTGCGTGGGGGATATTCGGGGAACAATAAACCAACTTGTCAAAATAATACCTGAATATCTACTCATACTATTGAATATTTTGTCTCATCAGAAATAGGAAAACTAGCCAATGTTCCAAAAAGAAATGGATATTACCACACAAAATATAGCTATCGCTACAAACAGATAAACAGTTGTAACAAAATGTCGCCGCATAACGAAGCCGGCTGGCTAACACCTGATTGTTAAAATGTGGCCTCATCGAGTTTTTCAGTAATGGTACGCATATTTTTCCCTATATTATGTGGATCTCTGAGAAATTGGACGAAGCACATTTTATCGATCAGGCAGTAGTCCGACGGCTGCATTCTGCGACGACATTTTGTTTCACCTGTTTGTCTTTCTGTAGCGATAGCTATTATTTCTATGATATTATACTGTCAATATAAATTACTTTAAAAACCCAACTCTTAGGCAAAATATTAATAAAGATATATAATAGACACTTTACATGAACGTTATTACAAACAAAATAGCCAATTTACTGAAAAAATCAAATATTCGCACAAGTTATTTCCAAAATCTCTGAAAGATGCATTTTCTCTACAAATTGCCGGTGTCTAAAAAATTCATTATCCTTGTAAGACGGTGTATGTGGGAGAACTTGGAAAATGAATATTCACTAGAACTAAAGATCGCGAAAGATGTATCATTATGAAATAAATTGTACAATCAGCTACAGTTGAATATCAATACTCTACATACCATCAATGTAAGAGAAACCCCAGATTAGGAAATTAATTGAAATTTAAAAATATTTTAATAACATTAATACGAGTTAAGGTCTACATCACATATGGAAATTGATTATTATACTGGCTCATAGTCCAGTGAACACCAGTCTAGTATTAATACATGGTCCGGTCGAGCACATTCAGTATTTTAATTTCGAAAAGTCTCTCCAATTTGCAACGACCTGATTGCAAAAATCATGTTTTATTATCCTATAGAATATCTTCCCTCTAAGATCAAACTTGTTAATTCTAATATTGGTTCTTCATAATTTTTATTACGCGTAACGAACACAGCGGTAAACTAGTAAACCAGAAAATCAGTAACTATATATGTACATTTAAAATCGATTAGGTGTTTGCTTATTTGCAATCGTGTAATCAACTGAGACTTTATGGGGCACTCGTACGTTTTGCCGGCGAATTTCACTGAATGCCTTTCGTCATATTGCACATTAGATACAAATTACTGAACACAAAGTAAATAGATTTGAAAATAGATTGAAGTCAAGTTAGTTATATTGCCTTTCTTAGATTAAAGGACATACTCTTTCGTGTTTTAGCAGTTTTAAAACTAGTTTTCTACGGTGATTCCAAAAATTCGGGAATATTTTGTCTTTTTTTTTTCTAAAATAATTGAGCCCTTAATATAATATACTTTCATATTTTTAAATAAAAAATAACTTTTCAGATGGGTTTTTTTGAAAGCAAAAACAACAGATATAGAAACTTTTAATTTCTTCAATGCCTCAGATGGTTAGATGATAGCTTCTAATAATAATAATATATATATATATATATATATATATATATATATATATATATATATATATATATATATATATATATATATATATATATATATATATATATATATATATATATATATATATATATGTATTACCATTAAATACAACAAAGTGTACATTGGTTCGTCAAATATAGTATAATAATTATAATTTTAAATATAATAAAAATAAAAATAGTGTAGAATTACCATAAATCATACACATCATAAATATGTGGACATACAAAGAAATTGTAGGAAGTCGGACAAAACAATGTTAAGCTTAATATTTAAAAGCAGTAAAAATACAAAAATAATTAAAATTGGAATTTAGGTGTACCATGGTTTAAGACAAGATAATGTAGGTAGGTTCAGGTTCATGACAGCAATACCTAGAAAGAAATCTCATAACCAGCACACTCTTAGAGATCATCAGGCCCCGTAGAAATCCCCTATCGAGTAGAAGGCATTTTCCAGTAGAAGGACTTTCGCCCAGATATAAATCTTGGACCACGCACATTTCGCAGTTCTGCAGGCATTCCATTATGAGCCTTTAAAGAAAGTTGATCTATGAATGGGGACCTTTAATACACAATTACTCCTGGTGTTATATGTATTTGTTGCTCCCAGCATCTCAAAAAGGTGTTTATTATTGTTTACAAGAGTTAAGCACCTTAATATGTAAAGACATGGAAAAGTTAGGATTCGTTGTTTTATAAACGTATCTCTGCAGCTTTCATGAAAATTTAGATTAAAAATCAAACGGGTTATTTTCTTTTGGTTTACAAATATACGTTTACTTTTCACACCAGCAGCACCCCAGGATACAACATGTGACTAAAAGCTAATGAATAATATACAGCTAAGAGACCGTCACTATCAAGGGTACTTTTTAAGCTTAAAATTGCAAAGTAAGCTGAGTTTAATTTAGCACATATGTGATCTATATGGTGCCTAAAAGAAAACCTATGATCCACAAACGTACCGAGGCACTTGGCTTTCTCCTCAAAGTTTACACAAAGGGAATTGGCAAACATCGACGCTAATGGTTTTTTATTAAATATATTCATATAGATAGTTTTCTCAACATTTAGTACAAGGCTATTTCTTCTGCACCATGATTCCATATCCCTGCACACACATGAAACATCATCATAAAGACCATCCACAGTGTCCGAGGCTGTCATAATGGTGGTATCGTCTGCATACATAATCTCTTGCCCTGTTCTAATATTTAATGGCAGGTCATTTACATATAGTATAAATAACAAGGGTCCCAAGACAGATCCCTGTGGGATGCCAAGATCGACCGCTTTCTTTTCGGAAACAATGCCATCATATTTCGCCACCATCTCCCTGTTGGTCATATATGACCCTATCCAGTCCAGCAGGCTGCCTCGAATGCCAATATTGTATAATTTTCTCATCAGCGATGATTTGTGTACCGTATCAAAGGCTATAGAAAGGTAAAAAAAAGCGTTATAACATATTTACCGTCATCAACGTTGCGGAAAACCTGATTTAAATAGTGGAAAGAGGCAGACTCGGTTGATCTATTAGGCAAAAAACCATGTTGTGCGGAGTGTAGTATGTTGTATTTGGTAACAAAATTTATTACTCGTTGGTACACAATTCTCTCAAATATTTTTGAGAAAGTACTAAGTATAGATATTTGCCTATAATTCCCTGCGTCATTACGGTCACCCCTCTTATAGACAGGGATACTATTAGCGGTTTTGAAAACTTTAGGAACGATACCCTTATTAAGACTAAAGTTTATTAAGAACGAAAGTGGTTTTACTTAATATTTTTTACCACTTTAGTAGTTATATCATCAAATCCAGCCGATTGTTTATGCTTTATTTTAGAAATAATTTGAAGAACCTCAATCTCAGTAACGGATTCCATAACCATGGTATTTGATGTTACTGGCGAAACGGTACAATCTTTCATGTTAGCTGATCCATATTTATTTCGTAGTTTGTTTTCAGAGATAGTACTAAAATAATTGACAAATGTGTTTGCAACCACGATTGGTTCAGAAGTAAGCTCAGAATCTACGAGAAGCGAAATAAAACTTTGTGTGTTGTTTTTATTTAAAGTATTATTAACTATAGACCAAATAGTTTTTGATTTGTTATCAGAATTAGTTATTTTGTTTTTATAATAGAGTTTTTTTGTCAAATTTATTCTAGTTCTATACTTTTTTTTAAGATTACGGTATTCAGTTAAAGTCTTACTGTCATTATTCCTGCAATGCAACCAATATAGATGGTCTAATTTATCATTCAGGCTAGCTAGATCTTTGTTATACCACTCTTTTGGAGACAGTGGCGATGTTAAATACTTCTTTTTCTATGGACAACAACAATTAAGACAGTAGACGATAGTATCAATAAAAAGATTCCACAAGCTATCACAGTCACTAGATATGTTCAATATATTTTCCCAATTTTGCAGCCTAATCATATTAGCAAGGCTAGTTATATTCTGTTCAGAAAAAACACGATAGTGGTCGCTGATATGGGGGTTGAAAATAGATCACTGATATAAAGTTTTGGCAATATTTGTAACTACATAGTCAATCACTGATACGCTTGTGTGCCCATTGCAGTTTGTATACACTCTCGTTGGATCTGTGGTAGTTACTTGTAGGTCAAAAGAATCAAACAGATCACAAAGCTGCATTTTTATCGCATTATTGATACAGTAATTAATATTCAAATCTCCATAAAATACAACAGACTTACTGCGACCAAAACCGGCAGAAAGAGCGGACCTTGCAGAATCGAAGAAAACCTGCAAGTCTCCAGATGGAGGACGATAACAACACACTATACAGATATTAACGGAACAAATTCCACACAATTCACTGTGCATTTCAACAGATGATCCCAATATACTATTGCTTGCTTTAAATACATTTTTGTACTTATTCTTAACTAATATAAGGGAACCTCCGTGTCTAGAATTAACTCTGGGAGAAACATGAGATCACACAATATCCTTCGATAGCAAATCGCCCGCAGACTTAAGCCAATGCTCTGTTATACACATAACGTCAATATTCTTTGTTTTTAACATATTTTCTAGGACATTTAGTTTACTAAAAATACTTTGGATGTTTATGTGACATAATGTTAGATTTTTTGAGAAACTGATTTTACTCTGAATTGTGTTAAGTTTCGGTTAGTCCCCACTGGGACACACGCGGGTATAAAAAATCTTGATATTTACTAGGATAAACATTATTGATCTCTCCCTCTACAATCCCATGATAATTCCAAGTAATACCTGACGTATTGGATTTGATCCTAGTCATCCTATAGCCTATTTTTGGGTCTATCTAAGCTTTTAATACTGCAAATCACTCTAGTTTGATTCAAAAGTTGCACAAAGACGGTGTGCCGCAATGACTGGAAAGAGTCTTACCTAGAGGACCTCACGTAGATGGTGTTTATTTCTGCCGAAGGAAAAGTATAGAGTCTCTGTCTTTAACAACTAATATCGCTTACCTTAGGGTAGTGTTTTAAGACCTTGGTCCTCGCGATCTATATAATTGTTTTAAATATGTAGTAACATATGTAAGTTATATATCTATTCATAAAAATGACGTCATAGAGAAAAATTGCTTTGCTGTCAAATTACTGTCGCTATTTTTTAAGACTGCAAAGAAATTTTCCTCTCTACAACTAAAGGAGTCGTTTACGGAAGAATCATTAAAAACTTGGAGTAAATCATTGGAGAAAAACGTCCGAATTCATCGAGTATCAAAAACTGTGCTATTGTACGACAACTGCAGGGTTCACAAGGCTCGAGCAGTTCAAACTATTACCGAAAGCTGTGGATTCATCTAATTACAGCATCCACATTATATCCCTGATTTAGAACCTTGACATTTCTTTTTGTTGAAATATGTGAAGAAACACTAAAGACCGAAGATTTTCTTCAGATGATGAGTTATAAGCTGTTGTACCATTAGTTTTTGAGGCACAAACAGTTTTTTTTTTTTTTGATCGAATCAAACAACTCAAGGAACGCCGGACTACGCCTGTTAGTGTAGACTGTAGAAAGAGGAAAAAAAAAATATTTTTAAGCTGAGTTTTCCTTCAAAGATAGATTGACAACTTAAAAAAATATCTTCTTAAAAGATTGGTTACTGCCTAAGTAAGTAAACCTAACTAATGTTATGAGACTGTATCACAGAAAAACATAAAACAGTAGCGACTACCTGACTTGGCATCTTTGATCTCAATGGTTCCAGTTTGTAATAATCATATGACCTGTTGCCATATTGCTGGTATGATGCGAACGGATTTTTGAAATATTCGAATTCTTTTTTTAAGAAAAATCCTGTTTTATAGAACAAAAATTAATTTTGCTGATTTGAAAAAAGAAAAAAAAAACAAATATACAAAAAACAGGGAAAAAGGCACAAATACAAGGAAAAAATACATTTGGCTTCAACGCTTTTTCACGTTATTAATTTAAATATCTCATTGCTGAATTTATTTTTCTCAACTATTAGAGATATTGTCCGGGAGGGGATGTTCATTTTGAGAATATATCTCTGCACACCTTCATCTTTGTGCCTATAATGTCAACAATTACGCTCCTTATATTTCAGCGAATCTTAGTAATCTGGAGAGATTAAAAATAATTATAATTATCATTTTAAGATGAGATCGTCTTTCTTCTGAACTTCAAAATGAAGTGAATACACTTTTTGCTCCATTTTATTACTAGTTAAATCTGATGATACAACTAAATTTCATCCCTATACACTACTTATATAAAAAAATTAAATTCATGCACCAGTGACTGATTTATTCAAACTCATTCGTGCTGGAGAATTACTACTTTTGCATGTCCAGATTGAGTTTTCAAAGTATAATTAGCGAATTTTAGCAGATAATAGCAAACGTTCTGCACTGAATTCAGAAAAAAAGTACAAGTGGAATAACATAAACCAATACTTAACGATAATAAAACATCAACTGTTTTACAAATAAAATGTATCTCTAATATGAACACAATTATCATAATTTTTATATAATATATTGCATAATAGAAAAAAAAAGAATTATGATTAAATTACCTTTTAGGATCTTTGGGAAATCAAAAAAAACTTAACTCCTTAGGAGATACCACACACTAACTGCACAACAAAAACTTCCTCTTGACAGCTTTTTTATAATTATTTTCAATTATAATGTCAAACGAGTCATTTGCTTATTGGAAAATTATTATTAATGAATTTCGCAGCACGTTATAAAAATATTCTCCTTGAAATTCAGATGTCAACACAACCCGCCACCGTGCTGGCAGCCATGTTAATGGTATGATAGGGAATGTATGCGTAATAAAGAACAAGACCTAAAAATTTTCTTGATTGTTGCTACTGCTACAAAAAAATTCGTTTTTATTGAAAATCAAATCAGTAAAAATATAATATTGTTTCAAAATTCTAAATACTTACTGCCAGTTCCAAAGCCGGATTTGCAGATTTTTATTTTCAATATTCTTGAAAAAAACGTTTTTTTAGCTATATTTATTTATATAAAATGTGTCAAACACGAAAGCTAAAGAAATTAAAAGTTTCGATTTCTATAACGGCTGATTTATATCCATGTTTTAGACCTTTTTAGTGAACCTAGTTCTTATTATTTTGTATATGTTTTTGTTTTTAATTTTTGTACTATGTGAAAGTGTATCCATATCTTCTAATAGAGATTTACCTTTTGATTAGGGTGGTTAATATTTTTATTTAAATGATCAGCGTTGAAATGTGAAGACTATAACGAGAAACAGATTATTTTTAAAACAAAAAAAAAAACAGCCTAGTGCAAGTCGGACTTTCACAACTAGTGTTTCATATCGTGATTGCTTTTAAATTTTTTTTTTTCGTTCTTTCGAAACTCGAGACCATAAGATCAGAATATACTTTCCCAAAGGTTTTTGATGCGGTCAATCCAAATCTGACTTCAGAATTGCTCCATCACGTCAGATTTTTCGAGATATTCTAACTTAAAAATGCAAAAAACACGGTTTTTCGCTATATTTGGGATTATATTACACCGCGAATTAATCTTTCTCCACAAAACTCGTTGCGGCATATGAAAGTTCTTCATCAAATGCATTTTGAATTTTTCAGATATCTTATTTCTTCTCGGAAAAATCATCTTTCTAGTAGCAGTATTGTTTATTTTTTATCATAAATTGTGTCCCATTTTAGTGTACCAGGCTTCTTAATGTTTTATGTCAATTTTTAGAAAGTTTCATTCACAAGTTTAAGGGGCTGAAGGGGAAATAAAATGATATAATTGTGATGACCTTGAAAGATCATTTTGAAGGTCAGTTCAAAATCAACTTTGATTTTTTAAATAGGAACCCATATTTTTTATGACGGCATGATGTTTCTCTAGCAAAAATAAACAACTTTTGTTCGAAAATTTTTTCTCGTAACTAATTTAGATTCTTCAGAATTTCGGCCCGTCGATCGGATCCGCCATTTTGAATTTCTTGAGGTTAAAAACAAACCATGACTCGATAGATTTAAACCGGCAACGAATTCGGATTCAGCGTGGCAAAAATCATATAATTACACTACTCTCGTCTGCCGGATCAACTTTTTTTGTTATGGTTGTAATGAAAACACCAAACTAATTAATTTCAACGAATGATTTCTCCGAAAAAAAAAAAAAATATCTGAAGAATTCAAAATACATTTTGAAGGGGAAGAGCAGTACTTTCAGAAGCTCCACCGAGTTTTGTGGAGAAAAATTAATTCGCGGTGTAATATAATCCCGAATATAGCGAAAAACCATGTTTTTTGCATTTTTAGTTTAGCATATCTGGAAAACTTGATGTGATGGAGCAACTCTGAGGTCGGATTTGGATTCAGTGCACCAAAAACCTTCGAAAATGTATAGTCTGGTTTCAGGGTTTAAAAAATGTTGGCCTGTGTGATCAAAGGTAATGCACTCCCGATAATTTTCATTCAATCTATGGAGAATATTCCAGAATTTTTTTGAAACTTTTCGGTTAGTACTCTTACAGATAGGGTGGGAATAGTGGACAATTTTTTAAAAATAAAGTAAAGAAAAGTTGGCGCGAGTATTACATCATATATATTTTTGTGTTTTCACAAGCTTTCAGTTAACACCCTACTCGATAACTTTGTTAACTACAGAGTTCACCCTCCAAAACTCACCCCTTAAGTCAATATTTAACTATCAAAATTACACGGCTGCGATTGGGCCATGAATTCCTATATTTATGACAAATTTTGACTTTCTGTATTAAATAGTTTCGGAGAAAATCGGCTGTGACAGATAGACAGACACCGAAGTGATTCCATAAGTGTTCCGTCTTTCAATTTTGATACGGAACACTGAAAAGAAGGAAGATAGGGCTTACCCTTTTTCTAAATTAACCTAAGAAATGAAACAGTTATAATAAATATAATAATAAAAAAGAAGTTTTTAGACTACAATAAGGCTTTCATGAACCTGCAGAGATAGTTTACGAAATTCTATTTAACTCTCTATATGCGCTGATTAATCTAATGCACAGTTGACACAGACTCTTAGGTGGATAATTGACGTCAAAGTACACAGTTAAGACATGATTCTGAATGAGCTTAAAGCTAATCCGTTTAAACTGTAGATGTTATAAAGACGAACTTACACTACCTAATATTGAGATTAGCTTTATTCTCTTTGTGTCTATTACCTAAGCTGGAGTTTAACAGTTTGTCTCAGATAAGATTATGTTAAAGTAAGTTAAAAAAAATAGGTTACGTTTAATAATTATATATAAAAAAAAAGTCTGTATTTTCTTTGCAAAAACCGAGTTTCAAGGTAAATACGTAATTTATCACCTTCGCTCTAAAGCACAGGTTCCCAACCTTTTCTGGACCATCGCCCCCTTTACAAGAAAAAAAATTTCAACGCCCCTCTTCCATAAGAGTTTATTATACCAAATATTAAAATATTGTTGCATATTATCTATACCAATTTTACCTGTCTATCTATCTATTAAGAATCACAAAGTAGAAATTAATTAAAACGACCATCAAATGGAGTCAAAAATTGTTTTTTAAAAATTTAAAAATAAACACAAAATCAATAAGAAATAAAAAAATTAATGAGATGGTTGAGGCTGGTGGAGTTTTAAAAATGTGTTAATGTCGGGTTCCAATTTCGTTATCAGTCGCAAATTGCCATGTTCAGTGATGTGCAGTCTGTTCCTTTTCTTAGACAGTAAATTAGTTTACTCCATTGAACCCACGTTCAACAAATACAATGAAGGAAAATAATTAAAAATTTCTATACTCTTACCCATAATCCACGGTAGAGAGCTGGTATTTTTGAAATCAGAATTCTTGGTATACATTTCTGAATTTTACTTTTAGTTCTTCGTTAGTTGTGTGTTGTACTAGTTCCTCTTCAATATTTGATGTTTCTGCTGTATCTGCATTTGCGAGAGAATCTAAAACCCAACTTGGTATACTCATGTTTAAAATTTCGAGGAATCTCTCCGTAATATCCGTCCAAGTGTTGGCAGTAACTAAGTAAATCTTCCTGTTTTGCAAAGACTGCTGATAATGTGGGAAAGTGGCTCTATTCACCTCTATCTAGATTTTGTTTGAACAGAAGAACTAATTTCTTCTCCCTATAGGGCTCCACTCCGTTATTTTCTTCATTCACCTATTATCTTCGCTCCGTCTTATGTGTCCATACCATTTTAATCGTTTTTCTTCAATGGTGTTTATTGCGTTCTCTTTGATGTTCATTCTGTTCATTCTTCATTTGTTATTCTCTCCATACGTGTCACTCTACAACATCTTCTCCAATACTCCATCTCTACCGCGTTAATTTTAGATTTATTTCTTTTGTTGATCGTCCATGTTTCTGACCCGTATGTCATTATGCTTTGTATTATTGATTTGTATGTGCGAGTTTTGTTTCTCTTTGTAATGTGCTTGTCCCACAGGATCGAATTTAATTGTCTTATGCATGTCAGCGTTTGTCCTAATCTAGCTTTAATCTCTTCTTCTGATGTTTCGTTTTTTTGAAATGATGGTTCCTAAATATTTAAATCTATCGGTTCCTTTGATTATTGTTTTGTTATCGACTTCTAGATTCTCCACGTTTCCCTCCTTTGTTGTTAGATATTCCGTTTTATCAAAGTTTATTGCTAATCCTGCTTTAGTGTATTCTTCTTTCAGTTTTCTTACCATATATCTAAGGTCTTCCTCATCTTGCGCTATGATTACTTGGTCGTCTGCGAAACTTAGAGTATATAAGTAATCTTCTCGTATTGGGACTCCCATTCCACTACATTTTTGCTTCCATTTTTTTAATGTTTGTTCGAGGTATATTTTGAATAGTGTTGGGGATTGTAGAGCATCCTTGTAATAGGCCTTTTGATGTTTGGAGTATCTTCCCTATTTTGTGTCCTATTTTTATGTTCACTGTGTTGTTTTTGTAGAGAGCTTTTACTGTGTATATTAGTTCTTTGTCAATGCCTATTTCTTTCATTGCGTTTCATAATCTTTGTCTTGGTACTGAGTCATAGGCCTTTCTTATGTCTATGAAGGCTAGATGAACTTCTCTATTCTTTGCCAGTTTTTTTTTTCCATTGTTTGTTTTATAGTGTATATGATTTTCCGACCGTAAAGCCTGCTTGATCTTTTCCAATTTTTCCTTTTATATTTTCCTCCATGATATTTTTAATAATTTTTCCATACAAACGTCCCATACTCGATATTATGCTTAGGCCTCTATAGTTTGTGCATTTTCTGCGGTCTCCCTTTTTAAATATAGATACTATATAAGCTTTTGACCATTCCTCTGGTATTTTTTCTCCATTTATCGCTCTGTGGAACATGTTTCTCAGCATTCGATGTAATTTATTAGACCCGAACCTAGAAGAACTCATCAGCTTGCAATTGTAAATTGACTTCATTAAATATTTTAAGCAGGTCTGTCAAATAAGCGATGTCATTTTTAGATGTAATCAGGTTTTCGCGCAGTTTTTCGTGTCTGTGTTTAAGGAAGTCCAGTGCTGAGTCAAATAGATTGAAAAAACGATTCTGACAAATGCCTTTTGAGAGCCAACGAACTTCTGCGTGCAGCAGCAAACGATTGTAAACTTCATCATTTTCACTACAAAGTTGGCCAAGTAATCTTCTTCTTCAAGTGCCCTGTTCGGTCCCCCGAACGTTGGCGATCACCCTGGAGAGCACGTCCCTGTTCTCTGCCATTCTAAAAAGGTCACCTGCCTTCTAAATGCCCTTCATGATTAACTGGAGTAAGCGATACTTGTCTCCCCGCAAGATGTGACCCAGATAAGCTATCTTGCGGCATTTTATTGTTGTAAGTAGCTCTCTTCCTGTTCTTGTATGCCTAAGAACGTCTTCGTTTGTTACCAAGTCAGTCCAAGGAATACGCAGCATTCTTCGATGAGTCCACATTTCAAAGCTCTCTAAACGATTAATTGTGCTTAATTTGAGAGTCCAGCTTTCTGCACCGTACAAAACAACCGACCAGATGTAACATTTGACCATGCGTTGACGTAGCTCGAGATTTATGTTGTCATTACAAAATAGTGTTCTCATATTCAAGAAGTGATTCCTGGCTGTCTCGATGCGACATTTTATCTCTATGTCGGGGTCTAATTGTTCCGTCAGGATGCTACCCAAATACCTGAACCTCTCAACCCGTTCGATTTGAGAATTGTTCAGAAACAAATGAGTGTCTCTATGTGGATCTCGGCTGAATATTATGAGTTTCGTCTTACTGATATTAATGTTAAGGCCAAGATCTGTTCCAACTGTGCTGATTTTATTTAACAGTTCTTGAAGACCCTCTATCTTATCACATATGATGACAGTGTCGTCTGCATATCTAATTGTGTTGAGTAGTACGCCATTTACTCTAACTGCATGGTCCACATTCTCGAGGGCCTCCTTGAAAATTCGGTCCGAATAAAGGTTGAAAAGTAGAGGCGAGAGGATACAACCCTGTCGGACTCCTCGTTGTATTTGGATGCTAGATGTTGTCATCCCTTCTATACGTACACTTCCGCTGTTTGTCCCCAGTACAGATTTTCAATTATACGTATATCTCGACTGTCCAGTTGTACTTCGCGTAACATTGATATCAATTTAGAGTGTAGCACCCTGTCGAATGCCTTTTCGTAATCTATGAAACAGGCGAATACCTCTTTACGCTAATCTCGGCACTTCTGGAGAAGGACATTAATACCAAACAAAGCCTCACGGGTTCCGAAAGCATTCCTAAAACCCATCTGAGCGTCATCAAGATCAAATTCACACTTTCTGCGAATTCTGGCATGTATGATGCGCAAGAATGTTTTTAAAAGATGACTCATCAAACTTATCAAGCGACAGCCACTACATTTTTTTAGGTCTGGGTTTTTTTGGAATAGTCACAAAGGTCGACCTGAGCCAGTCATCTGGGATCACCCCAGTGTTATATATCAAGTTAAATAATTTTGTGATTTGTGATATGTTACCCTCGCTTACAAGTTTCAATATCTCTGTCGGAATCTAATCCAGACCCGGACACTTTCCATTGGGTGATATATATGGCGTGAAGCACTTCTTCGTTAAGAATTTCTGGACCTTCCTCCATATTTTCTTCGTTATTCTGTAAGGGTGGTCTATCGTCATGAAATAGTTCATTTATATATATATATATATATATATATATATATATATATATATATATATATATATATATATATACATATACATACAAGTAATCTGCATGCAATGAATTGCTTCTGATCTAATTATTGACTGCTCTAATAACGTAATCAAGCGACGTATGCAGACGTTCATGACGCCCTTCATTGCTGGAGCACCATCATGGATGGCGTGAAGCACTTCTTCGTTTTTTTGCAACTAATTGCTGACTAATGATAGTAATATATATATATATATATATATATATATATATATATATATATATATATATATATATATATATACACAAGTAAATGTACTTCGAGTACATTTGGTTATTCTGTTTTTTTTGCAACTAATTTCAAATGGCTATGAAACCTTGTTTCAAATGGGCTATGAAACCCTTATGACGATGACGCCCTGTCATTGCTGGAGCACCATCAGTAGCAGTTGACTGAATATTACGAATAGGAATTTCTTTCTCTTGAAAAAAACTTGTTCATGATATTAAATATCGATTCTCCCTTTGTATCGGTTTTCAAATTTTTAGCAAATAATAATTATTGACAACTTTTTTCTCCTTATATGAATCGAACATATGATAAAAGTAGTGCTTCATTATTTGCTAGAATTGATTCATCGAGTTGAATGGAAAATTTGCAAGTCTAAGTAATCGCATAATGATATTTCAACGCCTTCAGCCATTTCATCTATTTTTCTTTGCACCGGATTATTACTCAGAAATTTTTCTGATGATATCTGACGGTGTCTTATGATGAAGAATAGTTTTTATTACCTCTTTGAGTGCCGGCAAGATTAAGTCCTCGCCAATTGTGTGGGGCTTTCCCGCTTTTGCGATTAACAATGAAATATTTTATCAGGCTTGTAGTTCATCATCTTCTTGTTTACAAAACGACGCAAAAATATAGTTGGGTGTTTTAAATATTTCTTTTCCATTCCTTGAAAATAGGATAATTCTTTGTCCTTTTTATCAGCACGCATTTTATTCATATGCGCTTGTAGCCTAGAAGGCTTCATGGCTTCATTTGGAAAAACTTTTTGGCAAATCAAACACGTACTTAATGATTAATTTGTAAGAGAGTGCGTAAATCCATATTTCAAATTCTTAATACTGTACTGCCGGCATTTCTTTTTAGATTCAGACATTTTGAAATACAAAATTTGCCACAGTTTAAATAAATCAATTTTTCAACAGATTTATAGATAGTTATAAAAATAATGGCTATAATGACTTGTATTACTTTTAATCACGGATATGGATTATTGGTGAAGCACACAAAATAATAATACATTCCTAGAGTTTCCTTGCCATTTATAGATTTGATTTCGTGCTCGCATCAACTTGTATGCCTTTGCTTGTTTGCGATGCCGGTGCACTTTCTCTGTAAACAAATCATTACAAGCTCCCATATATTTGTCGAACCATGCTTGATTGCGTGAAACGCGTCTTTGCTTATCAACTTGTAAAGACTTGTCACACACAATATTAAACCGAATTAGGTATATGTATACCTAATGCTAATTTAAATTTTTTAATGCTTATTTACGCGATAATAATAGGGTAAGGTGCGCCAACTATGCGCGGTTGAGGAATAAAATGACATAAATCAAATAAAAACGTTTACAACGAAATCACAAAATGTTTATTATAATCACCAACAAATCAACTTTAATATACTATATGAAAAATCAACTTAGTCTTATAGTCTGTTAAATAACAATCTAATTGAGATCGTGGATAATTGCGCACTCTTGATATTACAATTCCACAAGAGTACGCATGATAATCCCAATGAGTGCGCATGCTACCTTAACAGTGCGCAAGCTAATTCACACGAATAAATCGTACTTGTAGATTCCAATGCCGATGTAAGATGTGCATTTATCGTGCCACCATTCAGTGCACAAGCTGCACTGGATCCAGTCTTCAACAATAGGCTCCTTATAATTCTTTTGGGAACCAGGGCATCTCCACATTTTTTTCTTATTCTTTGGTGTTTTTTTTTGGTTTTCATGGCGATTTCTGCAATGTTTTACTTATTATTCTGGGTATTTTTTTCTTACTAGCTTCGGTTTCTTCTCCTAGTTTTCTTTTGTAGGGAGAGTCTGAATTATTTCAGATCTTTTACTACGGTTTGATGCTTTTCGGGCAAAATATGCTTTTGGGAGTGGAGCAATGTCCATAAATGAGCATGTTGTTCATCAGTATGTATCTGTTTTTCTCCCATTGGTGTGCTAGATGGACTGTGAAAACTCGCCACTTTTTCTGTTAGTGCAGTATTTTGTGTGTGTTCTTCTGGCAAAGGCATACTAGTAGAAGTGCGTGGAATCATCGCTTGACTAGTGGTTGCAACGTTGAGTACACCTTCTGTTGTGTCGTTCTGCTCAGCAATTGAAATGTTACTTGCATGTTCTTCCAGCCTCTCAGTTAACATTCTAGCAAGAAAATCAACGTCACTAAATAAATCTCTATTAAAAGGACATATTCCTCCAACTTTGAAACCTTCAAACAACTTTGAACAAAGTGGCTATCTGGTAGATGGTAATAGGTCTTCCAGGATGATTTATCATCCATTTTTCACACTCACTTGCGAAATATATCTTCAGTGGTGAAAAAAAGCAACGATCTAGCGGTTGCATCTTATGCGTGCTATGAGGCGGAAAAGTAATGACGTGAATGAAATTTTTTCTACCCAAGTTTATTGCAGTTAAACTGGTGTGCGCCAAATAATTATCCAAAACCAATAACACCGGACAAGTCTTGGTGGACTTGGCATGGTATCTAAAATGATTCAGCCAATCCAAGAATCAATCTATATTCATTCTACCAGACTCTGTAATAAGACCTATAGAATTTGCTGGAGCTCCATCTAATAACTCCGCCTTCATACGTTTACGGGGAAATATAAAGGCTGGTGGTATATAATTTTCCGATGCACTCATCACACCGACAACAGTAACTTTTATTCCTCTCTCTGCGCTACTGATTTTATTGACGCACCTTTTTCCTTTGACGCTAACAACATTTGGCGCTTTATTCGGAACTGTAGAAAAGCCAGATTCGTCCATATTATATATTTGACAAGGTTGAAAGTTGTGTTTCTTCTGTATATTTTCTAATTGATCGTAGAACCTGTCCACTTGAGGCTTATTAAAGCTCATAGCGCGGACAATGCTGGTTGAAGTCGGTTGGCGAACTGCTATATCCGGGTTTCGGCGCATAAAATCTCTAACCCCATGCTTTCCAGCCATCTTGATTTCCTTGTTAAATTGATGTACAATATTATTTTTTTCAGCATATTCATATACAACAGATCTTAACTTCTTTAGCGTAATCCCATAAAACATAGCATCTAAAGTCTTTATATGATCAACTCATTCTTTTTCCACATTAAGCGTACAGGTGGGTCTAAATCTGCCTAAGGATGTAGCAAGGTCTTCTCTTTTTAATCTTTTACGTAGGCTGGACTCGGGCATTTCTAAGAGTTCAGCCACTTTTCTTTTGCTTTTTCCCTCTTCAAATACCAGTTTCCCTGCAAGATTCAATATCTCTTTAGAATAATTGATTCGGTTGGTTTTTCTTTGCTTGGAAATCATCTATAAAACAAGAAGATAAAATAAATCCAAATGGCTCACATGAGTCCAGAATCCACAAGAGTGCTATGGGTACTCTTGTGGAAAAGCTTGGGTCCGAAACAAATTGTCACATTAGTGCCATTTATTGAAATATGGC
>CM032446.1:64749015-64831515 GCA_019049505.1 Pachyrhynchus sulphureomaculatus
ACCAACACCTGCAATCAAATAAACCTCATGTACTCCCTCTCTGTGAAATCAAGGTCAGGTTATCGATCAGCACAGTCACTTTTGTCCTGGGTACGACTTCTATTCCCGATTTAGGCGTAACTTTGGAGTCTGTCTTTTTGTCAGAAGCGACCTCTCTTGCCAACGAGAAGAGGCTCTGGAGCCCCCAAACTTTGATGTCATATGGTTAAAAATAACGACTCAACAAACCACAACGTTCATCTCCTATCGACCACCAAGTGATACCAACTTTCGAACACTTTTCGCTTCTCTTGCAGACATCATCGATCATTTACAAATTACCTATCCATGTGCCGAAATTGCCATCCTGGGCGACTTCAGTGTCCACAATATCAACTGGCTTAAATATTCAAATACTACCGACGAACAAGGTAGTCAAGCTGAATCATTCTCAATCAGTTGTGACTTAACTCGGCTTATTGGTGAACCAACACGGATCCCTAATCGAGACAGGGAGTTTACTAGTCTTCTTGATCTGTGTTTAACCATCAATTCGGAGATTTACATCATAAACTGCTTTCGACATCGAGTATCCTACCAATCAGTGACAGAGAGGCGCTTAAGCCGCGCAAGATTTGGCACTACAAATCTGCTAAATGGGAAGACCTCATGGAATATTTTCGAACTTTCTCTTGGATGGACGTTTGTTTTCGATCCGACAAACCATCTGACTGCGCCAGGGAGGTCTCCGATGTTATTTTGGCTGGTATGGAAGTTTACATCCCTTTTTCGAAGAAACGCCCCTTCAACGGCAAGCCTTGGTTTGACCGAAAATGCAAAGAAGCTGGTGCTTCTAAACATCTTGTCTGCAGACAATGGCGTGAAAATCCTAACACTATAAATCGTAACACCGTTGTTCGTGCCCGGAATAGATGCAGAGGAATTATCGACGAAACCAAGAAGGCACACAATCAACGAATTAGAAACAAACTTCTCGCGTGTCCCAACAATTCCAGGTCCTTTTGGTCAGTCGGTAAGACAGTTAGTCAGAATTTCACCAAATCCACCAACCACCACTCACACGGCCAGATAATTCCATTGCAACGACACCTGTTGAGAAAGCGAACTTGTTGGCAGAACTCTTTGCTTCACATTTTACTGTCGATTTCCAAGGAAAAAACACCACCTACTATTATCATATTGCAGTCAAGGATGCCCGATGTTGTCTTCAGACAGAGTATCATAAAGCGTATTTTAATGAAGCTAGACACCAAAAAGACTTCTGGTGCTGACGGAATACCTGCCATAGTTCTCAAAAACTGTGCGAGGGAACTGACACCAGTTTTCTGTAGACTTTTCAACCTATCCTTCAGAAAGAGAATATTTCCTTCCTGCTGGAAATGCACCACAGTTTAGCCGATGGCTGAACTGTGGCGCAAGAAGACCTTGCAAAATAACTGCCGACCAGTGGCACTGCTTTCAATAATATAAGTCATAGAAAAGGTTATCAATCAGCATCTGCTAAAATATCTTGAACGATTCATTTCATTTATAGCGATTCAAGAACAACGTGAATTGCTTTTTCTGCACACATGCCGCTCCTGGAGCTCTTTAAGGACTTCCCTGCAGCACGTGTGCTGGACACATAAAGAAAAAAATAAAAACAACTAGGGAACTTTTTCTTTAGAAGTTACATCATTGTTATAAAAATGTAAACAAAATTAATGTCAAAAAAGTCTCCATACACTTAACAATTACCAATAATAGTTTAACGGAAAAAGACAACTTCGTTTAAATTAATATTTAATGGGACCGCCGTTGGCCTTGATAATCTCCTGTAACTTTTTTGTCATGCTTGCAACCAGCTTTCTAGTAACTTCGGCTAGAATATTCTCTAATTCGTTCACTATTCTGTTTTTTAATTCTTTCTCTATTTGAAATATTACGTTTGGGGAACGCGCCGTTTAAGTTCCTCCCATAAATGCTAAATGGGTTAACATCCGGTGATTGCGGAGGTGTATGAAGCTGCTGTTGCATATTATGGATCATTCATTCTCGCACCAAGTTTGCGGTATGTTTCGGATCATTGTCCTGTTGGAAAATGTATCTTTTTTCGAGTGTTAATTATTTCGAGACTTTCTCTCAAATTGTCTCTCAAAATGTTCAGATAAACATGCTGATCCATGATATCATTAGTAAAATGTAAATTTCCAATCCCTCTAACGGACATGGATCCCCAAAGTAGAACACTACCACCCCCTTGTCTCACCGTGGAGCAAATGTTTTTAATGTCGAATGCGATATTCTTCTTTCTCCATACTGTCGTCAGACCCAAAAAGGTTAATTTTAGTTTCATCACTAAAGATTACGGATTCCCAAAATTCAGGAGGTTTAGTGACGTATTCCCTAGTAAAAGCTAACCGCTTTTTGCGATTAGCTTCCGAAATTAACGGCTTCTTCCTGGCTGTACACCTCTTATAGCCTGCCCTGTGTAAACAATTTCTCATTGTTTGTGAACAAACATTTTTCGAAAATAGTTCCCGTACTTCTTTTAATTTTGGTGCACTTTTTTCCGGATCTATAATGACTTGTGTATCAATACTGGCCTCTTCACGTGGAGTCAGTTTCTTAGGACGACCGGAGCGTAGTCGAATTTTATAGGAACCCGTTGATTTATATTGGTTTACAATGTACTGAACAGTAGCACGCGGTTTTTTAACAATTTTTCCCGTATTTCTGTACGATTTTCCATCTTTCCACAAATCAGTTATGATTTTTCGAACTTGAAATGGAATTTCACAATTTCTCTCGCTTATTTTTAATACTACTTTGAAAACCCACTGCAAAATTACAAGCGACAGATTATAAAGTATGGCCGAAAATTATACGTTTGTTCTCAGTTTACCGAGCAATAGATAGCTTGATAAAATGCGGCTGATTATAACGTGTTTTTTTTCAACGCAGTTCTTGAGTGTATAGACTTTTTTGACATTAATTTTGTTTACATTTTTATAACAATGATGTAACTTCTAAATAAAATGTTCCGTAGTTGGTTAAGTTTCAAATATTAATTTAAACATGTTTTCTCATAGTTCCAATTAATTAGTTAAACATAACAGAAAAATAGTATAGAAAGCAGGTGGTGACTTTTTGGACTGACTGTATATAAAATATATTTTATAACTATACATTTACTTTGCAGTTTTTAGCTTTTTTGTTGTTCGCTATTTCTGGAGCATCTCTCGTAATATCCCAGTAATCAGCAGATATTTCAGAAGTTCATTTAAATAATTAAATGTTTCTTTATTTAGAGCATCACCGTTTTATGGAGAGTAATCTAGGTGTGAATCTCGAAAGCGCAGTGTTAGTGCCAAGACAATGTTACATTTTTAATTGCTTGTAACATATATGCAACAAAAATCTCAGACATCTTTTCCGCAGTCTTCATGTGAGGAATCAAATTATAGCAACCATAAAAAGAAAAACCGGTCAAGTGCAAGTTGAACTTGCACAATTAGTGTTCCGTACGTTGATAGTTTTTAAAATAAAAATTTTTGTTAGGGTGGTATAAAATGATCAGTGACTTCACAAAACACACCCCAAATGAGTTTTCAACAAAGTTTGTTTCCAATCTTTACTGAAAACTGGTGACCTTGAAATTTTGTTTTTTTTTGTATACCAAATAAATTATTAAAGGTAATGCACTCGTGATAATTTTCGTTCAATCTATACCCCGTGGAGAATATTCCAGAATTATTTCAAAATTTTTTGATCAGTACTTTTCGAGATAAGGTAGGGGACAGCGATTTTTTAAAAGTAATACGAAGAAAAGTGTGCGCAAGTATTACATTATATATATATATATATATATATATATATATATATATATATATATATATATATATATTTTACTCGTGTTTTCACAAGCTTTCATTTGACACCACACTCGATAACCTAGTAAAAAAAATTTCTTTTCACTTCCGATTTCACCCCTCAAAACGAACCCCTTAAGTCAAAATTTATGTTACGGTGGTATAAAATGATCAATGACTTCACAAAACACACCCCAAATGAGTTTTCAACAAAGTTTGTTTCCAATCTTTACTGAAATCTGATGACCTTAAAATTTTTGTTTTTTTTATATACCATATAAATTATTAAAGGTAATGCACTCGTGCTAATTTTCGTTCAATCTACACCCCGTGGAGAATATTCCAGAATTTTTTCGAAATTTTTTGATAAGTACTTTTCGAGATAAGGCCCGGGACAGCGATTTTTCGCCAATTTTTAAAAATAATACAAAGAAAAGTGCGCGCAAGTATAATATTATATATATATATATATATATATATATATATATATATATATATATATATTTTACTCGTGTTTTCACAAGCTTTCATTTGACACCACGCTCGATGACCTAGTAAAAAAATTTTTTTTTCACTTCCGACTTCACCATCCAAAACTAACCCCTTAAGTCAAAATTTAATTCTCAAAACTTCATGGCTCCGATGAGGCCATCAATTCCTATATTACTACCAAATTTCACCTTTCTATGTCAAATAGTTTCGGAGAAAATCGGGTGTGACAGACAGACAGACAGACAGACAGACAGACACCGAAGTGATCTTATAAGTGTTCCGTACGGAACACTAAAAATAAGCATCTTTTTCGCACCATTGAACTAAGTCATTAAATTTGACAATCTTGACGACGGTACTAATTAAAGGACTCAAGAAAATTTCTTCTTCAGTTTTCATTTCCCTAACTCTGAGAAGCTTTACTTTTATATAAATTAAAGCGAGGCTTTCTTGTGCATAACAGGCAAAACTTCAATAGCTATTGCATCTTTACAATTCATACCTTTTATAGTTTATTTATTGTATAGTAATAATTTTATGTTGTTATGTCTCCTTCCTGTACATGGCAAGTTCAACTGGAACGGCTTGTTTTCCTTTGAATACCACAAAATTTTAAAGAACTTATACTCTCCATTTTTTGAGAGTTATGACCTATATTTAAATCATTTATCAAACAATCAAAGGCCTTGCCAGCCAATAAATTGTGTTCCATGTCTTTGCGCAATTATTACAACAAATATGAGGTTTATAGCTTTTGTCTTGGTTTCCAATTACACATACAAAAAAGAAATGGTAAATTTAATTTTTCGGAGCATCCTATGCAATTAATAAAATCTGTAGCAACTTTTAATCTTTCCTACAAGTGAAGGATCAGTTCGTAAAATGTTGCGTCAACCGCTTTCCGATGGTGCTATAGGCAAATATCTTTTGAATTATACGGGCTCCTGGGTCATACATCTATCAATCAAAAGATTCTTCATGCAATTTTTATATCTTTTTTTTCCCACGTTGCTCCCTGATTTCTTGAAGTACCAGTTAAATCGTGTTGAACAATCTACTATAGATAATGGGTGGGCCATTTGTTGGTTTCTTTTTGAACGATGTTTTATTTCGACACTGTCAACTCGAGCGCGCCTAAAATATTGACATACATTTAGTGTTAAATCTCCGCAGTACGAAATGGATCGATTTACGCTTGAATAATGCTGGAAAACAGTTAAAAAATATTTCCAAAGTGAGTGGTGTATTGCAGAAAGTGTGCGAAAATTTAAAAGAAATTTTTGTCGAAATCATGCTCTTTCAGCGTCTGGTGTAGGGAAATTCGTAAAAAAATTCATAAAACTGGAATGCTTATTGATAACTTAACCTAACCTCGTATTTGTCCAGGGAACACAGACAAAAATATATCTGCTGTTGCCCAAAGTGTGCGTGAAAACCCAAGAACCTCAACTCGTTGCAGATCTCAACAACTGAACAACCGTCGCACTTCTCTGAGGAGAATTTTGCATAAAGATCTCGAATCATTTGCTTACAAGGTCCAACTGGCTCAAGAATTGAAGCAAAATAACCATCCGCTTCCTTATCGCTTTTTTGTGTGGGGTTCAAATTAGTTGAAAAATGACGTAGATTTTGTTCGCAAAATCATCTTTTCGAACAAAGCTTCATTTTCATCTCGAAGGATATGCAAACAAGCAAAATTGTAGAATTTGGGGTTCTGAAAATCCACATGTAGTCGTAGAAAGGCCAATACTTCCTCAAATAGTGACCGTTTGGTGTGATTTTTAGAGTGGTGGCATTACAGGCCCTTTTATCTTTAAAGATAAGGCTGGAAACAACATTTCGGTGAATGGAGTGCATTGTAAAGACATAGTAACTGATTTTTTGTAGCTGCACTCGGACGATTTGGAATTAGTTCCAGAAGGATGGCGCAACATGCCAAACCAGCCCCGCAACAGTCGATCTTTTGCGCACTAAGTTCGGTATTAGTATATCAGCCGTTTGCCATGACTACCGCGTAAGGAAACTGTTAAGAAACGTCGTTACTGTAACAATCTACGAACAATTCACGCATTTAAGAATCCATCGAGCTATTCGCCAAATATGGCCTTATATGGCGAACAAACCATTGAAAAGGTGCTGAAAAATCGGGTTGAGAGGATGAGGCAGCCGTGACAGCCGTTTGAATGAAATTATATTTCATAATAGTGCAGTAAAAAAAGGTCAAAATAATGATGAGATAGGCATAATTTAGATACAGCATTATTATAATTTTATTCTATCTAGGGTATCACCAGGAGTTTTGGACCTCGAAAAACTTGTGCTCGTTTGTTTTAAAACAGTTGAAGTTTTCAAAACGCGTTTTTTTTTGAGCTTAAAATGTGAATAACTCCGGTTATATCAGTCGGATCGAGACAAAAAAAAAACTAAATTCTTCGTAATGAAATTTCCAACAAATCCTTGTTGGTTTTAAATCGTTCAAATGTGTACATAATCTACAAAATTGAAAAAAACAGTCTGTTTTTTTTTTTTTCATTTTATTATACAGGTCGACTAAGTGAACGGATCGGCTTGAAACTTTCAGAAAATATTCTTCTGTTATAGCAAAAATACCCTGAAATTTTGGTACAAAAATATTGAACCCAGTGGATATAATTGAATTTGTTATTTAAAATTTGAATTGCCCGCCATTTTATGCTATTTAGTCCAAAATGAATCTTTTTTTTTTAAATTTAGGTCTCGACATCAGCCA
The DNA here is from genome assembly GCA_019049505.1 of Pachyrhynchus sulphureomaculatus. Taxonomy (NCBI): domain Eukaryota; kingdom Metazoa; phylum Arthropoda; class Insecta; order Coleoptera; family Curculionidae; genus Pachyrhynchus; species Pachyrhynchus sulphureomaculatus. Next base: position 64,756,108 of record CM032446.1, read on the forward strand.
TTAAAAAAATTTTTTCGAGTCATCTTTAACCGTTTTTTTTTTATATTTGCTTTTTAGTCAAATAACAATTGACATTCTGTACCAGATGTGATAAAAAAATTAATTTTTTTTTTCAAGGTGTCCAAAAAACGCATTTGTTTTTATTTAATTAATAAACAGGTGTAAAAAAAAACGGTTAAAATGACTCCCTAAATTTTTTTTTTAATGACATCGGAAAGCTGACGTCGAGACCTAAATTTTGAAAAAAAAAGATCCATTTTGGACTAAATGGCGGGAAATTCAAATTTTAAATTACAAATTCAATTGTGCCCACTGGGTCCAATATTTTTGAACCAAAATTTCAGGGTATTTTTTTGTTATAGCAAAAGGCATATTTTCTGAAAGGTTCAAGTCGATCGGTTCACTGAGTCGGCTTGTACAATAAGATGAAAAAAAAAACAGTTTTTGTCGCTTTTTTTCAATTTTGTAGATTATGTACACATGTGAGCGACTTAAAACTAACGAGGATTGGAAATTTCATTACGAAGAGTTTGGTTTCTTTTTTGTCTCGATCCGACATATATAACCGAAGTTCTTCACATTTCAAGTACAAAAAACATGTTTTGAAAACTTCAATTGTTTATAAACAAAAGAGCATAAGTTTTTCGAGTTCCAGAACTCAGGACAATACTCATGGTGATATCCCAGAAAGAATAAAATCATAATACTGCTATCTAAACTCTGCAATTTCAAAAGCTTTTTTTACTACACTATAATTAATCGGAAGGTTACTATTTTTAATAAAGAAAAAATTCTGAAAAATATTGACGGTTTTCTTGTTGTAGAAATCTTAAGAAGAAACTAGCAGATGGAGCACTCCTTACAACTAATACACTTTTTTTTGTGACATTTTTTTTTGTGTGTGTGTGTGTGTGTGTATGTGTGTATGATACTGATTTTTTCATGCTCACATCACCACCTCGCTGATTTTTTAATATCGTCGTACCAACGTTGTTGCTGTCTGCCAGTATTTTTTTTCCCATAGTCTCCATCTAGTCACTTTTCCGCTTCAGTTATCAGTATTCCTTATCTAATAGTTCGGTTTGCGATTCCTGATTGATAGGCCTAGCATTTTCCTTTATTTGCTCTCTCGTGGACTTTAAGTTTTAAAGTCAGTTTGCACTAAAATACATCCTTTGATTGACTTCCAGTTTTTGATTCACTTTTCCGATTGTAACTTCCTGTCCTAAGTATACATATGAATCAACCCTTTTCACTTGTTGCCCGTGTATGGATATTGTGTCATTATTGGCTGTTTGTTCGTTCGTTATGAATTTGGTTTTTGTGATGTTCATCTTTAAACGGACCTTTTTGCTTCGGTTTGTAATTCATTCATGTAAGCATTTTTATCAATTCGGTTTCATTTTCGGCAAAAATTGCGATATTATCAGCGAATCTCAAATTTTTGAGTTTCTCTCCAGATATATTAATTCTTGCTTTCTTACAAATAGATAAATAAATTTCAATATTACCAGACAACTAAATATATCGGTATACCAGGCCTTTAATTCTGCAAGCTTTTGTGTAAATAATCATATCTATTTGAAATAAACTGCCTACTGCGAATAAAGACTAATTTGAATCTCTGTTACCGCACACAGCAGCAGCTCTATTAGCTATTTTGTGATTTTCCTGCAACGCGTATACTGTGCTTATAAAAAAAAAAATTAAAAAATATTTATTTTCAATGGAAAATTTTACTTTGTATTTTTTTTCATTTAATAGTAAATTCATCACCCACGTCGGATAACGTAACCCTCACGTGTTAATATAAAAAGATAGTATAACGCAAACGGAAATTGGAAATGTAGTTATAATACTAATCGAGTTTTTAAATCAGCCATTGATAAACAGGAAATTAAAAAAGTTTTAATGGATATGATCACATTACATGAGTAATTCGATATTGATCTAAAAGTACGTGGAACAGAAGGAAATTTTTTTTTGTTAATTTAGTGTAAATGGGTACTAGCAAACAATATTACATAATAAAATTGGACTAATAAAATATGCCATTTTTGAGACAACAGTATTAAAACTAGGAGTAATATATTTACAAGATATTGTATTTTAATAACGAGAAAAAAATTTATTATATCTCGTTAGTTGTTTAATAGTGAAATTCATGTTTGGTAATTTTGCTTTAACCGTAATGTTTATTATTGTATATCTAACATAACGCCTGTCAAATTATGACAAAAATTTTTAAGGAGTTTATAATTCCCTAGTGAATTATAAGTTGTAACAATATTATAATTTACAATTTTTTTGTTTAATTTTAGGGTTGTCTTGCTCCTGTGAAAGTCGATATCCCCAAAGGCTCCATTCTAGACCCAAGCGATAACGCAGCTGTGGTTGGTGGTAACGTGTTGACGTCACAGCGTATTGTAGACGTGGTTCTTGGCGCGTTCAGGGCTTGCGCAGCATCTCAGGGTTGCATGAATAACATTACCTTTGGAAATGATTTTTGGGGTTGCTATGAGACTGTAGCTGGAGGAAGCGGAGCGGTAAGTAGTGTCTGTAATATAGTAGAGATTCAAATATAACTTGATACTTCAACTTCGTAAAAACTGTGACACTAACTACGAGGGTGGATTGATAAGTCTGGTAATTTTCTACGAAATGGCGAGAAATTTTGTTAAGGGGCATCTGTTGGTAAACGTGTTTCTTGTAATGGTTGTGTTCAAAGTTTCAAACAGATGCAACGCACAGTTCTTTGTTGGATCGGTGCGGATAAAGGCGCGAATGGTACAATGCACTAACTTGCACTGAAGGAAGTTCATAGGGACTTTTCACTAACAGTCAAGGCAATTTATTACTGGATAAGTAAATTTTAAGGTGGTCGTAAGAGCGCTGCAGATGCTGCACGTTTAAGACGCCCAATTAAGGTTTCTTCTGAAGAAATTGCCGATAAACTGTACGGTATCGTCATGGAAGATCGTCGCATTAAGCTTCGTGAGATTTCGTAGATGTTGGGCATCTCATATGAACGGGAACATAATATCCTGCATGAAATTCTAAAAATGAAAGTGCGGGATGGGCGCCACATTTATTGACTCCAGATCAAAAATGGACAAGGAAGGACATTTCATTCATTGGAAAAGTTGCAGTGTAATCTGAACGACTTTTGGCGTTGTCTTGTGACTGTAGACGAAACATGAATCCACCATTACACCCCGGAGAGAAAATGGTGGTCAACACACTAGGTTGGTGGAGGGGAAAATGCACCGAAAAAAGTTTTATCGGCGGGAAAAGTGATAAACCAGATGTATTGAGCTCAATTTTTATTTTTGCAAAAATGTTATTTACTTTATTTTTTACAATATTTATTTAATATATTTTGTAGAATCTGAATACTTTTAGGAATCTTCATATATAGTTTTTTTTTGTAGGTAAAGGTATTTATTTATTAGCTAGTTTAGAAATTTGGTTAGAAAGTATTTTTAACTATAATATTACTTCAAAATAAATTACACAATCATAAATCGTTAAACTTGACTATTTCATTGGATTTTTTTCGCGTGCAGTGTGCTTAAACTGAGGTTGATCTTTTTAAGACTAATTGAAATTATGCATTTCGATTTGTCACGAAAGTGACGCCATCTATTATGGTGGGCGGTAAATTACCACTTAAACTGGCACAATGAGAGTAAATGGAAGCTTTGGTTCTACATATGAATATTTCTTTACTATAGGTCAAAATTGTTTCAAAGTTTATTTAGGAGGACTGACAGAATTAAATAAATATAAAATAGAATGTCCTATTTTAGAGAAACCACGTCATCAATAATGTTTTTAAATTGAAAGGTCCAGTCAGTATTGGATATTTTAGGTATATTTCATCGTTAATCCGGTTTTTTTATAGCGTCTTCTAATTTCCAGTTTCCATCCTCTTCGATCTTCCCAATCTCCGAGTCTTCGATTTCTCTCTGAACACCTCCAAACCATGTCGTTCTTGGTCTCCCTCTTCTCCTCTTTTCGCTTGGTACCCACTTTAGAACCATCTTTCGCATTCGGTGTTCTTCCATTTCTTTCACGTGTCCATATCATATAGGTTGCTGTTGTTGAATTTACTTAATAATCGTGGTTTTTACTTTCATTACATCCCTTATTCTCTTGTTTCTAACTCTATCCATTCTTGCCACTCCAGCCGATCTTCGCCAGTAATGCATTTCGAGTGCTATTTCGAGTGCTATTTCGAGTGCTTTATCTACCGGAGAAACATATAAGGGTATTTTACATAATGCAATACAATTTCGTAACGCTTGAAACTTTTAACATACACTGTAAATCTAAAATTATTTTAGTTTATATATTTTCAATAATACTACAACCGAGCCATTGAACATTTTTTGTTAGAGCTTAAACTTTAGGATATTTTCAATTACTTTCTATCAATAATAACAAAGGTCTCAGTTACTTTTTGCCTTTCTGTCTTTCAATATAAATTTTTTCACTATGTAGCAGTTTTAATATTATCTGTTTAAGGTATTAAATGCGTTTGTATTTTGTTGCTAATAACAATTATAAGTATTTTAATAATGAATCTTATTCTTTACCCAATGTCAAATTTAATCCTAACTGGAAACTTTTTACCTGAAGCTGTAAATCTAATTGCATAGTTAATAACTTCCGTTACCGACCTAAAACCTGAAGTGCTTAGACATCTGAAAAGGCTTTGTTTCTCTCTTGTAGTAAAGCTGTGTTTCCTTTCTTGTAGCCTTATCACCGGAGCATCGCGATGCGACATTAAAACAAGCCGCTTCGCAGAACACGCAATATATATTGTTAGTGGAGAATATTATCTATTCACAAATTTAAAAAGAAATAACAATTTTACAAAATATTGGTAAAGTAATTTATCCAGTACTTCCCTTGCATTAACTAGTTTTAAAATAGATACTGAATTTGGCTTTCTTGCAATAAAAGATAACGTAATGCAAATAATACAAATCGATAGTTTAAATAATAGGTATCAGGAAGGGTTTCAGAGATATTGACAACTCAAATCTACTATTTTTCTCAACATAGCATTTCAGCTAAAATTGAAAATAGTAAAAATACCACAATTTTCTGATTCCTAGACTGAAAAAGCCCTAAAAACGATGTCTAAGATGATACATAAGAATCAACCTTTCTAACCCTCCCTCACTTAATACATTTCCCATTTGACCTATTGAAAAAATAATACAATTTTTACATTCGTTCGCTCCAACCCTGAAAAGGACGTATATTAAGATATATGAGAAGTAAGACCACCAACAGATTTCAGATTTGTCAAATCCAAGCATTCTGAAATGAACGTATAACACAGTATCTTTATCAATTTTCTACATGTTCGATTAAGTAAAAATGATGAGAAACACAATTTTTAGGTTTGTTGACTACAAAATCTCGAAAAAGAACCTATATTATGATATATACAATAGATTTTTTTTATGGGTCTAGCACACGTGCTGCAGGGAAGAAGTCCCTAAAGCTCTACAGGAGCGACACGTGTGCGGAAAAAGCGATTCACGTTGTTCTTGAATCGTTGTAAATCGTACTCGGTGGGAAACACAGTCCTGGGAAAATTATTCCAAAGGGATGATGTTCTCCATATAAAAGAGTGCTTGAAAAGTGTTGTACGAGGAGTAACAAGCTGAACCTCATACGGATGTGAAGTATTAGCGCGACGTGTACTTCTAACATGCAGCGCTTTGGGAGGAATTAGGCGGGCCACATCCTTCGAACACTTCCCATGAAAATACTTGTAGAAAAGGCTCAAGTCGCCAACCGGTCTTTGATGTTCAAGCCAATCAAGGCCGCCGGTCAGTTCCGGGTCTCCAATCAGACGAGCAGCTCTTCTCTGAATAGAATCTAACAAATGTAGTGTATGTTTGGGAGCCGAGCCCCAAACATGGGAGCAGTATTCCATAGTTGGTCGAATTTGAGCTTTGTAAAGAATTAACAGTTGTTGTGGAGTGTAAAGCATTCTGGTTCGAAATAATATTCCCAACTTTTGAGAAGCTCTCTTTGCTATGCCTGCAACATGTTCATGCCAGGACATCTTTGCTCCCAAATTAACCCCAACAAATTGAGTGACGATGTTAAAGGAATGGAGTGCCCCGACATAACTATGTCGGGTTCAGCAACGTTAACTTTTTTAGAAAAAACTGCCGCCTGGGTTTTTGTAGCCTTAAATTCCACTTGGTTACTGTCACCCCAAGATAAAATTTCTTCCACGTCTTTGTTAAATTGAATGACTTCCTGTTGTCTGCGGATATTCGTCTGAGTAGCCGATGTCCGAGCGTTCAAAGTGAATGAAGAGATAAGCGTACTGTCATCTGCAAAGCTGTAGATTGGATTCTCGGACAGTATGCAGCCTTGAGGTACACCGGCGTTGATAGTGAAGGTGTTAGAAAGAAATCCATCGACTGCCACTCGTAAAGAACGCTCTCTGAGGAAACATGAGAGTCACAAACAGAGCTTTTCAGACATACCATAAGAGCGTAGCTTAGCCAACAGCCCATCGTGCCAAACACGGTCGAATGCCTTGGATATGTCAAGAGCAACCGCTCGAGATTCTCCAGAGTGTTCAATTGCGTTGTTCCAAACGTGTGTTATATAAGTCAGTAGATCTCCTGTTGATCAATTTTTACGAAAGCCATATTGATGATCGCTAATAATGTTGAATCCTTCAAGATATTTTAGAAGATGCTGATTGATAGCCCTTTCCATGACTTTCGATATTATTGAAAGCAGTGCGATTGGTCGGTAGTTATTTGGCAAGGTCTTCTTGCCTTTTTTAGGTATCGGCTGAACTGTGGCACATTTCCAGCAGCAAGGAAATATTCCCTTTCTGTAGGATAGGTTGAAAAGTCTACAGAAAACTGGTGTTAGTTCCCTCGCACAGTTTTTGAGAACTATATGGCAGGTATTCCGTCGGCGCCAGAAGCTTTTTTGGTATCTAGCTTCATTAAAATACGATTTATGATACGCTGTCTGAAGACAATATCGGGCATCCTTGACTGCACTATGGGAATAGTAGGTGGTGTTTTTCCTTGGAAATCGACAGTAGAATGTGAAGCAAATAGTTCAGCCAATAAGTTCGCTTTCTCAACAGTTGTTGTAATAGAATTATCTGGCCGTGTGAGTGGTGGTATGGTGGATTTGGTGAAGTTTTGACTGCCTTAGCGACTGACCAAAAGGACCTGGAATTGTTGGGACAAGCGAGAAGTTTGTTTCTAATTCGTTGATTGTGTGCCTTCTTGGTTTCGTCGATAATTTCTTTGCATCTGTTCCTTGCACGAACAAAGGTGTTACGGTTTATGGTGTTAGGATTTTCACGCCATTGTCGGTAGGCAAGATGTTTAGAAGCAGCAGCTTCTTTGCATTTTCGGTCAAACCAAGGCTTGTCGTTGGAAGGGCATTTCTTCGAAAAAGCAATGTAAGCCTCCATACCGGCCAAAGTAACATCGGAAACCTCCCTGGCGCAGTCAGATGGGTCGTCGGATCGAAAACCAACGTCTAACCAAGGGAAAGTTCTAAAATATTCCATGAGATCTTCCCATTTAGCAGATTTGTAGTGCAAAGTATCATAGCAAATTTGAATCTAAACACAGTATCAAAATCTCAAACGAACTCATAGAAAAAGATGAGAATATAACAATACCAGATAATTCTAAATTAGTTTCTTTCGACGTCAAAACTTTATTTCCAAGTGTTTCCCCAGACGAAACAATAATCTTAGTAGAGAACCTATTAACCAAAAACAAAGTAAACAAAATTATTTTTCATTTAACATTAAAGTCTACGATAGTAAGGAAGGGTTAATTATCGGGAGCCCGTTAATCCCATTACTTGCTTAAATTTTCATGGACAATATTGAAACGAAGATATCTAACAACAATAATAACAATAGTAATATATATTTATAATGGTATCGAAACATAGACGATATAATTGGATGCTTTACAGGGACAGATAGACAATTGTCACGCTTTTTACAGCACATTAATTCTTTACATAGAAATATCAGTTTTACAATGGAAGAAGAGTTCGAAGGAAAAATCAACTTTTCAGACTTAACAATCAGTAAAACCAGGAAAAAAACATGAATTTGCAATATATCACAAACTCTTTAATACAGATACCACAATTCACAATAGTTCTCACCACCTCATCGAATACAAGCTCGCCTGTTTATCATAGCTTTATATACAAATTAACTGATACTCCCTTATCAGAATACAATTTTACTAAAGAATTAAACTACATAAAACAAGTAGCTTTTAGCAACGGTTCTTTAGTAACTTTAATCGAAAAGATCGTAAAGAAAACACTTAGAAACAAAGCAATCTCAGAAATATCCCCATACCCATGTTCAAGGAAAGAAAATCCTCGTTTAAATACTTAACTTATTTCGGCAAACCAACAGAAAAACTGGGAAAATTTTTAAATCAAAAAAATAACAACAGAGCATACAAGACGAACAGTACTATAGGGAAATATCTCAAAAACTACAAACTGCAAATTAATAAAGGTAATAAATCAGGAGAATATCAATTAACATGCGGGTCATGTCCTAAAACATACATAGGACAAACTGGACGAACATTTATACAAAGAATTACAGAACACGAAAAAAGTTTCATTCATAAAAAGTCTAATTCAACATATGTAAGTTGTCTTTTAATGGATAGCGACATGTTTAATAAGAATTTCAAAATTTTACATACACAACAAAAAGGTTTAAAACTAAACCTTTTGGAAACAGTGCAAAATAAATTGATTAAGGACCACAGATATAGCCTGTCCCAAAATATAAGATCCTGATTTTTGCCGTTTTAAGTAAGCAATATAAAAATTCTGACTTTTTGTTTATGATAGGTTGCAGAGATGGACTTAAGAATTTTATTCATAATTGCAAATAAATAAAATTATAAGTGTTTTTGGAGATGTCTATTTATAGATGCATGTAAAAACAAATGGATAAGAAGTACAAATATACAGTTTGAATGAATGGAGTTTACAAGAGGAGACATACTGTACAAATCAAAATATATTTTAACTTAAGCCTAATTCGGTTTCACTAGCTGAGGTAATTATCAGTGGTTTTATATTATTTACATAAATACATGAATCTTCAATTTTAAAAACGTGCCGAATGGAATTCTTCCAGCTTTCACAAGGTATATCATTTATAACTTTTTTTACTAATTCAACCACTGACACGCTTAAAGTAGGAAAAACATTTTGTGCCCTTATTTTTGATTTAACTTGATGCCAAATATGTTTAATTGGATTAAACACACAATAATACGGAGGAAGCCGCAAAACAGTGTGTCCCATTTTCTCAGCTATACTATTACAAACATATTTATAGTCTTTCAAAACTTCCAAAAGATCACTTTTTTTATAACTAAAGTTAAAATAAATATCATTTTCTAACATATATTCCTGTATTTCCGATTTGGTGTTGGCTGCATTAGGAACCTTATTTAGTAGGCAACTATGGTAACTTGCATTGTCCATAACTATAACACTCTGTTCGGGAAGATTTGGCAAAAGGCAATTTTGAAACCAATTTTCAAAAAGTTTTGCGGTCGTGTCTTCGTGATAGTCCAAACTAGAATCTTTTATGTTTTTTGCAGATAATAGTAGATAATTTGAAACCCAGCCCTTTTCAGACCCAGCAGGCCAAATGGTTATTCGTTTACCTTTATTTGAAGGTGCGTTAGTCTGATATTTTGTACTGATGTCCACCCACCCTTTTTGCACAGTGTCATGGGTATCGAACCATGTTTCGTCAAGGTAAAGTATTGGTCAATTCTCTGATCGATACTTTTTAATTTCTTTTAAATAAATATGTCGCAAGATTTGTAAGCTTTGCGTCTCCATTACTAGTTGCCTTTTGTTGATTTTTCGGAACGTGAATCCCATTCTTAAGAGAATTCTGTGAAGGGTTGATCGGCCACAATGTATATTGCTCCCGTCCTGCACCCGTCTTAATTTTTATTTTGTCTAGGGTCGGCACCAACTGCTCTTCATACATAGAATATATTTTTCTTCTGATGACGTCTTTTTCACAATCGTCTACATGATGCATTTAAAAATCTTTCCGTTTTTTCCTGTTCCTGAGTGACGGTTTACCTGCAATACCCTTAATCGTAGAAATTGGGGTTTTTGTTAATTCACTGATTTCTTACAAAGCCCTTTGTTTATTCAAATTTTTTTTTTACCAAACTGTCGTAAACATTTTTCACTATTTGTTTAGCGTCCAGTGATAAACGTTTTTTCTTGCGATAGCTACTATTGCAATTTTCGTACGGACGCCACATAATTAAAATAGAACCGTTACGTTGTAAGCAAAACTAAAAATAAAAAAAGTATCTTACGAATTTTAATGGGACCTGTGATCATTAGGTCTATAATATCAAATACCTAAAGGGCTCCAAACCGGGTTGCCAGGTAGTAAATATATAGGTAAAAATAGATCCAATATGATTGCAGGTGCGTTTATCGCATGACAACTATGCACAAAACCTTAATAGGTTCGGATCTTATATCTTGGGATTTACTTTACTCTTCTTAAAGATCAGGGAGATTTAAATAATTCGCCATTATTGAATTTATTTTCTTAATACCATTTCTGTGTGGATTTCCTAATATAAATCAATATAATAAACAGATGTAGTAGTATTATAAATAAATAATATAAAATTGTAAACATTAAGATATCCATTGTTATTCAAATAAATTTAACATGACAGTGTTAAATGTAGACCTGACGAAGCTGCATCGACAGCGAAACGAGAACTCGTCTAACCGTCTCCTCTACCTCATTAGCTTCTTATATTTGTAACAATCCATCAAATGTCTTCTCTCACCCCTTTGACCGCTTATATATTTAATTATAAAAAATGATGCCTAAAATTTGTTTAATATCTCATCAAAAACCAAGAAAAATTCCTATAATGATTTGGAAAATAAACAAAGTTTATGAATCTTCATCATTTTCATCCCCTTCATTCCCTTTTAGCGATATTACCCAAAAACTATAGGTTCCGTTTGTAGGTTAAGTCTTATATGTGTACTAAATTTTATTCTAAAGCTATTATCGTGCCAACAGACCGACAGAGAGACAGATCGACAGACTGATAAAAATGATTCACTAAATTTTTCGTGATCTAGGATTGCTGAAACATGAAGAAATGCAAAAATCTCTGGGTATTTTTCATAAATACAATATTTTCCTTTAGCAAGGAAAGTAAAAATAAATTAAACTTCGAAATAATGTTTACAAGTCTCAAGTTTTAAAGAAATAGACATAAAACCCTTACTTGAAATTATTTTAATTCCTTCTTTACTGAATACCGTGTTGGATTTCCCCAAGTAAAATATAGGCTTTGTCGCATTTTCGAACTGGTGGAGAGAATTTATAAATAATCTGTCGTGGGTAGAAGATATTCCAAGGCTCAATGTATTCGTAGTACAAAAATACGCTACAATTTCTTAAAACTCCCGAAAAACATATAGTATGAACCGGTTCAACGGAAATTAAAAATTCGACACACTCTAAAACACTCAAAAGGTTTTAGGGGCTTTTTTGCTTCCATTATGAAAATTGAACAACGAGATGGGGGCGTCATCTCCTAGGCAGGGTTTTCGGCGTCAACCTATAGTAGTAGTTCCAGGTGTCGTTTATTGAAAGTATACTAATTTTTAAATCTCATAAAATGATGAATGAATTAGAATAATCTAAAATGCAATATTTTTTTTTGGAATGAGTTCGTTTTTTTGTTTTGCGATTGCAACAAGAAGTATGGTGGGCAAACAAGAAGGTCGATTCAAACAAGACTTAAAAAACATTTAGCCACGGTAAATCAGAAATATTAAGTACTGCCGAACATATTCTTGAACATACGCATATAGTAACATTAGATAATTTAAAGGCAATGAAAAATGTATGTGATAGGAAATTATTAGACGCATATGAAAGTAATGAAATTGTATGTTGTAAAAATATTCTAAATAAAGATCTCCAGTTCTCTGGTCAGGTTACTCGCACGGAACTAAATGTTCGCCTGTGATTGGTTGGTTTCACTCGGGTAGTAGAGTCTTTTGGCGAGTTCCTTTAGACGTACTCATATTCACTTTAAATCATATATTCATATTCACTTTAAATCAAAATCGTTAAATATCACGTAATCTCTAAGAGATAACGCGCTTAATAAAACTTATGAACCTCATGTACAGGTCAGCACCGACCATCTAGGGTCCTAAATAAACAGGCTTGTTCATGGGATCTACCTGCGACTTTTAAATAAATGAACATTGATGACAAGAAATTTTCAGTTATTAATTTGAATGTTAGTAGACGTCTTTAATCACATGTATAATCATGGTCCTTCGGATTAAACCAGGTCGATATACTTTGACTTTTTGCTTGTTTTAAGAATCATCAAAAATCTTTCCACTTCGTCCATTATCCACTTACTGCTTAGCTCAATTCTAACTAATAGTTTGTCTGTTAGCAACCAACGACTAATTTAAAATTAATTTCATACTAGACTAATTACACTAAAACAAACCATTACAAAGTAGATCAAATATGTTGATAACAAAATCGGCTGTATGTGAAGATCTGATGTGGAATTGAGCGAAGAATAGAGTCTGTGTAATAGTACGAGTTATAGGTTTTACCAAGAGATAAAGTATTATTATTATTATAAATATATATGTAATTTATCATCTTTGCCATTATGCCATATATTTTATTATTTGTTATGGTATTAATATTTTTATAACGAATTAGAAAAGGAAAAGAAAACGTTTTAAACAAATTGAGTTTACTTTTCATTCTAATTATGTTTTATCTGAAAGAGAAACAATAATTTGTCCATAAAGTCGGGTTTAGACGTACTATAGCGCCAATAAAAAATACGGCTTTAATATCTATGTTTTACTGTTACCTAGGAAAATTAAATCGGTTGAATTTTTATGGCGCTATCAACATATTTTGCTACTATAATCTTTTTAATAAAGCTAAGTGCATTTCGACGTAAAAAAGCACTTTTAGAATTATCTGTAAAAATGATAAAATATACATACTTAAAAGTAATGAAATAATGCTATATAATCTGTACATAAAATAAAATCCTAACTAGAACGGCATATGTACTATAGATTGTATAGAGAAGCCTAAATGAGTCTTTTTAGTGTTCCGTATGGAACATTTATAAGATCACTTCGGTGTCTGTCCGTCTGTCTGTCCGTCTGTCTATCCGTCTGTCACACCCGATTTTCTCCGAAACTATTTGTCATAGAAAGTTGAAATTTGGTAATAATATAGGAATTGATGGCCTCATCAGAGCCATGTACTTTTGAAAGTTAAATTTTGACTTAAGGGGTTAGTTTTGGGGGGTGAAATCGGAAGTGAAAACAAATTTTTTTTACTAGGTAATCAAGTGTGATGTCAAATGAAAGCTTATGAAAATACGATATATATATATATATATATATATATATATATATATATATATATATATATATATATATATATATATATATAATGTAATACTTGCGCGCAATTTTCGTTGTATTATTTCAAAAAAATCGCGAAAAATCGCTGTCCACCCGCCTTATCTCGAAAAGTACTTATCAAAAAATTTTGAAAAAATTCTGGAATATTCTCCACGGGGTGTAGATTGAACGAAAATTATCACGCAGTATTACCTTTAATAATTTATCTGGTATATAAAAAAACAAAAATTTCAAGGTCATCAGATTTCAGTAAAGATTGGAAACAAACTTTGTTGAAAACTCATTTGGGGTGTGTTTTGTAAAGTCACTGATCATTTTATACCTCTGTAACAAAATTTTTTATTTAAAAAGCAATCAACGTACGGAACACTATTTGCGCAAGTTCAACTTGCACTTGACCAGTTTATTTTTCTCTCTGGTTGTCGTTGTACTCCTAAAAAAGCTGAACAAATTTTGACGACTTCACGTAGACCCTTCAGGATCCTACAGGAAAATTCAGGGTGCCTCACAAAAACTGTTTTCATCAAGATTTTTTGAAAATTTGTTAAATTCTATTACTAACAGAAAACTTTAGAGGACATAAACATAAAAAAATGGATACACAAGGAAACATATAGAAGGTGTGTCACAAGAACAGATCATTATTATTACTGAGTGAATTTGAAAACATCTTTTAAAAAACAGAAACATTATTTATATGGGTGACGGTGGCTCCGTGGTATAATTCCGGCTTAATATGCACAGTGTCTAGGTTTCGATTCCCAGCAGGGCAGCATAGTTATTTGTTTATTTGGCTAGACCTTATACAACGTCATGTTGCAACGTAGCAGACATCGACAAACTGTCAAAAATCAAACGTTATTGTAAAAAGGGGTGTTGTTAGTGGGAGGCCGCTCACACCCAGGTGACCCACGAACGTGACTTACGAAGAAGGCAGGGCCCCCGATGAAATACTCCCGATGGTAGGTTGTTGGTAGGAGGTAGATAGTATTCTCGTAATTATCGAATGAAATACAGATTCGGACTGAAAGGATGAAGAGCCATCACCAAAGAACATACGAGTATTTCGCTGAAATATTATGAAGACCTTCATAGGATGAAGCAGCGAGTATATTCTATACTCTAATCCTTACTTTTTCCAAAGAACCATACACTACTTTGAAAGGTTTACGTTCAGTACTTAGGTGAGTTCAACTTAGTTTAGGTTATACTAATATCAATTTTAAAAATTCTAAAACTACGTCTAATTTATAAATTTGATGGTGGATTCAGATCACCCGCGTTCCTTACGAGTGCTACCCTCTGTTGTTCAATTTACAGGTTACCTAAGATCATGTTGGTTCAGTTGTTTGATCGTGCAGGCTCCCTAAGTGGACTGAGAGTGCTATATTTGTAATCATGGCTCCGTTTCACATATAAATGGATTCAAGAATTCCCATTTTTTTTTATCAAAGTTTCATATTTCAAAACGAAGAACATTCTGAAAGTTTCAGCAATTATTTTTCATAAAAATGAAATTATTTGATTGATCTCGTATGAATATATGTTTTCATGCAAAGTAACAACTTGCCATTAGCACCTTATAATTAATTAGGAAGTAGTTGCGATGCCACTTAAAAAATTTTGTGAGCCTCTATGCCGTTATCAACTTTTCAAAAAAATAAACATGTTGACAACTGTTGTTGACAGTTTATAAAGAAAATACGACCTCAAAAGCTTTAACCAGTGTGAACGATTTTCATTCATTTGATTCAGATGTCAAATTTACTATAATATCGCAGGCCAACAAAAAAAAATATTTGTAAAAACTTTTTAAACCAATACATCTAAGTGTTATGTATTTTTTTGGGTGCTGAAACCGTATCTGGTATGAGTTTTTTTGTATCACCCGCAGTTCTCTCACAGTATGACATCGATTAAATTTCAAAATGGGGAAAATTTGACATATAAAAAATAAAAACTTTAATTTGATTAGGCTATAATTTTTACTCACGATAACATATTTCACTTCAATGCGAATATTTTAAGTGCTTTCCTTTCCTTTTTCTCTGTGAAGTTTCTTGTATAGCTTTTTCTCCGATGTGATGCATTTTGCTGTTCTCTATGAAGTGACCAACAGTAGTCACCCAACATGTTGATATTCCACTGTCTCTGGTATCGTTTCTCCATCTCCTTTATGTCCTGATGGAACCGCTCCCCCTGCTCCTCACTCACATCGCCTAAGTTTTTAGGAAAAAAGTCAAGCTGGTTGGGCAAGAAGTAGACTTTAAGGCTCATTAGACAATCCAGATTTTTGAACGTGTTGTCATATTAGCTACGATAAGTTCATAGTTAGAGTCTTTCATATTGCCCAAAGTCACAACTTCTGTAAATGATATCCAAGCCTACTTTTCCTTGCTCTGCTATCCCACTCACATACAAAACATGGAAACTTTGTAAATCGCTTTTGTTGACCAAGGATCATGGAGACAACTTTTAAATCTCCACATAGCATCCAATCGTGAGCTGGATAGTTAATTTTCTGTAAAATCATGTTAAGATTTTCGTAAGTTTTCTTCATTTGGACTGAATGAGCAACAGGCAGTGAAGCATAAGTATTTCCGTTGGGTAACAAAACATATCCAGAAATATCAACGCTGCAAAAATAACAGTCATTTGAATGATTCTCTTGCTCTCTCCATACCATGGGTACTGCAAATCTAAAAGCTTTCTTTTCTTTCTTATACTATTTCCTAAGATCCTCGACACAAACATAACATACTTTGTGAAGAGCCCAACATTTTTCTTGATTACCGATTTCTACACCAAAATATGCAAAGTATACTTTTTTACAAAGTCAGTAATGTTTCCTTGATGTTTTTTAACTACAAACTCGCCACATATATAACAAAAAGTGTTGGGAGAGTTTTTACAGCCACGATTAGCCATACTTTGAGTGTGAATTAAAGCACATGGGTTAAACATTGCAATGCGAGGTTATATTAACTAGAAGAACACAAACAGTTGTGACATTTATCGGAACTGCCAACCTAATAACATTTGATTTTACTGCCAACTATATAAAAGTCTGATTTTATTGCCAACCTAATAACATTCGAATGATAAAAAATAAACTTTTCACATCTTGAATCTTAAAATGTGAAAAATTGGTGGGTGATACGACTTTTTTATTATTATTTTTGGACTCAGCACACCAAAAACATAGAAATCAGGTAAAATTATTAAAAAATGTTTTCATCGTTGACCTGTGTATTGTATGTATATATAATGGACAACGACGGAAACAGTTTACCAGTGCTGTCTTATTAAAAAAAAGACAAAAGTTCTCAGGAACACTGAATTATATATAAACAGAAAGAGTTCGCATTTTACGTAATATTACTGAAAAATGATGCTCTCATTTTACAACGGGCTATAATAAATTGAACCTGTTTAGTTCTTTGGCAGTACATGTGTTACTCCGTAGTATTTTATGTGATAACGGTCATAATATCGTAAGTGCATATCATATAAAAATATAATATGATGTTTTGTAGGGTTATTTGCGAAACGGATTTTTAGTTAGGAAGGTGAAGGATATAAAAGTATGTAGCTATTAGGTTTTAGAAATAAATTAACTCATCACATTTCATAACCAGTTTTTATCCAGATACGGTATTTGCCTGAAAATAACACGTAGCCGGGAAATATTTTCGTGATATGTGAAGATTTTCGTAATGCAAGCCTGATCCCAAAAATAAGAGCTATAGGGTCTATGTCGTAACTAGGTACCATAAATCCACACCTTAAACTGTGCGAGCCTTCTGGATTCTGTAACTGTTGCTTCAAGGTCTGAATCATTCTTTCATAAACCTTTACATTAATTCTGGACCCTTTTTCCATATATTTATCATCAAAAATTTCCTTGAAATCTCAAAAAACGTGCGCTATTAACTTTCGTAAAGATGACTAAGTTTTCTCCGCTTCCTTCGGAGGTAGAGAGCCCTTATAACCCCTTTGCATCGACTTCTGTTTCATGAGAGGATCCTACTACACGTCTTGTTGAAAAAAATAACTCTCGTCTGCCAAATATTCTTGAGAAATTTCTTTTCTTGCCAGTTTTTGCTCTGATGTAAGAAGTTCGGTGATCTATCGTGTAGAACCTTTTTTTTATCCCTAAATCTTTTTGCATAACTATTAAAACCGTAGTTCTTCCCTTAACCGATGTTCCGGTATTCCAAATTATTTTCATTCATTTTTCACAAGAACAAAAATCGTAAAAGCTGTAAAATGCAACAAACTCGTATTATAACTAATACTTAAAATGGCGATAATAATCTGACAAGCAAGCAGTTTTTTGTTTATCATCATTTCCAAGGTTCGGTAGGTACCTTAAAAAAAACCATTCCCATATATAATTAAAAGTTAATAAATAATATTACTGACATTTCAGTTTTTCCCAGAGTATATGCAACTCAAAGTTCTCTACGTACATATGTGCAATTTGCCAAATATTGTGCAATTTATAACACATATATGTGCACCGTCCTAAGTATATATGTGAACCTTTTCAAATATATAAGAAGATGACTTACACTAACTAAAGTCTAATAAACACGATAATTGTCACTATAATTAAATAACATGCTCTTGTAGTCAAATCCTTTGTTGATGACATCGACTTTTTTTAAATATATTTTCTAAAGTTGAAACTGGATTAATTATCTGAAGGGACAATTGGTCAGAGAGTGTCTCGATAATTCTCGAACGTTGGCAGTACGTATGGATAGAAGGAAAGGTTCTATTCATCACTTATGGCAACAAATTGAATGCTTTTTACCTATGTTCTTGAAACCAAAAAACCTTGATGAACATAAGCACAAATCGGATCAATTTAATGGTTTCACTTCTTTAGTAAGTTTGCTAAAGTAATCTGCTGATGTGGGATTAGATCCAATGGTAACTGACGCAAAATGACTCTTTGTCTCCAGGCTGTTGATATTGTCACAAATAAGTCATTCAGGGACTAGTTGCGCGTGAAAATCAATGTGTAAATAGAAAATAGAATAGACAGGAGCGAGGAAACACTGTGAAGCCTAGCCTGTAACAGGTCGTGGTTTGGGTACAAAATTAATAGAAGAAAATTCCTAAGCTGTGTTGCTAAAGCAATACAACCATTCTACATATACAAGAAGTGCTGCCGGTGAGTTCTATTGCTATCATGTGAGAATGGAATTAATGGTTCTAGAGGAAATTTTTAGACCGTAATTCGGAGTTTAGAGAGGTATGATGATGATCCAGAAGAAGATGACATAACTGTATTTGTAAATGTAGATTTTTATACGTGAATAAATATATAATGTCATACATGGCAAAAAAGAAAACCCTGAAAGTAAGCTTTAATGCGTCTTTTGGAGCAAAAATTATTATAAGATCCGGTCTTATTTTCGGAAAAGTATGTTAAGGCAATTTTTAATTTAAAATGTCGACTGTTTTTATGTAAAATTTCTTTATGGTCATTTTGTAAAAAAATTTACTTTATTTTTTGTTTGCTGTAAAATTAACTCCTTTAACAGTGTTACGTTTAGCAACTGGAGTATTAGTGTTGTAAGTTAAAATAGTGAGATAGATCTTTAAAATAAATTCGACACGTGTTTCACCGTTTTTTTTTTTTTAATAAAAGAAAATTAGGGTGATTGGTCAACCCTTATTTTCTAAAAAATGGGAAAAAGCGGTCCTGTTATTTAGTTTGGCATTATGGTCACTTCATACAAATAGATAAAACAAATCATGAATTGATTCAGACACCCTCAGTATTTTCATTTAATGACATATCAGTAACAACCGCGGTTGGCTCAATGAACCAAGCTTTTATTTACAATGCGTAATATTCGATACAGAATTGCGGTTATAAAAACTATTAACTTTTCTGATAATTCAGTAATATTTAATTATTAGTAGAAACACCACCAATTACTTAATTTGACTTGAACAACCGACTTGTCACCATCTACATATTTCGTTAAATACTTAGTATATAATTTGTTATGGTACGAAATTCACTTCTGTCTACACTCACAATATTTAGTGACCTCATGAGTTCTTTGTATTGACGCTAGTGAGGAGCAATAAATTTCAATACCTCGTTTATTATAAGTACTGACTCTAGCGAGGTGCAATATATTTTAATATCTCGTTTATTATAGGTAATTGAAAAAAATTTTTAATATGAAACTTAAACAGACTTAAGTCGTCACCATCTACATAGATCCGTCGTTAAATACTTACTACATAATTTGTTATGGTACGATATTCACCTCTTCTTAACTCACAATATTTAGTGACCTGATAGTTCTTTGTGCCGACTTTAGTGAGGTGCAATATATTTTAATATCTCGTTTGTTCTAGATAATTGAAAAAAAATTAATATGAAACTTACACAGGCTTAAGTTGTCACCATCTACATACCTCGTTAAATACTTAATGCATAATTTGGTGTGGTACGATAGTCACTTCTTTCTATATTCACAATATTTAGTGTCCTGAAAGTTCTTTATGTTGATGCTAGGGAGGGGGAATAAATTTCAATATCTCATTTAGTATAATAGAAAAAAAAAATTACATTGAAACTTATACAGGTTCAAGTTTTCACCATCTACATACCTCGTTAAATACTTAGTACATAATTTGTTATGGTACGATATTCACTCTTTTCCATATTCACAGTATTTGGTGACCTGATAATTTACTCACGCTGATGCTAGGGAGGAGCAATAAATTTCCATATCTCGTTTATTATAAGTAATTGAAAAAAATAATAATAAAGGAAGGTTTAAGTTGTTTATGTTATTTTTTATTCAAGACGTACTGATAATTCTTAAAAACGCCAGCTTCATATAAGATTTTTTTATGGACAAGCACACATGCTGGAGTGAAATCCCTTAAGGGCTACCGATTTACGATAGTCTTGAATTGCTGAAACACTGATATACTACACACTTCGATTTTTTGGATGGCTGTACGTATAACTCACGAACAGACTAGTTCCAGAGTACGAGGCTGGTTTGAAAAGTCCATGCAAAGTCCGAGAGATGGCACCACCGGCGCGTATCGAGGTCATGTTTAGTTAGTAGCATCTCTTGAATGAACGCACACCAAGTTTCAGCCATATTGGTCTATTTCTTTGTGTTTGGCATTCGTGTGAATCAAGGAAGTCGAGTGATTTTCAAGAAATGGTCGAAAAAGAATTTCGTGTGGTGATTAAACATTACTTTATGAAAGGCAAAACGCCTCAGGAGACTAAAGAGAAGCTTGATAAACATTATGGTGACTCTGCACCTTCGATTAGAACAGTTTATGGTTTCAAAATTTTCGGACTGACCATATGGGCACAAGTGACGCTGAACATTCTCGACGGCCTGTGGAGGTTACGACTCCAGAAATCAATGATCAAATCCATGATATGGTGATGGATGACAGAAGAGTTAAGGTGCGTGAGATTGCTAGTGCTGTGGGAATCTCGACTGAACGGGTACATAATATTTTGCATAAACATTTGGACATGAGAAAGCTATCCGCAAGATGGCTGCCGCGATTGCTCACGCTTGACCAAAAACGGAATCGTGTGAAGTATTGCAAGGATGGTTTGCAGCTGTTCCAGAAGAATCCGGAGGACTTTAAGCGTCGTTTCGTCACTGTGGATGAAACATGGATACATTACTATACTCCTGAGACCAAACAACAATCTAAACAATGGGTTACCAAGGGGGAATCTGCACCAAAAATGCGAAGACCGTTCTTTCGGCCGGAAAGGTTATGGCGACTGTCTTTTTGGATTCGCAAGGGATAATCCTCATCGACTATCTGGAAAAGGGTAAAACTATTACAGGTGAATATTATTCATCGTTACTGGACCGTTTGAAAACCGAGCTGCAAGAAAAAACGCCTGCGATTGGCCCACAAGAAAGTCCTTTTCCATCACGACAACGCACCAGCACACACCTCAGCAGTTGTGGTCGCAAAATTAATGAAAATAGGATTCCAACTCGTTTCGCATCCCCCCTATTCTCTAGACTTGGCTCCCTCGGACTACTATTTGTTCCCCAATTTGAAGAAATGTGGCGGGACAAAGATTTTATTCAAATGAGGAGGTGATTGCAGACACTAATGGCTATTTTGCAGACTTGGACAAATCCTATTATTCGGAAGGGATCAACAAACTAGAACATCGTTGGACGACGTATATAAGCCTAAAAGGAGAATATGTCGAAAAATAAAAAATGTTTACCCCAAACACATAAGTAGTTTTTATATTTGCACGGACTTTTCAAACCAGCCTCGTACATGTTTTATCGAAAATAACAGATGACAATGAGACTAAGATCCATTTTTGCGGATAATTCAAAAATATAAACATACACAAATTTTTCTTTCCATATTAATAAATTTGGTCTTTTTTTAGAGCCTAAGTTTTGAATAAATTCGCTAAAGTGTGTCCGGATCTTACCTTATAAGAATATTCGAATTTTTACAAATCTTGCTCATTTGTACCTTAAAATTGATTTGAACCGTTGTAAGGCAACTATATTTTTGACCTTGGAGAGGATGGTTTTTTTTGTTTTGTTACAATTTACATAGAAATAATGTTTGAGTTTTTCCTTTAAAAAACTAGAATATCGATAAAAATTTGGGAGTTTTTTATTCAAAAATTAAGATGTGTTTCACCACATTTTACTCTCTAATCAGGACCTGGTGTGAAATTTAAACTGTGTTCTCTGGCGCTCACTTTTAAACAAGGTATAAAACTGTTCCGATATTTTATTGAGAGAATATTTTTCATATTTGCTATGTAAGAAAGATGGTGTATTACTAAAGTCGTCAAAATATTAACATAAATCATGAAATAAACACAAACATAATTTTCAATTCTCGTTTCCTAAAAATATAAATTGCTGTGTTCCTTAATACCCTATTTAGAATTAGGAAATTTACAATCGTTACAGACAGTGAAGAGATTACCGACAATAAGTATCTCAATAGTGAAAATAAAATACTGGATAAAAAAAACACACACATGCTGGAGTGAAATCCCTTAAGGGCTACCGATTTACGATAGTCTTGAATTGCTGAAACACTGATATACTACACACTTCGATTTTTTGGATGTTAGTTTGTTTTCAATCTTTACTGAAACCTGATGACCTTGAAATTTTTGTTTTTTATATACCAGATAAATTATTAAAGGTAATGCACTCGTAATAATTTTAGTTCAATCTACACCCTGTGGTGAATATTCCAGAATTCTTTCACAATTTTTTGATAAGTACTTTTCGACATAAGACGGGTGGACAGCGATTTTTCGCGATTTTTTAAAAATAATACGAAGAAAAGTGCGCGCAACTATTACATTATATATAAATTTTTTACTCATGTTTTCACAAGCTTTCATTTGACTCCACACTCGATGACCGAGTAAAAAATTTTTTTTTCAGTTCCGATTTCACCTCCCAAAACTAACCCCTTAAGTCAAAATTTAACTTTTAAAACTACATGGCTCTGATGAGGCCATCAATTTCTATATTATTACCAAATTTCAACTTTCTATGACAAATAGTATCGGAGAAAATCGGGCGTGACAGACAGACGGACAGACCCCTAAGTCATAAGTGTATTTTTTTTTCTAATATAGATCTCATTTTCAGCTTTTTTTTTTTTTGCTATTATTCTACATACAGAAGTACGGTAATTTCTATTTAAAAAAACAAAATATATATTTTTGTAACCTTCCTAAACTAGTCTATCAATTTTCTGTTGCAAATATTTGGATAATTTCTTATTTTAGACACTTGTTACAAAAAACTCCAATATGGTGAAGATCATTTATCTATCATAGAAAAGTACAAATTTTTAAAACTTACCAAGTTAAGCATAGAATAAAAGGATTTTCTATAAAAATTTAAAATAAATTAATTGATTATTTCTTTTATTTTACCTGTAATAAAGTCAATGTTTTTCCCATTATTTTGTTAAATAACTGTAAAGCAGATTGATTTTGGACCATGAAGTATTCACTACAAAACAAATATTCTCTGCAGGCATTATCAACTAAGGCATACTGAACACTTCGAAATATAGCTTCATATGGGTACTGAAAAGAAAAATAATATCAAATAATAAAACTTTTGCATTGACTGAAATATGGTATTTAATTTATCAAACTCGAACATTACCATATTTGTCATAAAAATCACTAATAAAGTTGTCAGTTTTTATGTATATTTCCTGCCAAGGTTAAGCTTTTGAGAGTAGGATAGTTTTCTAACTTACTAAGGTCCCTAATAAGTTGATATTAGTACATATTAAAATTTCAATTTGTCAGTTAATACCTATATATAAACTATCTTTATAATGAAAAAAAGGTTTCAATTGAAGAGCTATAGAGATATTGCACAAATTAGCAGTTTATCTTGTATATCTAATTCAGCAACATAATATAGATAGCTAGTTTTGAAAAAAGCTAACTCCAAAAAGTAATGTAAGTTGAAAGTGGAAAGGACTATCAATATTTGAATTTTCAAAACATCTTAATGTCCATATTCACCCCTAACGACCATATTGAATTAACAGTAATGTTACTTCGCGCTGAATTAGAAGGTATAATTAGTGATTTTTATGGTTTGCATGTATCATTTTAATTAAAACCGGCTGATTATGTTAAAATTATCCGAAAAACCGATTTGGGTTATAATTATATTTTATAAACATGTGCATTAATAGCATTTATTTACTAATTGGAATACATTTATTTTCCTGGAAAATTTATTGTGGCATTGATACTGCGGATGAATATTGTTTACAACGCCAAATTTAATTTTATATTAGGAAATCAGAATATCGTTCACATTAAATTGTATGTGTATTAATTCATTTGAAAATACTTCTCAGCCGTATCTATTAACTAGGTTATAAACAATAAGCAGTTTGAATTCGTTATGGGCTGTTGGAATTTGCAATGATTTCATATGTTTCTGTGTAAATGTTTATAAGTTCCACAGTGTATTGGTACATCTTCTATTTACGTTACACATTTCATAATTTTATGAGGCACTCTGCCAGTGTATGTATTTCCATGCAGATTAACCAGAAATCTACTAATCTTTCTATAAATATCAAACCGATACCTCATGTATGTTGATTATTCAAGTTTTCAAGTTCCTTTGTAGAATATCAAATAATTATTGTTTCCTATTAAATCCCTATAAGTCGAAGATTTTGCTATTTGGCAGAGTAGCTGCCAGTGTAAGATATTTGGATACTGTTTACGTATTTCTGGAAACTGCAAGGCTTCCCTTAACTGATCAAGCAAAACAACTGGATGTGATTCTTGAACCTAAACTTAAATTTACCAACTATATTACGATTACTAAGAGAGCGGTTTGTAATTCTAAAATGATCTATCGTAACATATTCAGTAAGAAATGTCGCAGACTACTTTGTCAATCGCTGGTCCTTTCGCACCTCAATTATGGCGATGTTGCATATGACACAAATCTGATGTACGTAGGCTGATATGTAATTGGAGGAGAGGATATCATATTGCCTCTTACCTCTCTCATGGACCGAGGTGCTATGTGCGAATCTTTTTTTTTATGAAAAGCTGTACAATGTTATTTGCGGAACTTTTAAAACTTTATATATTTTTAGCTGTAACGGTAAAGCAAAGAACATGTTTATAAAAGACCTAATTGAATGTATAACCTTAAGCAACATCATGTTTCCAGTCAAATAAAAATAAAGAAGTTTTGTTGCCATGTCTATATACTTATTTTTTTGTCAAAACTGCTTTTTTTCTATGTTTTTTTTTTTATAATTTATTTATGTAACATTTGTTTTAGTCATTTTTAATTACAGTCTTTAGTATTATATATATATATATATATATATATATATATATATATATATATATATATATATATATATATATGTATATATATATATATATATATATATATATATATATATATATATATATATATATATATATATATATATATATATACATACAGGATTCCCCATACGTATGAAATAATGATTCCACAGCATTTATTAATCAGTGTGTCAAGAAAAATATTTAAATAAAAGTTATCGAGTGTTATACGGCGCACATGTCAACTGTCAGTTCGAAGAAATTACACCATCTTGATTTTGTTAAAACGGAAAGCCCGGTATATTATTTTATTTTTGAGTCCTACTAAAAACTCTAGATATCACATTTGAAATTTAAAATAAAAAAAAGACAAAAAACTATTATTAAATACTCTAGGTTTATTTTTAAGGTAACAATTGCTCGAAATGTCTACCGTTAATAGCGAGGCAATGACCCAATCTGTCATAAACAGCCTGAACAGAGTTTTGCAGAGAATCCGGGGTGATCTGCGCTAATTCATATTGAATTCTTTGTTGTAAATCTTCTACAGTTTCAGGTCGACTTCGGTAAACTTTGGTTTTCAAATGACACCATAAAAAAAATCGAGTAGCGTAAGGTCGAAACTCCTTGCAGGCCATTCTACAGCACCTCTTCTGCCTATCCATCGATTAGGAAAAATCGCATCTACGAACGTTGATGTCATAGTGAGGAGGTGCTCCGTCCTGTTGATACCATAGATTTCTGTTAGGAGTATCCAAATTATGTTCATCGGGAAAAAGACCTGTACAAGTTGGAATAACTTGTTCTTGGAGTAACTGTCCTGTAAGATTTCCATCGATAAAAGAGAGACCACACGTTTATTTTTTTGTGGTCTATGAGAATGACTGTTGATTATCCAGTGGGGATTTTCAGTAGACCAGTACAGGCAGTTACACCTGTTAACTCTTCCGTTAAGACAAAATGTGGCCTCATCGGAAAAAACAATATTATGAATTAGGTTAGGATCATTATTGATTCGTTCCATCATCACCTAGCAAAATTCAACGTGTCTATCCTAGTCATCTTCAGATAATTCTTGCAATAGAATGGGTATGTATGGAAGCAATTTTTCTTCATTCAGTATACGACTTAAGGTACCTTTACTTATCTTGTGGTCTAGGTAAAGCTGACAAGTGACTGTATTGGAATATTGTGTAATTTCCAGTGAAACATCCAACTCTTTACCATCGCTTGTTTTAACTTTTGAAGGTCCGAATTTAAAATGATCCTTAACATGATCTGTTTGTCTAAATCGTTTTAATGTTTTGCTAACTACGGATTGAGCAATAGGTTCGCGATTTAGATATTCTGCGTTAAAAAGATCACACACCTCTTTTTGTGTTCTCCTATGATCCCCGTAAGCAACCATCATTAACAAAGTCATTCTTTCAGTTTCTGTTAAATGTACCATTATGATATTACGCTCAAATTGCATTTTCACAAAATGGGGCAATAAACGTTTTCGTCAATAAATCATTTTTTGATGCGTTAAATTGTAACCTGACAGTAAATGTTTGACACAAGCCAGCTTAATTTTTTTTTTTTTAATTTAATCTCCTTAATTTCAAATATCAATAATTTCAAAACAGTTCAATTTAGACATACAGTAGGTTAGACAAATAATATCTGGAATTTTTGGTAGGATTTAAAAATAAAATAATAATTTAAAAAAACTTAAGATGGCGTAATTTCTTCGAACTGACAGTTCAAAACATTTTATTGTCAACGTTGGCATGTGCGCCGTATAATACCCTATAACTTTTATTTAAACATTTTCTTGATACACTGATTAATAAATGCTGTGGAATCATTATTCCATACATATGGGGCACCCTATATATATATATATATATATATATATATATATATATATATATATATATATATATATATATATATGTTACAATAGATGTTTTCGCGGATGGTGGAATGTAATACATGAAAATTCCGGGTTTCAATCCGTTCGTCTAACAATGAATTTCCACGATGTTTCGCTAAAATTTGATTTGACATTTTCAAGTGCTTTTGCTGCCGCTCGAAGCTAACGGTTAGCAGTTAACAGATTGCTTCGAGCGGCAGCAGCAGCAAGATCACAGTATCGAGTAGCAGCAGCAAGAGCACTTGAAAATGCCAAATGAAATTTTGGCGAAACGTCGTGCAAATTCATTTTTAGACGAACGGAATGAAACCCGGAATTTTTTATGCATTATATATATATATATATATATATATATATATATATATATATATATATATATATACATTTACACACATATATATATATATATATATATATATATATATATATATATATATATATATATATATATATATATACATATATACATACCTTTGTTTTTTTGTTTTGGCTTCACGACACCACTTTACGGGCTTTTAACCCTTAACGCTAACGGCGTTAATATATATGTATTAGAAATATTCTTTTTTAACTTCTATCTTTCGTTCAGTCTAAGAGTGGTGCTCCCTGTTTTGCGGATGAATACAAACTTAACATCTTAAACTTTGTATTTGTTTGTATTCTTCATTACAAATTATTATTATTTGCGTATTTATGCAGCCAGTATAAAGCATTTCTGCCTCGCCGTATGCGGATAACTATCTGGTGATCTATGAAACGAAACATAACAAGAACATTATATCAGATAAAAATGTATTTTTTTTTATATATCCCAGCAATACGGAATAGTTAGTATAATGCACAAACTCTTATGCACTGATTTTGAACCTAGATATCGGGTATTCTTTGTTTTTATTAATTTTATTATAGTTTAAATACATAAATTTCTTATTCGTAATAAAGACAACACTACCTTTGCAAATATCCGCAAATAGCAGAAAGTTATTTAGCTTAAAAAGACCTGGAAGAAACTCTTTCTTATGTGGCAGTAAACTAAGTACAATTTAACGCATCAGGTAGCAGTTTTTCCTAAAAAGTGAACGTGATATAGTTATGTCGTGACACTTCATTTCCTTAACAGCGTTACTCAACTTGCTAGACGTTAAATTGCAAGCAAACATATCTTAGTTTAATCATGTTGCATAAATAGCAAGGAAAGTTATATACTTTACAGTTTTTATTCCTTATGAAATTTCAAATTTGAACATAGATGGATTTCTGCTGCCGTTTAAAATTTGTTGGCATAATTCCCAACAAAGGTTTCATTTATCAAATTTTATCCAAAGAGAGCTTTTGCGTACTTGGATACCAAAGAACTTGATTCCTTGGAACATCGAGAAAAAGTTGGTGGTTTAAGTCTGTTCTATGAAAAATCAGAATACTTCAACAAGAGATGCACTAAACTTAACCAATATGTCTATGGAACAAAATTTTTTTCATTATAATAACCAATTTTTTTTTCACAAAGAAGATGCAGCTATGGGCCATTGCTTATTATCCTTCATAACCAATGATTTTTGCGTAAGTTTGAAACCGAGGCCTGTCAAGAATTTGGGTACTTTCCAAGGATTTGGTTATATAGGTGTGTAGATGACGTATTAGCGATTCTTAATACAAAAAGCAAATGTAGAGGATTATGTTTCTAAATTAAATAGCCGATGAGACTTCATTATATTTATTTATGAAATTGAGAAGAAAGAACAATTACCATTCCTGGATGTTTTAGTTATTCAAAATAATAATAAATTAGAATTTGACATCTATAATAAAAATACTGCAACAGGTAAGTATATTCCTAACAATTCATTTCATGATAATCACCATAAATTATATCAGTTCAGGTTAAAGATTCATGATTCCACCCTTTTTATAAGTGAGCAAAATAAGACGAAAAACGACCACTACCATAAAATCCAAAATATAGCGGGGGGAACTTAATGAGGTATTTAATAAGGTAGGCCTCACGTGTATATAAGTCCTCAGACAACTTTAAAAATGTATCTTAGGAAGTCCGAACGAGGAAATTCACGAACGTGAAAGAAATGGAATATATGACACAAGTTGTAATGATTATAACCAGAAGTATGTTGGGCAAACAAGAAAGTCGATTTAAACAAGATTTAAAGAACATTTAGCAGGTACGGTAGATTAGAAAAATTAAGCATTGCCGGTTATACGCTTGAACGTAAACATATAGTATCATTAGGTAATTTAAGTTTAAGTAAAAGTGTATCTGCTAGGAAGAGAACGCAAGCCCCTGAAACGACGGTTAAGGGGCGTAGCCAACTATAACAAATCAGAGTCACTACAACCTCCGGCGTATATAAAAAATACTTAGCAGCAATGTTAGCTCTCAGTAAGCTACTTAACATTGATGAGTCATCATTCAAAAAGTTAAGTAAGACCTTGAAAAACGTCTGCAATATTCTACCCGGAATGTAACAAACGGACAGATGTGGTATTAGATTTTTTTATATAGCTTAAACATATATTATAATTTTCCAAATCTAATTTATTTTGTAACTGATTATCTGCAATTCTCCTGAAGCACCTTCAAAGGCCGGACTACATATGTTCAATTATTTGTTTAAGTAATTGCATTCTAATCGTGTTAAGTTAATTTTTAATAAATTGACAGTAATGAGGATCCATTATGGATTTTTTCTGATTGGGTTGATGTTGACCTTATTGGTGAGCGAGTTTAGTTGGTGAGTACTATTTTCGTTTTCTGTTAATTTTATTACCTCGCTTGTAGAGTCGACGCCGTGGGGACGGCTATTTTCTAAACCTGAAAGCACTTTGCCGATATTAAAATAATACATACATCAATATGCAAAGCTTTCTTTTCTCTTCCCTTACTGAACTTGTGGATTAACAATATTTCAGTGGAAACCTTGTTACTTACTTGTTACTAGGACGATTTATAATGCAGTTTTGGACACTTCGTGCTGCTTGTGTTATATTTATTTTATAAATAAGTACGAAACGTTTATTTTAGTGTATATTCCGGAGAATAGTAATGCGTTTTTAATATGAGCTAATGGTTGTATTAATATTTTAGTTTTGCCATTTGAATGAAATATTGCATACCTGTTCATTTATCATGTCTATGAATTTTGTGATCCAAGGAAAATAACAGATGCTGCTTGTATACTAGACAAGACGTTCGCGTTTGTATGTCATATTATTGAATTAAAATTTTTTTTGTCCACTAAGATTTATTTAAATTTAGAAGTGTTAGTAAATCTTAAAGCTGAATAAAAAATGTAGAATTTTTACTAGATCATAAGCCTCTTGAGTGCTAGAATCGTTTAAAGTTTCGTGTTTTTTCGCGTACTCCTTATCGTTTTTTATAACATAGTGTAGGTTCTGTCTTTCATATATTTGTTTTTTATTAAAGTTTTTAATTAATGGAATTTATAATAATATACACAATCAATTCGGTTTTTGAATAAAAAATAATTATCAATGTTTTTACTTTATTTTAAAACTTTATCATAAACTAGCTTTTACCCGCGACTTCGTACGCGTATAAGATGAGGTATTATAACTACTGATTTTTATTGGAAAAGGGTGATGTTACTGTATTTTTTTGTAAAAGGGACAACTCGATTGGGTGGAAACAGTGTACTTAAATGATAATGTTTCTTAGTGTAAAATTTTCCTATAAACTACGTTTTTTGTTTGTTTATGTGGCGGCGATAAAATAACCAGACTGGTATGCGAGCTTACACGCGAGCAAGCCACATAAAATTGGCCATGGGAGAAACAATCTTCTCGCAAATCTACGCCAGCAAATTTTAAAGTTTGACCCTGTGATTTATTTATGGTCATTGCGAAACATAATTTTATGGGGAATTGTAGCCTCTTAAAATCAAAAGGGAGCTCGCTGGGCATTAAAGAACTCCGCGGCACAAACACTGTCTCACATCCCGTCAAAATAATGGCTTCTATTAAATTTTTATGAAGTGTTTTAACTTGTAACCGAGTGTCGGTACAGAGTTTTGGCTGCTTGAGGCTCCACAGAAGCATTATCGGATTGCCTTTTTTCCAAGGTCACATACCAGTGCACATACAAGGTCTGGGAATAAGCAGGATATTTCAAGGAAAAGGCCTTGAACTTGAAAACTAAAACCGTTTTTTCTGCACTACTACATCACTAATAAAGACGAGTACGGTAACGTGATAAAAAAGCCTACTGCGACTTGATGATCTAAAAAGCCCACTGCGGCTACATGATGGAAAAAGCCGTTGCTACAACTCGGCTAGAAAAGCCGTTACTACAACTCGGCTGGAAAAGCCGTTACTACATCTCGGCTGGAAAAAGCCGTTACTGCTTCTCCCTTCCTTAAAGTAACGTCTTTAAGATGGCTACTTCCCGGATACAAATCTCTAGCTAATCAGACAAATTCGATGCAATTTAAGGAGTCCAGTAGTCAACCCGCAATGCACACTGTAAAATTCAAATTAAACTGTTCAACAATTTAAAACACTGTTTTAAGCTACACTACTCAAAAGTTGAAATCACTGCAATAAATATAAAAATATAGAAAAAATATAAATTATAGGGAGAAAAACAGTGTCGTAACATGATCTTAAAATCTAGGAAAAAATAAATGTTACAAAGTATGCTATATTTTGCTATATTTGTTAAAAATGTAACTGTAAATAAGAAACAAAATATTTTTATTAAATATAATCAAATTATTTGTAGTGTGTCACGCGAAAGTTAGGGTGACAAAGCTATAGTTTATGTTCAACTTAAACGCAAAAATAATTATTATTATATTAAAATATTTACATTGAAGTGATCTTCACAACAGAAAAAATTTGATTTAGTTTTAGGATTAAAACGGTTAACATCTTGTGGCACATTTAAAACCATTTTTTCTGGAGTTGTGTTTGTAGTATTCGTACAAAATGGTACGAAACAGGCACGATAAGTTTTTAGATTAGACATTTCCAATAAATTTATCAATACGCTAATGATAATAACAAAAATAAATTGATTGAAAGCTAAAACACTCGTGCCAGCTGTCTGTGATGTTGGGTAAATTAAACATTGTGACGTCACACGCGTTCGGGTTTTTTCGGCGCATCATTGGTAATAAGTTTAAAACTTTATTTTCAATTTGATATAACTTTTCAGTTATAACGAAAAAAAAAAAAATAGTTTTGTTATAAAATTTATATATGATCTTTCTATTTATGACAATTTTTTTTTCTCAAAATCCCAATTCGTACTTGGTTATAATTGTCATTGAAAAAAGTCCTTTCGTCAAATATAGTCTATATAAAAGTCTTAAAAAAAGCCTTTTATAACAGTTCCTTTAACATATATGTAGTTCATCTGTTCTAGATTAAAATTCCTAGAGTTAACTTTTTTTTAAATTTCGTGCCAAATTTTGATAATTTGTGGTAAAAATATAGTTTCAACTTTAAATTTAATTTTGGTAAAATGTATTTAAATATTCGGGTTAAATGAAAAATTGTGTCAGACAAGGAAATAAAAAAATAGGAATGGAATAAGTAAAAATTATTAACTAGAACCTTGAAAAGATGTTAATAATAATATGTTTTACTTACGTTCTTGGTGAGAAGCAGATTTTTTACAAACTCTCCAAGTTTTTACTCACAGAAAATGTTTGGTTCATATTAACAATAATTCTTGGTCTTGAATGGCATCTAGCTCTGCAGTGTGTATGTCATCTATGTTGGAATTTTAGAATTTTTCGCAAAATGACACTATATCATAGTTAAATATCTTAATAGGTCTTCTGTTATATTTTGGAGTCTGTCAAAATTAGGAATATTTAACCTAAATTTACATCTCTTTACTAACTTGTTTATTCAATTTTCGTCATATCCATTAATCCTATATTTTTAAAACGATTTCTTTCATTTTTGAATATGACTTCATTATAAGGGA
This sequence comes from Pachyrhynchus sulphureomaculatus, assembly GCA_019049505.1. Taxonomy (NCBI): domain Eukaryota; kingdom Metazoa; phylum Arthropoda; class Insecta; order Coleoptera; family Curculionidae; genus Pachyrhynchus; species Pachyrhynchus sulphureomaculatus. The sequence goes on from CM032446.1 coordinate 64,789,465, forward strand.
AAGTGACTAAAGGATGAATCAAGTAGTATAATGCGGCTAGTTTATGTTGTTTTACAAGGCAATGAATACTTAAAAATACGTCTATCTGTTAGAGTATCTTTCCTATATATGTAAAAAAAATACCACTCTCTCTTCTTGTTACTCGGCCGGAACCCAACCATCCTCTGCAATTGATTGGTTCGGCTCAAGTAAATTATAACTTTAACATAAATAGTTTTGATCTTAGATTTAGTCAATCATCGCTCCTCATAATACTACTACAATCTAGCTCAATTTAGGATGGAGCAATAAAAGTGGAAAACAAATATTTACTACTTAAATATTTGTTTAATTATAAACAAATAAAATAAAATTATTTTATCTCTTTGTCCCGGTTATATTTACCTTCACCATTTTGTCGGTCAAGTAGTTTTTTCTTTATACCAGAGAAATTATCAAACGTAATGTATTCCTGAAAATTTTCGTTCAATCTACACTTTATGGAGAATATTTTTTCAAAATTTTTCGATCAGTACTTTTCGAGATGAGGGAGGATATCGATTTTTGGCAATTTATAGAAAAAAAAGCGTGCGCAAGTATTACACCACACACGAGCTTTCATTTGACACCCCACTTGATGACCAGGCAATTTTTTTTTCACTTTCAATTTCACCCCCCATATACCAGATAAATTACACAGGCCAACGATGAAAAAACTTTTTTAATAATTTTACCTGATTTCTATGTTTTTTGGTATGCTGAGTCCAAAAATAATAATCAAAAAGTCGTATCACCCACCAATTTTTCACATTTTAATATTCAAAATGTGAAAAGTTTATTTTTTATCATTCGAATGTTATTAGGTTGGCAATGAAATCAGAATTTTATAAGGTTGGCAGTAAAATCAAATCTTATTAGGTTGGCAGTTTCGATAAATGTCACAGATGTTTGTTTTCTTCCAGTTTCCTCGCACAGATGTTTGTTTTCTTCTAGTTCCTCGCATTGCAGTGTTTAACCCATGTGCTTTAATTCACACTCAAAATATGGATAATCGTGGTTGTAAAAACTCTTCCAACACTTTTTGTTATATATGTGGTGAGTTTGTAGTTAAAAAAAATCAAAGAAACATTACTGACACCAAAATATGCAAAGTATACTTTGCATATTTTGGTGTAGAAATCGGTAATCAAGAAAAATGTTGGGCTCCTCACAAAGTATGTTATGTGTGTCGAGGATCTTAGGAAATGCTATAAGAAAGAAAAGAAAGATTTTAGACTTGCAGTACCCTTGGTATGAAGAGAGCAAGAAAATCATTGAAATGATTGTTTTTTTGCAGCGTTGATGTTTCTGGATATAACTCCAAAAATAAGAAAGTAATTGTCTATTCTAACTTTACTTCAGCAAATCGGCCGGTAGGACATGGACCGAGACTTCCTGTCTCTGAACCACCTCAGTCTATTGATGACGTTTTACAGTCCAGTCCCCAATTTAATGAAAGTCGACCGGATGATGATAAGTTTTAATGTTCTCTAGAAAATTTAAAACTACAGTTGTTTACACAAGCTGAGTTAAATGATTTAGTGAAAGATTTGGGTTTGATTAAGGAAAAAGTAGAATTGCTTGGTTCTAGCCTGAAACAAAAACATTTATTGGAATCTGGAACATCTATTTACCATTATAGAACAAAAGATCAACAGTTTGCTCAGTTTTTTTTTATGTATCAAATTTTCCCCATTTTGAAATTTAATCGATGTCATATTGTGAGAGAACTGTGGGTGATACAAAACAACTGATACCTGATACTGTTTCAGCACCCAAAAATATATAACACTTAGATGTTTTGGTTTAAAAAGTTTTTACAAATATTTTTTTTGTTGGCCTGTGTTATCAAACCGAATGCACTAGTTACAATCGTCGGGTCGATTATAACGTTTTTAAAAAACAACTCTTTTGCTTTTCAAAAACTTTTATTTTTGTTCGTTACGGAAAACTTTACTAAACTCGATACAACAGACACACTCGTCCTGCACTGGGTTACGATTTATATTTATAAACTTTTTATGTCTATTATGCAGAACGGTGTTTTTAGATAAAGGAAATCTACATCAGTATATTTTATGCATTTTAAGCTTATTATCAGAATGTAACTCCTCCCGTCTTAGTTGAAAAGATAACCTGTAGGTTATTTTTTCATAAAATCTAACTCGATTTCATCATCGGAATATATATTATTATTTTTAGTATTTCCCTTGATTTCCTTAATCTTTTTACAATGTATTTATGAATTATTATAGTCAAAATCAATAGCTTCTATACTGTTTTGGTCAAAGTTTGTGGGTTCCGCGTTGTTTATGCGTTCAATCATTTGGTTGTATAATTCTTCTGCGAAGAATTTTCTTTGTGGTTGATTCCTATGTAAGACTGCGTTACCGGATGACATATCCATAGGCTGAGGGTTATTTGCTCTAACTATAGAAGATGTTGCTTGTCGTTTTATTCCACGATAGGGTTGTTGGAAATTATTACTATTATTATTTTTGTGCGACAAATTGCTTATGTTTTGTCTCTGTGGATATAAAGGTAAATTCGGCCTTATCATACGATTTTGGAAATTCTGCGGTCTAATTATATTTGGATTTTGGATATTTCCCTGAGGGTTATATCGGAACTGTAATATCCTAAAAATTGCTAAGGATTGTTATTGTTCTGTCTGTTCACGTGTGGAACATTCGGGGTTCTTAGATTTTGATTTATTTGGGTACTTTGACTTGTTGGGTTATTTTGATTGATTTTGGTTATCAAATTGCCACGATTTTTGTATTGTAAGAAATTTTCTTCTTCTTGAGCAAAGCTCATTGCTTGTTCAAGGGATAAAGGATTTTTAAGTCTGACCACTAATTGCATGTTATATGGTAAATTATTTATATAAGCTTTTAAAATTAAATTGCTATATTCTTGGATTTTTAAAATTTTTATATTACGTGCTGTATTTTCCATGTTAATTTTCGCGAACAATAGACTTCGTGCGTCTTGTAGTCTAATACCGAATGGTTTGATTGATTCATTTTTTTCAATTTTGAACGTTTTTGTCTCGCAAAACGAATCAATAGGAACTTTTTTGTTACTCTGGCCTGGAGAGGGCTGAGATCTTGTCTAATTTTTCGTTTCTCGTTTGTTTTCGTGAATTGTAAAAACGAACCAGAGTTTGTTTTGCGAGATGCAACTTTTTTGACTTCGAAATTTTTTCCTCACTGCGCTGTTGACTGTCGAAAATATCCTTCCGCACTGCGCTAGTTACAATCGTAGGGCCGATTATAACGTTTTTAAAAAACAACTCTTTTGCTTTTCAAAAACTTTTATTTTTGTTCGTTACTGAAAACTTTATTAAACCCGATACAATAGACACACTCGTCCTGCACTGGGTTGCGACTTATATTTATAAACTTTTTATGTCTATTATGCAGAACGATGTTTTTAGATAAAGGAAATCTACATCAGTATATTTTATGCATTTTAAGCTTATTATCAGAATGTAACTCACTCGTAATTTTTGCTCAATGTATACTTTATGAAGAATGTTCTTTCCTAGATAGGGTGGGAGGACATACATTTTTGGCCATTTTTTAAAAATAATACAAAGAAAAGTGTGCGCAAGTATTACATTGTATACTTTGAAGCTTTCATTTGACACTCCACTCGATAACTTGAGAATTTTTTTTTCACTTTCCCCTATAAACTATCTCCTTAAGTAAAAATTTAACTTTCAAAACTACACACCAGAGTGGCAGACAGACACCGAAGTGATCCCCGTGCGGAACATTAAAAAAAACACCGTTTACTCACATCAGCACAAATACTTTTGAACCTGCAAAATAGTTAAACGTAAGCACCGGCTTACGTATTCGTTTAGAATATAGAATATATATTTAATTCCAAAGACCTGTATTATAATTAACTGAAAATACAAGTGCCTTTGTCGATACACAACTTTCTATAAAGAACATTATAAAATACCAGTAGAACGTAAGTTTATTTTTTCCATTGTTTAGTACAGTTAAAGCTTATCGGAATCTGGAACATCTATTTACCATTATAGAACAAGAGATCAACAGTTTGCTCAGTTTTTTTTATGTATCAAATTTTCTCCATTTTGAAATTTAATCGATGTCATATTGTGAGAGAACTGTAGGCGATACAAAAAACTGATACCAGATACGGTTTCAGTACCCAAAAATACATAACACTTAGATGTTTTGGTTTAAAAAGTTTTTACAAATATTTTTTTTGTTGGCCTGTGTTATCAAACCGAATGCACTAGTTACAATCGTCGGGCCGATTGTAACGTTTTTAAAAAACAACTCTTTTGCTTTTCAAAAACTTTTATTTTTGTTCGTTACGGAAAACTTTATTAAACTCGATACAACAGACACTCGTCCTGCACTGGGTTGCGACTTATATTTATAAACTTTTTATGTCTATTATGTAGAACGGTGTTTTTAGATAAACGAAATCTACATGAATATATTTTATGCATTTTAAGCTTATTATCAGAATGTAATCGGTAGGTACTGAGCTTTTCAGTATGATTTCTACGCGATATAATTTAGAGAATTTAATTCCTATTCTTCTAAAATTCAACTAAAACTAAACCTAATATATAATATTTTCAATAACAAGCTTTATACCGTAGTACCTAACTTATAGATTGTGTTTATAGATTACACACTAGGTCATTAGCTATTTATTACAATTAAAGGTTTATGTATTTATGTTTTTGCTTATCATTGTAGGGTCCGACTTGGCACGGTTGTTCAGGAGTCCACACGCATATGACCAATACTCGCATTACCGATGTGGAAATCGTAGAGCGTCGCTATCCAGTATATGTTAAGACTTTTACGCTTAGACCAGACTCTGGAGGAGAAGGCAAATTCAGAGGAGGAGACGGTGTGGTGAGAGAATTGTTATTCAGATCTCCATTAACGCTGTCAGTGCTAACTGAAAGAAGAGTGTTGCAGCCGTATGGTTTAGAAGGTAACTGTTTTATTTACGTAGAATTGCCAATCAGTCACATACGGTGAGAATTAGTTATTTGTATAGTAAACCACATTATTTTATAGAGTAAGGATAAGCATGGTTAGCTCGATTAATTATCTTAATGGGCCTTTTTATACCTAAGGTAATAATAGTATAATACAAGGCGGTCAGAGTTTAAGCACAATACGTACGTAGGCTGAAAAATTTTCGGTCTGACACATAGATGTCGCCCTTTTCAAAAAATCTATATGATATATATATATATATATATATATATATATATATATATATATATATATATATATATATATATATGATTAGGAAGTATCAACCTTCAAACGATACGTGTCAAAATTTCATGAAATTGATAATTAGTTTACAAGTTACAGTGGTTTTCATGACGCTACTTTTGATATTTTCAATACATTGGAAAAGATCAAATTTCGTGTGTTGATTAAACACAGTTTTTTGATGGGAAAAAATACTGTTCAAGCATAGCAATGGATTGATAAGGGTTACGGGGACTCTGCCCCTGGAAAATCACTCATCATTTACTGGTATGCTAAATTTACACGCAGACGTACAGATACAAATGGCGCTGAACGCTCTGGACGCCCAAATAAGGTGGTTACACCGGAAAATATAAAAAAAATCCACAAAATTGTTTTGGATGACCGTAAAGTGAGATTGTGTGAGATAGCTGACACCCTAAAGAAATCAAGATAACATGTTGGTCATATTTTGCATTAACATTTGAGCATGAGAAAGCTGTGTTGGAAATGGGTACCGCGTTTGCTTAAGTCGACCAAAAACAACAACGTGTTGATGATTTTGAACGATGTTTGGACCTGGATCCACACTACATACCGGAATCAAATCGGCAGTTAGCTGAGTGGACACCAGCCGGATAAAGCCGCCCGAGGCGACCAAAGACACAACAGTCGGCTGGGAAGGTTTTGGCCTTTGTATTTTGGGATGTGCATGGAATAATTTTCATCGACTATGCGGAGAAGGGAAAAACTATCAATAGCGAATATTATATAAAGTTATTGGTGCGTTTCAAGGCAGAAATCACAAAGAGACAACAAATGAACAAGAAAAAAGTGCTCTTTCATCAAGATAATGCACCGGGTCACAAGTCAATGGATACGATGGCAAAATTGCATGAATTGAAGTTCGCATTGCCTCCTCATCCATCGTATTCTCCAGATTTGGCCCCAGCGACTTTTATCTATTCGCAGACCTCAAAAAAACCCTCACGGGAAAGAGATTTGGCTCGAATGAAGAAGTTATCGCCGAAACTGAGACCTATTTTGAAGACAAAGAAAAATCTTTCTAGAAAAAAGGTACAGAAATATTAGAAAAGCATTGAACTGATCGTATCGCTCTTGAAGGAGACTATATTGATGAATAAAGTCGAAATTTACAAAAATATGTGTTTTAAGTAGCTAGACCAAAAACTTTTCAGCGTATGTTTTACTTCTATGAATTTATAATGAAGTAATTTAAGATCATCTCTCGCTGTTTCATCCAAATGGAGAGCTAATTGACGCATTTTATTTTATTATATGGTTACTGCTCCGTACTGTTCGTTTGAAGTAAAATAAAATCCTTTCCTAGACTAAGTTAATTAGGTCCTTAAGATGTATAGATCTTAAGAGCCAGTATATATTTTCACTTTTTTATTAGTCAATAATTTATAATAGTAAGCATCCTAGTTACTTAATTGCCAATATATCAATCTCGCTTAATTTAAAATCTAGCAGTAAAAGTGTAAAACAAATTATACACCTCAAACTGAAATTAACTACGTAATAATTATAAAAGAAAATACAATCATTGCACACAATTTTTCGTACATATTTCAGAATACGCTCACTAAATAGCAGAGAACTCAAAATTAAATGAAGTAGGTAGCTGTACCTAAATTAAAGAAGATTACTAAAGTAATATTTGTTGCTAGCTGTTCTTCAGTATTTACTGACAAAATTGTATAATAAAAGGATAATTGAAGAAGTGTCACAACGAAACTAAAAAAAATATAGTAAAATATTAATCAGGAGACTCCTATCAACTAGAAGGTTCTTTAATCTTAAAAATATTACATTTTGCTTATTTTTAATAGCACCATCCTCAGCGTTGTAAAATTGAAAAGTAATTCTCTATTTCTGATATTATATTTAGGTACTGACCATTTTGCTGAAAAAATTGGGTTACGTTTATAAACATACACACACGTTTGAACAATATAAATTTATTTTCCCTAATATTAAAATTTTAAAGTTCATAAAATAGTCACGACTATAGTGTCAAACAGAATTTCCTGCAATAATTATTATCGAAAACTTTTGTAATAAAATTGCTTGCAGTGTACGAGATTTAGTTCCCCAATTTAAAATATTTTAGGAAAGGCGGATATCACAACTGTAGTAATATAGCATAGAAATCACCCCTATAATAATTACTTAAAAATGTTAACGCATGACAATTAGTTTGAATGATAGGTGCACGAAGTATAATAAAACGAATTTTACTTAAAATTTCCCCTATATATGATTAAACTATCCATAACATCTTTTACTAGATGGTAAATGTGAAATGATTTTATACCAACGCACAGTGATTCGGCAAGAACATGCTAGCGGGACAATATTCATGACGTAATTTCCAGAAACCACTGATAACGACTTGTAAACAACCCCCCCCCATTTAACGAATTCCAAGAATTAATTTGTTTATCACCTCATAAAGGTATCTTATTAGGGGGTGAAATTAACCCTTATAAGAGAGGTCATTTTCATTTGCAAATCAGTTGCATTTTATGTACACTTGTGATAACATATTTTAAAATTGGGAGCAAAGTGAAACGAGTTTTTTGTGATGGAATATTCTGTTGAAGGTATGTACTCTATTATGACTTATATTTTTTATAAAAAATATGTATACTTTTGGTGTAATATCAATTTGTAAATGTATAGATAAATCCAGCAAATTTTACATTAATTGTAAACTTTAAAAGTAGCAACTTTTTTTATCCACATATATCCACCTAGATTATTCTATATGTAATACCTACAACATTCAGGCACAGATTCATATATATTATAGACCCCGAAAAGGCCCGAAAGTAAAATTATTTTATTTTTTTCAGAACGAGTCGTGACTATGACGAAAATGGAGTTTTTTGAAGAATGGCTAAAACATGTGTTGAACGAAACAGTGGCATTTTTTATTATATAAGTGAAAAATTCAATATGTCTGATGTTTCTGACGATTCTCTAAAACGACTCAAAATGAAAATATCAAGCCTTTCAGCAAAATTCAATCAAAAGTGGACTTCTTTAAAGTGTAACAAAGAAATGTTTCTAATCAAACATAAAGATTGGTTAGAGGGATCCGAAATCGAAATAAAGATGTGTGTTAACCAGCCGTGCACTTCAACATCATCAGCGGCTCTTTCCGTAGGGTGACCCAGAAAATCATTTGAAGACTCATCAACGAAAACGAAGAGACGGAGAGTAGAAGATCTTTTGGAATCGGGAAGTGCAAGTGAGCTTATTACAGCAGCTGAGTTAGCTACTCGAAAAGAAGGGCATCGAAGTGTTGCTAAACAGATCCATAACGTCGCGGTCGGTGAAACTAGAGAAAAGAATAAGTGTTCTGAACAAAGTCGGCAGTTAACACCAGACGAAGCTTTAGCTTATTATGTGGACTCGAAATCGACTTCTCACTCATATAAACAAACAAGAAAATGGTCAATGAAAGCGAGACATCAAGTGTATCCATCGTTTTATAGTTTAGGTAAGTCCAAAGCTTCTTGTTGTCCTTCTGACGAATATATTTCTGTGACTGAATCTCGAGCTGAAATTAAACTTCACGCGATTTTGGATAAAACGGCTGAACGATTAGTTAAAGCTCAGACGGAAGTCATTAGAAGTGTGTTACCTCGTTCATATTATGCGTTGGTAAGCAAATGGGGCTGTGATGGGAGTTCGGGGCATAGCACGTATAAGCAGAAATATGAGAACACTAACGCTACAGACGAATTTTTGTTCGTATACTCATTTGTCCCTTTGAGACTGCTTGATGGCGAAACTGTGATCTGGCAAAATCCAAGACCTTCCTCTACTTTATATTGCCATCCTATTAAGTTTATTTTTGCCAAGGAGACGAAAGAGTTTACGAAAGAAGAATTTTAGATAAAGTAAGTCAGCTTCTTCCAACATTATGTAACGTTGCTGGATCTCAAATCTCTGTTAAACACGATTTGTTGTTGACAATGACTGACGGCGAAGTGTGCAATGCCTTAACAGACACAAGTTCAATACAAAAGTGTTATATTTGCGGTGCCACCCCGTCTACTATGAACGAGGAGTCAAAGAAATATCCCAGCAACGAAGAACGCCTTACATTTGGTTTATCTACTTTACATGCATGGATCCGCACGTTTGAATGTTTGCTTCACATCAGCTATCGTTTAGAAATAAAAAAGTGGCAAGTCATGGGAGATAACGACAAAGCTATTGTGAAGCAACGCTCACAAGAGATACAAAAAGTGTTTAAAGATCGTATGGGTCTCATTGTAGATAAACCAAAACCTGGGTATGGTAACACAAACGATGGAAACACAGCACGTAGATTTTTTTCCAAAGCTGAATTGAGCAGCGAAATTACAGGATTAGACGTAAACCTTATTCGTAGATTTCATGTAATTTTAAGAACTTTGTCATCGGGATATGACATAAATTATATAGAATTCGAAAAGTTTTGTGTTGATACTAGAAAATTATACCTTGATCTGTATTCGTGGTATTCCATGCCCGTTACTGTGCATAAAATTCTTGTACACAGCGCGGAAGTTATAAAGTCTTTTCTTCTTCTCATTGGACAACTCTCCGAAGAAACCCAGGAGGCAAGAAATAAAGACTGTCGTAGATTCCATGAACGGCACACCAGGAAGCGGTCACGTATTGCCACAAATACAGATTTGAGAATGCTTTTAATTACGTCTGATCCTGTTATCAACACGTATAGAGAATTACCGCGAAGAAAATGTACTTCTTTGCCATCGGAGGTTCTGCAGTTAATTATCCCACCTTCATTGCCATCCGAAACACCATCAGTAAGTCATCATCACGAATTAAATGAGGAGGATTATTTACTCTCTGAATATTCTACCGAATGAGAGAGCGGTGATGATGACTCATCTGATGGTGATTAGTAGGTTTAAGTATTTTTTTATTGTAATTATTATTCTTATTTTATTGTGTGTTGTAGTTGCTTATAATTCATGCCTTAGTATATAAGTTATTTAATATTATGTTTCTTTTACTTATACACCTTGTTATTGTAAATAATTGATATATAGATACTGTTATTGTACTAATTTATTTTAAAAGAAATAATATTTTGTAAATTAATAAATGTGGGTACTATCATTATGATTTTTATTTTTTTCCTAGAAATTTCTTTGTAAACAAACATGATTGTGCTTTTCACACATAATGAGTAGGTAGACGTATGTAGCTAATTAAATAACAATTAGCGACAATAGTGAACAAATGAGACACATTTGTAAACCACGTCTTCCAGCTACATATTTCGATTAATACACATACAGTACACATTTTTCAACTTTTTTTTTCTTAAAATAGCTTAAGATACCTGGAATATACATAAACAATTGAAATAAGCGAAGAAATAATATTGTCCCGCTAGGTTGTACTAGTCGAGACACTGTGGCAAGGCATCAATCAAAAATAAAGTTAATAAAACAAATTTAACATTGGTGAATTATTCTAATCAATCTGTCCATTAGGATAATTTTCAATAGATTCAAGCAGATTTAGTTTTCTACCTTGTGTTTCAGAATGTAAAATTTTGAAATTCTCATTAAATGTATGCTGTAATTCATTTAAATGAATTGCATAATTAGAGTTTGAGCACTCTAATTATGTAATTCATTTAAATGAATGAATGTTTAATAAGAATTTAAAACAATTACAGTTTGAAACAACAGATATGAAACGAAATCTGTTACAATTTTTAAAATTACTAAACTTAAAAACTTTGGTGTGTTCTGGTAATGACTAGATTGAATGGAATAATTGCCATTATTTATTTTTATTTCAATAATTGAGTTGAAAATTTTACTGTTGCCCCCTGAAGATCTTGATCTTGAATCTGATACGGACGTAGGTGACCCTCTCGCCTTTGCTCGTGGTTGGTGGCTTTTTAACTGTTCCATAGATATAGGAGACCTACAGTTTAATGCCGGTTCCGAACGGCCAAAGTGAGAGGGCTGAAGATAAAATTGTTTTATTATCCAAAATGGTATAATTAAAATTCCAGTAATATACCAAATATTTTGTGGGACTCTTTAGGTCAGTGATTCCCAAAGTGGTTCAGGTGGACCCCCAGGGGTCCACGAGAGACTCGACGGGGGTCTACATTGGCGTGAAAAAAAAAATGGGGGTTCACAAGTTGTAAGTGGGGGTCCACGAAAATTTATCTGGTTTCGATAGTAAAGAACAAAAATGTTGGCTTGGCTTTACCTATCAATGTAGGCAGATAATACACTACTCAAAAAAATTAAGGGAGCAAAAAAAAATTCCAAATTTTCCGGTGATTTTTGACAGGCTGTATTTCGGTGAAAAATGGTCGTATTGAGACTTTAAAAAACAGCATTTTGAAGCTTTAAGATTCTAATTTTCGGATTTTTTGGCTAAAATTTTTTAGGAGCTACAGTTCTCATGCAATCCTAACATATAGCGCGAAAAAATAATATTGCAAATATTTTGCTTTTTTTTGGTCCACGGGCTTGAAAAAATTTTTTCAGTTAGGCCGGCATGTGGATCAGATAGCCTGTTTATTTAGCATTAATTTCCTTGTTTTAAAACCTCCCTTAATTTTTTTGAGTAGTGTATTTTAAGAAGGTCAGCGACTGTTACTTGTAAAAACTTGCATATTTGATATTCAGTACAACGCGCGTCGAGACTTGCAAAGCGCCGCCCGCCCGCAACACAACACGTTCAGACGTGCAAAGGGATGAAATACGACTTGTGCTGTGCTTGCAATCTTGCATGAACTTGTTTGATTCTTTACCAATATAAATATGAATGCCAAGGACAAACGTTACTCATTTGTTTCCGGAATTTTGAAAAGAAAAGTGTGAGTGAATCGATGTCAGTGTTTGCCAGTGCCGGAAAAAGTAAGTACCTGTCTATTTGTTATTCATACTTTTATTTTATATTGTAATAATATTATATTTATGTTTGCGTGTAGTAGGTACGTAATAAAAATTAAATACATACTGAACAGGGCCATTATTCGATACTTCTATAAAAGAACAGAAAGCCGAGAAAGATTGAACTTTTAGTACTTTTTATTATAAAATTATTTATTTACCCGACTGCGGTGATTCACTAAAGGAGAGATATATGATTGACCTGTATGTTTGTACATATTTCAGTGCCCTCGTAGTTGCTAATGCTAAATGACTAAAAATATTTTCATAAATTGTCCGTGTCTTTATGTACCACTCGTAACGTACATCAAAGTAATAAATAAATCCTTAAAATCGCGGAGTTTTGATGTCAAAATATTCTTTAAAAGTATTTTCTCTCGAATTTATAGAAATGTATCAAAGTATGATTAATCAAAAAATATTTTATATTACATTAAAATAGGTTCAGCCGTTTTGTGAAAACCTCTCTATGGGTCTTAGCAGTTTATTGCTTTTAATAATTAAAATCAGTTTTGCCGCCGGCATTTTGGTTTTTTTCATTGCAATAATTAATTAATCCTATTTTATTCTGTTAAAATGGCCATATCCTGTTAAAATCGCCTTATGATTACTAAAATAACCATTTTTTTCTTTATAGGTAGGTAACTGATACGAAACATGGCTGAATCTAAGAAGAAATGTCGACAGTACAGTGTTGATTATTTGAAATTTGGTTTTCTTCCATCAAAGGCAGACAAACGATTGCCCATATGCCTTTTATGCAACAAAGTTTTGAGCAATGACTCAATAAAATAGGTAAAGATTTAAAATATTTTCAAACATTGAAGGGAAAATATGTGCACAGTATGTTCGCTTCAACGTCTCAAAGTAACGATGATGGCTTGCGGGCATCTTACAATATCTCATTGCTTATAGCGAAATCTGGAAAACCGCACACCATCGGAGAACAGTTAATTTTACCCGCTGTTGAAGAGGTTTTAAAAACTGTTCTGCACAAATCTCAATTTGAGGTACTCGAAAGAATTCCTTTGAGTAACAACACTTTACAAAGACGTATTGATGAAATGATCTCTGATATTGAAAGCTTCTTGTGTAATTATCTGCAAACAACTCATTTTTCTATTTAACTGGACGAGTCAACTTTACCTGTTAATGAAGCATTATTATTGGCATATGTTCGATTTGTTATGGACGAAGAAATCCATGAAGAGCTGCTGTTCGCGAAAACTTTGGAGACGGACACTAAAGGCGAATCAATATTTAATGTCCTGAGTAATTTTTTTAAGGAAAACTCGATTCCATTTACAAACATTATTTCGGTGGCAGCAGATGGAGCTCCTGCCATCTTCGGGCGATATCGTGGGTTTATAAGCCATCTTAAAAGAATTATACCAGGAGTAACTGCAATTCACTGTGTCATCCACCGACAACACCTGGTAGCGAAAAATTTGAGTGATAGATTGCACCAATCGCTTCAATTTGTGATTAAAACAGTTAACAAAATAAGAACCAATGCGTTGAATACCCGTTTATTTGCACAATTGTGCGACGAAAATGATGAAGACTTCCAACGATTGCTCTTACATACTGAAGTAGGCTGGTTGTCGAAAGGTGCATGTTTAACAAGATTTTACTCACTTTTTGAATCAGTTTTAGAGTTTCTGGAAAGTAAAGATCCAGATTTAAAAGAAAACCTGATCAAATTGAAAGCAGACATCGCGTATTTGTTCAAAAAATTTAATGACATTAACTTGCAGTTACAAGGGGACAGCCTAAATTTAATAAAAACAAAGGGTGTAATTTCGGCTTTTCATGGAAAATTGAAATTTATGAAGCAAAATATTAGTCGGCGCGAATTCTCCCAGTTTCCAAACTTCACAGGCAGAATGTCTTGATGAGGATATTCAGACATACGTTCAACATTTAAATGCCCTGCATGATGACTCCAAAAATAGATTTGAAGATATTCTGACGATGGAAATACCACCATGGATCATAAATCCATTTGATGAAACGGAAGTGGCGAATGTGGTATTACAAGAGGAGCTACTCGAGCTTAGCACCAATGAGGAGCTGAAGGTGGAATTTAAAAAAGGCTATCAAGCATTTTGGCTGCAGGCCGAAATACCCGAAAAAATATCCTGGGCTGTGGGAAATTGCGAGAAAACTTTTGATAGCGTTTCCCTCGTCATACTTTTTTCGAAAAAAGTTTTAGTGTCGTTACAAACCCATTAACAAAAAAACGGAGCAGATTGAACATCACAGAACGGGGAGATTTGCGGTTATTCCTCACAAAACTGAAGCCAAATATTGATAATTTGCTGTCAATCCATTAAGTATATTCTTCCCATTAAAATTATGACTATTTTTTTTAATTGTTGATTTGCATTGTTGAAGTTACGGTACGTTATTAATGTTTAATTTTAATTCTATTAAGTCTGTAATCATATTATTTTAATAAATAGAACACAAGGAAATATATTATTTTTCTTTTTATTTTTACCACTCCGAATTTAGGGTTGGAACTCGGCCACGAAGCAAATTTCCATCGTTAGATCTAATCTTCACATTTTTTGACGAGTTTTGGGAATATCGTAGAAATGTAGCAGCAGGGGGTCCACCGAAACCAGTAAAATTTTGAAAGTGGTCTACGAGAAAAAAAAGTTTGGGAACCTCTGCTTTAGGTAGTATTTTGTTATTAGTATAAGATCATTTCACATTTACATTTGTATGCCGTGAAAATTTTAATCAAATGTGGTGGCAATTTCGAGTAAAAGCATTGTTATTTTACTTTTGTTTATTTACTTCTTATCTATAATTAGTTATTGATTTTCCCAAGTCCCCAGTCATCATAGTTACTTCGTAATCTACTGTATACTCCATCATCATGCTTTTCACATTCTACATTAAATTTAGGAATCACCTCTAATATATTGACTTTCTCTAATTTAAAATTCTCTTTAAATCTAATAACAAAAATGAGTTTTACTCTCACTCTGATTTAAATTATATGCCAAATAGGGAGTTAGTTATAAACAATTTCGGCTGTAGTTCTGAGCAAATTACAATTTTTAATTATTAACATGTTCGTTTGAGTTCTAGTGTAATCTTAGTTACAAGTTAGTTAGGAAAAGGTAGTTAGGAAAATATTAAAAAGAAAAATAGCTCAATGATAGAGCCTACTGGAGGCTACTGCTATTTTTACTTTGTTAAGTTACAAACTGTTGATGATTAACACATTTCTAGGTACAATTAATCATAGCCCAAATTTAAAAAAAAATACTCGATATAGCAGATATGAGAAACTAAATACAAAATAACATACATTGTTATAATCAGAAGTAGTATAACGTTTATAGAGCTTGCTTTGTAAACACTAATTAAACATTATTTGAAATCCATCTATTCTAATACGGATGCATTATTTGTATAGTAAGAGAATATTAAACAATGAGCCTACAGGATTAAAACAGAACACAGTATCATTATTTAGATATTTAATATGAATGTAAGTTAAAAACAACCGTCTAAAGAATTTACACAAAAGCTCTAGCAGCTTATTTTATACAAGAATATGATGTTTGCGCTTAATTGTTTTAAATGTATATACAGTAGCCTCAGGAAGTTTGCAGTTTGAGAATTTTTTTATTACAGGTTTGAAATGATATTCAGTATTAAGAGAGCTCTTTGCTTCTATAAAGGTACAAACCCACCTCCTCGACGGTAATTACGTGACTTTTGTTACCTGTCAAAATCAACTATTTTCAAGAAAAATCTTATCCAAAAGTACTATGCGTATGTGATGCATGTACGTAAAACTAAATATAAAATTATGGAAAAAATTATATTTTTTAATGAATTTTACATAAATATTATTTTTGATTTGCGTGGTGCAATTTCATACGTCTGTATATTATTATAATTTTCTTAAATAGTATGTAATATTGAAATTATAAAATATATAAATCTAGATAGAGAGATAATCTACGTAAACACAGTGCACTTTGTATTCAAGCCCCATGTATTTTTGCTATACAAACCGCGAGTAAATAAATATGACTGCATGAAATGAAATTATGTGGGCTCCTATACATTTCAAATAAGGCAGCAAAACTAAGGAGGCGGCTCGAAAAGTATGCTCATCGTTTGGAAAGGCAACGATAACGTACAGCACGAGAATGACTTAATTAATTTTAGTTTCGTAAGTCAATAGGAAGGATGCTCTTCATGTTCAAGACAGCGCCCTATATATTGAAACCCACAAAGGAGGTGATTAAAACATTTGGTTTGGGAAGTTTTACCGTATCTACCGTACTCTCCTAACCCCGCCTGAGCGATTTAGTACATATTTTTAGTTACAGACAACTACTTGCGAAATCGGTAATAAATAAAGTACAAGAGAGAAAAATAACACAAGCGGTTTCATAGAAGTGCAACTAGGTGAAAAAGGGAGTGAGGAGGGGGATAATATGCGTGTATGCGTGATTCGGAATTGAGCGGAATTCTTACGACGGATAATGGTACATATGGTGACGTCATAGTCGGTAGGGATGCGAATCGTTGGCGACAGCTGGCCACGCGACAAACGGATAGCTCAGAATACCTTATCTGGGTTTGTACACTTTTTAACGGCGAAAGACATTTTCTGTGGGCTATCGTCTAAAACGTTTTACTACTGTCGGTCATAGGCGTAGTCAGGGAGGGCAGGGGTAGGCACGGCTTCCCAGAAAACCTGGTGTCCTCCATAGAAAAAAAAACGATCCACTATTACAATGAAATTAAAAATTACATTCAAATAAGGCCCGTATTACTCGATTGTCCGAAAATCTTAAATAGTGGTAACTATCAAGCAAACTTGAATCTTGTTTACTGCGATTTATGGTGGAAGTTTGCTTGATAGTTACCACTACGTAAGATTTTAGTATGATCTATTAATACGGGTCTTAGTAATAGTTTACTCAAATAAGGGAAAAGAACATCTTCTTATTCTTCTTCTTTCTTATATGTTGTATCATATAAGTAGGCATACTGCCTGCTTTATCACCATTAGGCCTCTTCCGATCTGGACGTCCAGCATTCCTTCCACCTTTTCGGAGGTCTGCCCCTAGTTCTTCTACCGCAGGGTTTATTGAATTTGGCCTTTTTACCAGTCTGTTGTCGTCCATCCGATCTACGTGTTTATTCCATTGTTTTCTCCTAGTTCTGGTCCATTTGGATATTTCTTGGATCTTACTTAGTTCTTGTAGATCTTTGTTGCTGATTCTGTCATGGATAGTTTTTCCATGTATGTCCATAATCACCTTCATTTCTGTTGTCCTCATCATTTGTGCTGTTTTCCATGTGTTATCCTTTGTTTTTATAATAATAATAATAATAATAATAGCCCCTCAGGGGCTAGGGGAATCCCAGGATTCTCCTAGTACGGGCTTTGACGATCCCGAGGTACCTGAGTGATGTTGTGCTGTCTTGTGTTGTCCAGATTATGTGTAATAAAAACGCAATCTTAAGGTGTTTACCGTGCCGAGAAGATAAATGGCTTAGCGTTTATGAGTCGCGAACGGTTCCCCCGGATACCGGGCGACCTCCGGGAGTAAGTAGCCTTGCTGTGGCATCCAGGCTCTGCTGCAGTCGACCCTTCTTTCCTAGGATACTCGTGGGAATATTATGTTAAATAATAATAATTATAATAATGAAAATGGAAGGGTGTTGCGGAGGCGGACCCCTGTCGTACAAACAGCTACAGCAACACCACAACAACAACAACGACAGACGAACCAAACAACCGCCTCAGCCGAAACTACTCCCGATAGTTTTACCAGATCCGACATTGTAGGTGATGGAAATTGCCTTTTTCGTACAGTTAGCTTACACTTATATGGCCACCAAAACCATCAGGAGAAACTCCGAGAGGTTGCTCTAAGATATTTACAACAAAACTGATCGGAACTTCACACATTTTCATTAATTGAAGTCGACGATATAAAAGACTTCAATAACTATTATAATTATATGAGGAAAAATGGCACCTATGGAACGAGCCTAGAGATACTTGCCCTCTCGGAAACACAAAATAGCAACTTTCATATCTTCTCAAAACAACGAAGAACAAGACATACAAAAATAACTTTTACGGACAGACCAACAATAATAAGCACGGGAAAATACAACAAAACCATTTACCTTCTACTAACAGGCAACCCAATGTCGGGACACTTTGAGCTTCAGCAGACCAATAAAAGAAGCATCGGGCGAGCGACGTAATGGTCGAGGACGTCGCGGGAAATGGCAGCTCGACCAAAACGATGAAGACCAGGCAACCGAAAATGGACCTGCCAAAAGTGTTGTGTCGGCGACTAAGCCGACACCCACCAAGGCGGGAAAATCGCAGCAGCGCATGAGTTGCACCACAGGAATCAACGAACACGCCATGCGTTGCTGTAATGAAAACACAAAACCTGACAAAGAAATCACTGAGAAGAGAATCACTCGCCGCTTGGACCCACCAACACCAATCCCAAGCGCAACCGACGTAGATGCGGGACAAACACAACCACCAAGGCCAGGCCAGGGCCCGTATGTTTTGCACGGACAACACGCAACTACCAAGGCTGGTAAACCAAGACAGCGGTTAAAGTGGACTGATGAGATGAATAGGACCGTGATGCGCTGTTACTACACCGCCAGCAAACTCGAAACAATAACATCGGGCTACAGACCGGAACTGCACACACTTTTTTTGACCGAATATCCACATCTGCAATTACTTGTTTCAGAACAGAGAGTAATAGACCAAAAAAGAGTTATTACCAAGAACAATCGTCTCACACCTCTCGAATTGCAAACCATCAAGGACACAGTGGCTGTTGAACTGAACACAGACCAACCAAACAATAGAAACAATGAAGCAGATACCGAACCAGCCTCACACACACAACCACCCAGTCGAACACAACAAGACCCACCACCCAGGAGGAGCATAACGCAAAATAATATTGCGAGTACCGTACAACACCATATCACAGACAACAACATGAATCACTCGCCACCCTCAACAACATCCATACAACATCACCCCGAATCAACTCTCATACAAACACTTAAAACAAAAATGGAGTCACATCTAGCTCGATGGTCAGGCACCGACCCCACAACAAGAAATCCCATCCCTCGTTTAATCATCAAACAGAGCACGCAACCAATCCTCAAACCACTAAACAAGCACATAATACCCCAGTACATAAGACTTAAGCACAATCGAAGACATTCACACAATAATATACGCAGCAGCAATCACCACTCTAACACAAAATTATCAAAAACTCCCTCAACGACAAGGAAACCCCAACAGGACAAAACCAAAATTCAAATGGCAAATAAGAATAGAAAACAAAATCAACAATATCAGGAGAGATCTAGGACATCTTACCCAGTTTATAAGCGGGAACGCGTCCAAACGTGTCACACAAGGGGCAAACAAGATCAAATCTAAGTCTCCCAACAGAACACTGTCAGAAATCCTCGATACCTTGAAACAAAAACTATCTGTATATGCCGGAAGACTCCGTAGATACAAAGAATCAAATGAGAGGAAAGATGCCAACAACCTCTTCCGAAGAAGCGAAAAACAGTTCTACCGGAAAACTATGTACAACAAATAGATAGCAGTGACTGAACCACCAAACAAGCAAGAACTCACAGATTATTGGAAAAGTATCTGGTCAGAACCCAAACTACACAATAATAACACTCCCTGGATCAAAGCAGAAGAGGACAAACATAAACATGTGACAGAACAAGAAAATCCCACATTAAATACACAAGAAATTACAGAAACTATCAAACACACACACAACTGGAAATGTCCTGGAATAGACAATATACAAAACTTCTGGTACAAACAGTTTACCACCACATACGAAGCACTCGCACACCAAATCAACAAAGCCATTCTACAACCACACACATTTCCCACTTTCCTTACACAAGGAATAACATACGTTAAACCCAAAAGCTCAGACATCACAAACCCGTCAAACTACCGACCTATCACCTGTCTTCCAACCCTATACAAGATCATCACAGCCACAGTTTCGAAGAAAATAGAACAACACCTGACAGAAAACAATATTCTCACAGAAGAGCAGAAGGGATGCAGGAAAAATAGTCGAGGATGCAAAGAGCAGCTGATTATAGATAGCGTGATTGTGGGACAAACTAGAAAAGAACTCAACCACACTCACATCAAAACAGAGCTCAGAACCGAATTCAAAAACAGACTGACGAAACTCTTGCAAACAAAACTCAACTCTAAGAATCTCACTAAAGCCATCAACGCGTTCGCTATACCTATACTCACATATTCATTTGGTATCATCAAATGGTCACAAACAGACATAGAAAATATTCACATCCTTATACGATCTCAATTCATCAAATACAGGAAATTACACCCCAACGCATGCGAAGAAAGACTTACCATCGAGAGGAAAGCAGGAGGAAGAGGAATTATAGACATCAGATCATTACACACAAAACAAATACAAGCAATTAGGAAATTCTTTCACAGCAAGCAAATCAGTCTCCACACAGCGACAGTGAAAGCAGACAAAAACTACACACCTCTCGACTTATCCCGGGTAGACCACTCAGCAGACACACACAGTCACACCCAATTACAACAGGAAAACATGAAAACGCGGTCAGAGAAAACACTCCACGGAAAACACAGATACCACATAGAACAAGACCACGTAAATAAAAAACAATCATACACCTGGTTACAGGATGGGCAGCTATTCCTTGAGACTGAAGGCTTCTTACTTGCCATCCAGGATAAAGTCATATTAACCAGAAACTACCAAAAGCATATCATCAAAGACCCGACTATTGCAGAGGACAGATGTAGGAAATGCCACCAGCAGAACGAAACGATCGAACACATAACGAGCGGATGTAAAATATTGGCCGGAACAGAGTACACAGCCAGGCATGATTCAGCTGCCAAAGTGGTTCACCAAGCCTAGCCACAACATACAGACTCATGGAAAGCACAGATCCATACTACAAATACACGCCAACATCCATACTTGAAAATAAAGATTACAAGCTCTACTGGGACATCAGTATCCATACAGATAAAACAGTCTCCGCCAATAGACCCGATATTACTTTTCAGTGCAAAAAAGGAAAAGTCACCTATCTAATTGACATAGCTGTCCCCAACGACACGAACATCCAAACGAAATACACAGAAAAAATTTCCAAATACACAGACCTTGCAACGGAAATAAAAAGGCTATGGAAACATGAAAAAGTCATCATTATCCCCCTCATTATATCAGCCACAGGCCTTACACCAACAACATTCACACCACACTTAGTACAATTAGGACTCAACACAAACATACACAAAAACATTCAGAAGTCAGTGATTTTGAAAACATGTAACATTGTCAGGTCATTCCTTAATACACAATGGTAATACGTTTGTGCTGACTTGGTTTGCGCCCGTCAGCCAAACATGGAACCACATTGATCAAATGTGAGAAAGAAAAACAAAAAAAAAAAAAAAAATAATAATAGCTTTATTACCCAACAGTTTCCCATTAATAGGGTAAATATTTAAACATTTGCATATTCAATGACAGTCTATAGTAATTGTTTCTTAGTACAACAGTATATGTCACAAACATTACAAATATAATTAAAATTAGTACACATTAGATAAATAGGTGAATTCAATAACAAATTAGTATTAGGTCTGTTACATCTAAAAAACATGTTTGATCGTGAGTGTATCCGTGGCACATTGATGTTAATACGAGACAATATATCCCTGCAATCAATCATATTGTGCAATACTCCATATAGGAATAATATTGAGGCACAAACTCTCCTGATTCCCAGGTTAAGAATATTTGTCTGTTCACACAAATAATCGCTGCTTATTCCCCGTTCAGGATACATTCCATTAATCTTAAACAACAGAAATTTCAGAAATCTCCTTTACAGTTTTTCCAGTGAAATTCTATGCACCTCGTACATTGGGCTCCAAACGATACTTGCATATTCTAGTTTCGAGCGAACAAAGCAGAAATACAAAACCTTTAGTGATGCAATATTAGTGAAACCCCTACAATTCCTAATAATGAACCCGTAAGACTTCATTGCTTCAGAAACTTTCAATGCTATATGCTGAATAAATGTTAGTTTTGCATCAAAAACAACTCCCAAATCCTTAGCTGTGCTACACCTACTTAAATTATGCTCTTAAATTCTATATTGAAACTCTATTGACGTTACCCTCCTAATATATGTTAGAACTTTGCATTTTTAAGCATTTAGATGTAGTTTGTTGTCACAACACCAAGAATCTACAAAATTCAACTGGCTCTGCAGATCGGAACAATCCTCAGTTTTTTTCTATTGGCATAAACATTTTTAAATCATCAGCATAAATTAGTCTGTTACATTTTAAATCAACGTAAAGGTCATTTACGAACATAATCAGGAGCAAGGGTCCCAAATTTGAACCTTGTGGAACGCCTGAGGTAGCCACAAATCTTTCTGATTTGAATCCGTTGTAGGCTCCAAACTGAGTTTGATTAAACAAGTAAGAACTTATTAGTGCCCTCGCACCATCAGTGAAACCAAAGGAAGCCAACTTATTGATGAGAACATGATGGTCGATCCGATCAAAGACCCTCGAGAAATCTGTATAAATAAATGAACTGTGTCATAACAGTTAGATTAGTTACCGTAGATCTCTTACTAACAAATCCGTGCTGATAAGGAGAAATTTGATTTCTAATTTGGCTATAGATACGTGCATATAAAACTGACTGAAAGACCTTTGGGAAGTAACAAAGTAGAACGACACCCCTGTAATTTTCAACATTTCCCTTTCGGATAAACACCCTGTTTAATTGATAAATTAAAAATATGGTATACTTTAAAGGACTTACAAGGACAGTCGTACAGTCCCTAATGAGAAACGAGGAAATATTATCAGAGCCAGAAGTCATCTTATTTTTTAATTTTTTCGTAGCCATCAATATTTCATCCTCAGTAATGAGCGAGAATTCCACAATTATCAACGATGTATTAAGCGAATGACAAGTCGCTGCTGTTTCCGACAATGTGAAGACACTTTTGAAAAAATCTGCGAACGCGTTAACAATGCCCGACGAAGACTTCAGAATATCATTTCTATACGTCATCACACTTGGAATCCTAGAAAAATTACTTTTGGAATGAACATAACTCCAAAAGCGTTGGGGATCCAGTGTCAGAGAAGCCTGTACATCCTCCATGTATTTAACATATGACGCTTTAATTTGCTCCTTAGAAAATGATCTTAACCGTCTAAATTCTAGATAATCATTGTGATTACCATATCTCATACATACATATTTTTTTGCATGCCTTGCTCTCTTTTTTATATTTTTAATAATATCAGCAGAAAACCACGGAGGATACTGATGAGCAAAATTTTTGTATGCCGGAACATGTTCATCAAACAAATGAAAAACATTATCATACAATTGCTCTAGTACAAGATCAACATCACAACAACCCTCAAGAGACGTCCAGTCAATTGCTGATAGGGCTTTGTATAATTCAGGAAAATTTGCTTTTCTAGAGTTATAAATCCCAGCCGGGGAATTAGTAGAGAATTTTTTTGTCTTATATTTATTTTTGGGATGGAGAACATAAGCGCCGAATGATGTGTATCTTCTGGCACCATTGGGGTATCATCTCTCCTGACAATACACTCTGATCCAGAGATAACTAAATCAAGTAGTTTATTATTCGAGTTAGTTATGCTGTTCCATTGCTTACACTGATTAAGTTCAAGAAAGTTGTTGATAACCAAAGTCTGGCGATCAGAAACGTTGTCGTCAACAAAATATGGAGCATTAAAATCATCCATTATGAATACATTGTCTCGACTCAAATAATCAATCTGTTCAGTAAATTCGAAAAAATGATTATATACATCAATATTTAATCTATCAGGTATATATAATACTACTACATACAAAATTTTATCATTAATACTACATTTTACCATCAACAAATCAATATCCGAAAATTGTAAGTCAAATAAAGTCACACCCATAGACTCTGAGTTTATATAATTCTTAACGGCTAGTAAAACACCAACACCACGTTCTTTACTTGTTATATCAAATTCTCTGTCCTTTCTGTAAACCGTATTGAAACAATTCCGAGCTATGAACATCTTCGCGAAGCCAGGTTTCACTTAAAGCTAATAAATCAAACTCACAATCACAAACTGAGGAATAAAAGTCAACAATTTTTGAATTTAGACCCTTTACATTCTGATAATAACATACTAGATTTATTTCATCACTTGCTGAAATACTTAAGACATTTAGTTTTTTAATTCACAAACAACAGGCTTTCCTTTAACATATTTAATACCAACATTTTCCTGTTTCATTTTCTGCAGGTTGACAATTTGTAAAGGAGTTAAGTCGTTACTTATGTACAATTTCCGCGCCTTAAGAGACTCCTTATTAGCTCTAATCACTTTATTGACATCATCGGCGCTTAACAATGTAATTTTCAGTACACGATTCCTATTCTTATTCCTCTTTTCAATACGAAGAGTTTTTTTGACAATAATTTGTTCATTAGTTAGAGTTTCAATAATTTCTGTTGCTTTGTTAATGTTCGACTCGTTCCCCTCAGGCATATTAAAAATCATGATGTTATTCATTCTCTTCTGCCTTTCGTAGAGTTTATTTATAGTTGTCTTATCGGTTTGTACTACATCCCCAACATATTTCCGAGTTGGGACTTCACGTTGAACCTCATCTATTCTCATTGTCAGCTTTGCAATCATCCTGATGCCTGTCAGGCATTCTTCACATTAAAATTTCTGGGTACGCTTCCCTTCTGATCTCATAACTTTTAATTCTGACACATTAAGTCCAGAGCAATCAGTATTGGAGTGAATAAAACGATCACATCCATCACAATTCAGGTAAGCATCTTTATTGCTTATTTTACATTTCACACATTCCATAATTCGTTGTAAAATATTCAAAGCCGGTCCTGTCAACTGATGAATATAATAAACAAATTCCAAACTTTTTATCTTCTATTGAGTTTTTGTCAGTTTAATCCTTTCTTTTTCTTTACTGTAAATTTATTATTAGTTAATTACTTGTGTTTAAAAATAAATATGTTGGAGAAACAAACACTACAATCGAAATCACTAAGTTTTTGCTAACACATTCATACAAATTTCGACTTCAACTTTGATAACACAGCCCCCACAAAAAAAAAGTGGGGTATACTTTTGATGCGATATATCAGATCCTTAGTCTTTTGCCCGCTGATCACGAATCTGACGTCAGAATACCGCCATCACATCTCAATTTTTTTCTAACCTCAAAAAATAGGTAAAAATTAGTAAAAATTAAGAAAAATATATTCCTAAAAAATTGATTCAAGCTTTTTCATGAATCCAAAGATGTATTAATATGTATTCGGACACGCTAAGCTAATATTCATCGGTTGGATTAAGCCATACAGTTCTGTTTTCTTTCTAACCTCAATAAATCAGACAGATATAGTGCTTCTCGAATGCAAAAAAACGAATTCAAATTAAAATTCAACCGATTCTTACCAAATTTGGTACACGGGGGTTTTTTGGGTTGCTGATCATGAATCTGAGGTCGGATTTGCAAAATTCAAAATGGCGGATCCAAGATGGCGAACAAAATTTTTGAAAACCAACCGATTCCTACCAAATTTGGTATACAGTTGGGGAATCCTCAAACCTGATACTCTTAAACCCTAAACCCTGAAACCTTAAACTCCCACACCCTGTAACCTCAAAAAATAGACCTCAATAACCCTGTAACTTTAAAAATGAGACCCAATAAACTCAAAACCAGGACTTTTAAACCATATACTCTCAAATAGTAGACCCTTAAGCCCTAGAATTGCGAAGGTTAGACCCGCGCCTAACTTTCCTTTTTTTGGCCGTATCTTGTTCTTTTTTCCGCGAATGACCTATTCAAAGGCTTTCTGCCCAAATGCTTTTTTAGCGACCAGCAATAGTCCGCCACCATATGGTCATCCCATCGTCCTTGATACCGATTTTCTATGATTTTCAGATCTTGGTGAAAACGTTCCCCTTGCTCCTCACTGTAGTCACCAAGATTATCTGGGAAATCATCGATGTGGGAGTCCAGGAAATGTAATTTTAGATTCATTAAACAACCTAATGTTTCAAAATTTTTTACCATTTTCTCGACTATTTCTTTGTACTTAGGACTTTTATTATTTCCCAAAAAGTTTGTTGTGACTTCTTTAAAACTAAGCCAAGCAGCTTTTTCAACTTTATTCATTTTAACAATTTTCTTATTTGTGGCCCGTCAAATACGCCTGCCTTAATTTTAGCTTCAGAAAATTTCGGAAATTTTTTATGCAAATATTTGAAACATGGGCCGTTTGTATCTAATGCTCTCGTGAATTGCTTCACAAGTCCAAGCTTAATGTGAAGCGGGGGAATAAGAACTTTTCCTGGATCTACCAATGGTGGAAACAATACATTATTTTCACCAGGAGTGAACGATTCTCTTGGCCAAATTTTTTTCTTATAATGACGTTCCCTGTCTCTGCTATTCCACATACATTTATAACAGGGATAAAGTGTAAACCCTGACTGTTGGCCAAGCAATATTGTTACAATTTTCAGATCTCCACAAAGCTGCTTCATTTTTTCATATTGCTCTTCCATAACTGTGGAATGAGCAATCGGAATGGGAGCGTAAACGTTGGTATTATGCAGCAAAACTGCCTTAATGCTCCGTTTAGAAGAATCAATGAACAGTCTCCATTCTTCAGGATCGTATGAGTTATTTTGAAATTCATCCATTAGACCTTTTACATCGGTACAATATGAAAGTGACAATTCCTCGTCCATTGTGAAATATTTTCGAAATTCTTCATCTGTTTCTATAATAAGATATCGTAGCTTCTGGCTTAAGTAAATGTCTTTTCTTTAAAAAGGAAGCAAGATGCTCTGAACCATCTTTGGATAAGCTTAAATCTCTGACTAGATCACTAAGTTCTGACTGTGATACGAGTATTGGTTCTGGTTTACGGTTGTATGGTAGGAATTCTTTATCTGTGTCACTAGTATATGATAGGTTATCACTAGAACATTCATTAGTAACAGTGTTTGAATCTTTTTCGGCAGTCTCAATGTTTTCGGCATGAACTGATAAGGTGAAATCATTTGTTTCCATAACATCAGCATCAAGTGGTTCAGGAGGCGGAATTAGTTTAGTATTTCAATGTTAAAACACTCCTTATATAAGGTTTTAATCTTATCCGTTATCGGTGACCCCATTTTACTCAATACGTGTTGACAGCAAATATAACAAAATGAATCACTGTTTTTATCGCACTTATGAAAAGACCTTGTACCGTGAGACCGTTTTCTTGTAGCATTATACTTTACATGAGCCAAGTCACCCACACATGAAGAGCTACGGTCGCTGGATGACGACGGCTGCGGGCCCGCTTTCCCACCCGGACCAACCGCCGATACTGGGGTTCCGAGTCCCTGCATCGTAATTCTCTTTCTTCTACCTGCCATGACGGCATCTAAGCCGTTATCCAGGGACTCTGCCGGCTAGTGGAGTAACACCGTTGCCCACCGTCACCACGTGGAGGTGCCCTGGATGCAGGTAGAAGAATAAAAATCGACCGATGAATTTTCTCGGCGTTCAAAATGGCGCGAAAACATCTGCCATCTTGAATTTTGCAAATCCAACCTCATATTCGTGATCAGCGATCCAAAAAATCCCCGTGTACCAAATTTGGTAAGGATCGGTTGAATTTTAATTTGAATTCGTTTTTGCATTCGAGAAGCACTATATCTGTCTGATTTATTGAGGTTAGAAAGAAAACAGAACTGTATGGCTCAATCCAACCGATGAATATTAGCTTAGCGTGTCTGAATACATATTAATACATCTTTGGATTCATGAAAAAGCTTGAATCAATTTTTTAGGAGTATATTTTTCTTAATTTTTACTAATTTTTACCTATTTTTTGAGGTTAAAAAAAAATTGAGATGTGATGGCGATATTCTGACGTCAGATTCGTGATCAGCGGGCAAAAATACTACGGATCTGATATATCGCATCAAAAGTATACCCAACTTTTTTTTTTTTGTGGGGCTGTGATAATCACCCACAAAACGAATCGAAAAATGCAGGAGCACACAATATGCGAAACTCTACACACTACAAATTCATACTAATGATTTTTGCAGCATATACGAGGATCGATCTCACTGTTGTCTTGTATATTCTTATTTTACTTTCCACTGTGAGGTATTTATTTAGTGATGCTTTTATAGACTGTTGTTTTACTTCTCTGTTTAAATCTCCGTAGCTTGTTATCATTGTTCTTAGGTATTTAAAATTATTAACCTGTTTAATAATACTACCTTGGATCTCTAGCTTGTATCTTAATAATTCTTTTGAAGCTACCATAAATTTTGTCTTGGTTGTGTTGATAATTATGTTTAGTTTTCTCGCTTCCAAATTGAAGGCCTGAAAGATCTTCTGAAGCTTGGACTCAGAATCGGAGATGAGGACTGCATCATCAGCGTAGCAGATTATGTGGAAAGGCGTGTTGCCCATTTTGTATCCTCTAGTTTTTGGAAGATTCTCCACTATTCTGTCCATAACGAGGTTGAAGATAAGGGGACTAAGGGAAGCGCCTTGTCTTATTGCGGCGTTTATTTTTACTTCCATACTTAGTAGATGTCCCAATTTTATATTTGTTCTACATTCTGTGATAATGTCATGTATGATTTTTATTAACTTCTGGTTTGTCTGTTTTTCCTGTAATAATTTTATAATATCTGTTAATTTCACTCTATCGAAGGCTTGAGTCATGTCGACGAAACACATATACGCAGGTTGGTTAAATTCTTAGGTTTTTCCATTATCTGCCTTACTATAAATATGGCCTCTATGGTCGGCCGTTTTTGGCGGAATCCCTGTTGGTCCTCTCTTATTTGAATATTCTTGCTCATTTCTTCAAGTATGATTTTTGTTAATACTTTGAAGGTAGTAGTTAGGAGCGTTATTCCGCGGTGGTTTTCGGATGACGTCTTTTGTCCTTTTTTGAATATTGGGATTGTTATGTTAGTTTTCCAATCCAAAAGAAAATGACAATAAATAAAGCTAATTATTTCCCTCTTCATAAAATAAGTTTTAAATAAAAATTAACTAGATATACCCATTTCATTAACAAATCTGTTGCCACGTACCAATATATATGTTAATGCACATACCACATTATCATGTTATCTATCGTTCTTTGAAAACATTCTATTTAATTTAGCTTAATTTAGATAAATTAAACGATAAAATTTAATTAAACGACACCTGGTAATAGCCACATTAAATATATACATGCCTATATGTAAAGTAACTATATCGAGAAATGTGAACGTGATTATTTTTTCGATTTTTATTTCGAAAATTTAGAAAAAAAATAAACAAGTCCGCAACCCTGTGTCTACATACCTACATCAAAAACAAAAATGGATGAAGGCTGAGAATTCTTCCTAATGCGGCAGACGCGATAGTTTTATAGAATTAGCACAGTAAAACCAATACAATAGCGAAACTCGGGGGTAACCGTATAGGAAAATAAGGTCTCAGTTGTCAAGAGGTCACGTGGCAGTCCGCCATGTTAAAAAGGGGACCAGCGGGAAATTTTAAATAGAAATAATGTTACTGTGCCAAGTTTTATCATGCGAAATCACAGATATTATACAAATGTTTGAAAATTTATGATTTAATAACACGTAGGCTGAAAAGTTTTTGGTCTAGCTACTTAAAACACTTTTTTTTTGCAAAATTTGAGAGCGATACAATGCTTTTCTAATACTTCTATACCTTTCTTGTAGAAGGATTTGTCTTTGCCTTCAAAATAGGCCTCAGTTTCAGCTATAATTCCTTTTTTCTTTATTTTTTTTTGAGGTCTGCGATTAGATAATAGCAGCTGGAGGCCAAATCTGGAAAATACGGTGGATGCGGAAGCAATTCGAACTTCAATTCATGCAATTTTGCCATCGTAACCATTGACTGGTGACATGGTGCGTTGTCTTGATGAAAGAGCACTTTTTTCTTGTTCATTTGGGGTCGTTTCTTTGCGATTTCGGTCTTCAATCATATCAATAACTTTATATAATATTTGCTATTGATGGTTTTTCTCTTCTCACCTTAGTCAATGAAAATTATTCCATGCGCATCCCAAAATACAGAGGCCACAACCTTCCCAACCGACTGTTGTGTCTTTTGTCGCCTCGGGCAGCTTTCACCGGTTGCTGTCCACTCAGCTCAGTGCCGATTTGATTCCGGTGTGTAGTGGTGGATCCATGTTTCATGCTCAGAATCATCAACACGTTGTTGTTTTTGGTCCACGGTGAGCAAACGTGGTACCCATTTTGAACAGAGCTTTCTCGTGCCCAAATATTCATGCAAACTATGACCAACACGTTCTTTTGATGCCTTTGGGGTGTCAGTTACCTTACGCAATTTTACTTTACAGTTATTCAAAACAATTTTATGGATTTTTTTTATGTTTTCCGGTGTAATAACCTCATTTGGGCGTCCATAGCGTTCAGCATCATTTGTGTCTGTACGACCGCGTTTAAATTCAGCATACCAGTAAATGGTGAACGATTTTCCAGGGGCTGAGTCCCGGTAACACTTATCGAGCCATTGCTTTGCTAGAACGGTATTTTTTCCCATAAAAAACATTGTTTAATCAACACACGAGATTCGATTTTTGCCATTGTTTTGAAAATATTGAAAGTAGTGTCACTAAAACCACTGTAACTTGTAAACTAATCGTCGAAATGTCATGAAATTTTGATATTTCCTATCAATCCTTTGAAGGTTGGTACTTCCTCAAAATCATATGGATTTTTTGAAAAGGGCGAGATCTATATGTCAGACCAAAAACTTTTCAGTCTACGTGTTAAAATGTCAAGTTGATGCAGTATGAGTTATATTAAAAAAAAATAAAAAGAACGAAACACTTTGTTAGAAAAGAGAGAGTGAAAAACTTGACAGGAAGGCATTTTCAGAAAAAATGTTGCAGACAAAAGTTTTAGCATTTTCTCCAGGAAACTGAAGAGGCCCAAAAGTGAAAACTGAACCATGAACCCAAATTTTTAAATACATATTTGAATTCAGCAAAAAATTTTATGTCCGAATGTTTAAGGATTTTTAGCTGTGCTATAAGCCTTTGACACACGGAGTATTCTTTTCTCATAGGTAGAATTATATTCAAGCTAAACCCGACGAATTAAAAAAAAAATTAAGTATATTTTGAAATGTGACTTTATCAGTGCGATTTAAACACCCTCTCTAACCTAGAAGCCTATGGAGAGTGCACATTTTAGAAAAAAATGTTTTATTTACATTGCACAAATTTTGTTGGACAATTGATGATGCTTTTGGTTGTTGCAAGCCAAATCTTTGCTCTATAACCAAAGAATTATTCAATTTATGTGCGTACGATTTGTGACTCAATTGATACTATTTAATTAAATCACTTACATTCAACATCTTTGGGGCAATAGAAGAAACTAACTCCTGCTTTTTGAATTATTTTTACAATTGTCAACGTCACAACAATAATAGGCTTTCTATGATTATATAAATTGTTTGTCACTGATTTTCCTCACTTACAAACGTTTTTAATTCTCTTTTTACACAAACTGTCTCTTTCTTTTGTCTTTAAATTCATATAAACTGCAGTCACATTAAGAAACGATCGACAATACATTCGAAAACACACATTCCGAGATCAGATGTAAACATTGAGCGGCCATTTTGAAAGAGGGACCTGTCGATACACGCGCCGTCAAAATCTCGTCACCAATTTGGAGAAACTCACTTTCGCTGCTGTATTGGGTTTATCGTGAAATTACCTTATCTCGCCGGCCAGTCCCCCACCCATCTCCGACAAGCCGCGCGAGCGATCATTTGACTTGTGGCCAGTCCGGTAACCGGACAAACCTATAGAAGTGATCAGGGAATCGAGTTGTCTTGTCTAACAAAGCCCCGAAATACGACGATTGACTGTTTTCGTAAAAATACAATTTCTAATTGCACTGCAAGACACGGATTTTTAATATATATAGAAACACATTTATACAGGTAAGTCAATGTTCAATCTGTCTTATAGTCTAGCCTATAACACAATAAATAATAGTTCTAGACATTCAATCAAAATCGTAAGATATGCCCTTCCGTACTATACCTGTACAGAAATTCGTCTAAACTACAGGCTGTATCGGTTAGGATCATCAGTCGTTAATTACATGCGCTGCCGTGTAGATACACGAACCTAGACATCGACACGCGCTGACCGTGTCAGCGTTGTGACCATAGAGATATTGGAATAGAGGAGAGAAAGTATATAGCCTGATGTCAGCGAAAACGTATGGTATAGTTGTTAAAAAGAGAAGGAAATAATATGAGATACTTCTGTCTCTCGTACTCTGCATTTGAGCGCTGAATTCCGGCGTCGAGTAAGAGAGACAGAATGACTTTCATATTATTTCTTTCCCTTTCTATGTGCACCACGTTTTTCGCAAGAACTTAACACCTCTATTCTAATATCTCTATGGTTGTCACTATATGGAAATGACAGCAGTTGGAGACGCGGTTGGGAAATTGAAAAGCCGATTTTCGACGAAAGATTGGATGGATTACAACTCGTAGTTACTTATTTAAGCAAGAATGAACCTCTATCGATGTATAAGAATAAAGATAGTCTCGATATTAGGCGAAATGTATTTAATTGAGTATTTTCTACGCAGAAATCGTTTTTGAACACAAATATAAAAATATGATAACTTTCGCTTGCTGCATAAAACTAGTTTATGTTAAAAAAAGAATATATGTATATAATATGAAATAATCCTGACATTAAATGTTTTAAAAACTGGAAGCAGAGGGTAAAAACTTGCTGAAATTCAATTTATTTAGTGTCTGGAATGTAATCTTTTGGAAAATGTGCAGTTGTCGACTAAAAATAAGTCACGCTTTAACTATAAAATAAATCTGTCTCTTCAAAGAATTCATAAAACGGACCTTTTTGTCCGTCATTTGAATGTTAACTTCTACTTTATGTCTTGTGGTTGGCAATTTCGACAACATTTTGGGTTATATCTATTTCTAGATTTTTTTATTGATTGCAGACATTTGTGCCATTTTTAATTAAAAATAAAAAACAAAAAAGCATGTCGAATCAAACGACAGTTTAAGGTCAGTTCTATGGTTTTATGTCCTAATACTTTATACTGGTTGTATTATTTTTACTTGCTCATAGTCATAGAAAGTTACGTTGTCCAATAAAAAGATTTTTAAGAGGCAATTTTCCGGTAACATTCCGGTAAATTAAAGTTAAAATTGCCGGTGAAACGCATCAGAGCTCAGATTTTACGAGTGTATTTTTTTCTTATCTTTGTTCTAGAATTGAATTTTTTATATTTTTAAATATTATTCTTATAGTGCTTTGGTAAAATTCAAAATTGAATTTTATCAAAGCACTGTGACTATTTTCGATGAGAATAATTTACATCTTAACGACAACATCAATAAGCATAATTGCAGTAATTGAAACTTTACACAGCCAAAACTAAAGTTAATCAAAAGCCTTTTCATTTTCCCGAAGTAACATCTGTGGGCATGTGGATTTATAGTACTTCTTTCAGAATAATGATGACTACACTGCAAGCGACGTTAGCAATGATTGCGAACTTCTTCACAACTGCTTCACAAAATTTTGTAATTTTTAATCAGAAAACGGAGTTCCTGTAGGATGAAGCGGCGTTTCTTACTTCAAACATATCTTTGCCAGTTATTTGGGAAATTGGATTGATTTGCAAAAGGAGTACTATAAGTTGGCCGCCATGTAGCCCTGATTTGACGCCGACGGACTTTTTTGTAGGAGTATTACAAGTTTTCAATAACTCTCTTGAGTAATTAAAAGAAAATATCTGGTCAAAAATGGGATTGATCACTAAAAAGACGTACCAATCAATAATTTCTCTGTTAGCTTAGAACAGTGCTGTGAACATACCGCTTCACATTTAGATGATAATATAATATTCCAGTGCTATGTTTGTTATTTAATTTTTTTTTCAATTAGTAATCCATTTTTTTACTGTTAAGTAAGTTTTTAAGCTTTTTATAAATCACCTATTATTATATAAACCCTTAAAAATGTAGCCAATTTGTTTTGTTATGTGTCTAGCTTCACTACCCTCTCTATGTTTAAGTATGTGCAATTATCACCCCAAATTGTTAATGTGAGTAAAAACTTCTAATCTAATCGCCGAATTAAGTATTACAAGGATTACATGTCCATCCGAAACAACCATCTTCTGGATATTTCAATATTTGAATAATCTCTTACTTAGGGCTCAAAATCTGGCGAATTATCATCTAAGCCAGTTATACGGCCAGGTAAATAATTAGGAACTCCTTAAATAATTCCTGCCTATAAATTTAATTAAAGTCTTTTTAATTGTTTATACGTATTTTTAATCTATTTCTAGTAAATGTGGCATTGCCAATATATTTCATATTATTTTAATGTACAAGGCACTCGCAAAATCTCATTCTTTTATACCATTTAAGAAATAACACTATATCACAAATACGACAAGATATCTATGTAAATGTTTTTTTTTCTAGTAAGGGCTAACGAAGGGCACAAGCGTGTTATATAAACGAGCATAACTGACTTGTTATTAATTGAAAATTTCTAGAATTGTTATTCCAAAACGCGAATAATTTTTTTTTTAAATTGACAACCACTATAGTATTTAAGCAAAAAAGGCAGTATATGCTTTTTATTCAACTCTTATACATGCTATACTTGGTAATGTAAAATTCTGGTGAATTCTATAATCACTATTTGAAAATGGCCAATTTGAAAAATACTATGTAAGGGTGAAATTGGCTAGTTGGTGTCACTATCTTAAGGTGTGGGCTTGTTAGCTATTGATAGTGTATTTAGCTCTTTCAGAAAAACAATATGCCTTAAAAAAAATTAGTAAACGACATATAATACGATTTATTCAAAGAAACCCGTCAAACCTCTTCTTCCGCCCCTTTAATCCTTTTTATGTTTAACTATAAATAGTTATGCTTGAAATTTGTGTCTTATCCCAACTAAAAACCGGAGTAACTTCTCACAATGTTATTAGAACTATACAAAAACCGCCCCTTACCACCTCTCGTACCCAAAAAACTGTAGGTTCCATTCCTACTTCAAGTATTATACGTGTACCAAATTCAAAATCAATATCCCATTTCGTTCTAGAACTATTGTGCCCAAAGACTGACAGAAATGGAAAACCATGTTTTTCGTAATCCGAGGACTTTAAAACATTGAGAGATACAAATTTCTCGGATGATAATTTTTTCACAAATATCTACAATATTTTCTTTTAGTAAGGGAAAAAAAATCCATATTTTAAGAAGGTTCTTTATAAGCTCGTTATTTTTTTTTATGGTCCACCTCCCTGCCATTATAAAGATTTTTACCCTTTTTCTTACTATACCTCTAATGAGATATGTTGAGGGAGATGTCATAATATCAGTCAACGTTGCCAGGTGCCGAAACATACACCTTTATAGTAGTGCGACCACGGGCGTTATTGCATTTCTGCATTAACTACTACCTAAAAATACACACACACAAACCCAGTCGATTGCTGGAATCGAACCAGCGACCATCGGTTTCATATGCAGGCTACCGAGGGTGGTCGTAGTTAGTACGCTAAATTCGTGAAGCCAATAAAGCAGAGAAAAAAAGTGTGGGTTTACTTTAAGAACTTGAAAACCGCGTAACTGAAAAACGACTGATTTATATTTATATATATATATATATATATATATAAATATATATATGTATATATATATATATATATATATATATATATATAAGTATATATATATATATATATATATATATATATATATATATATATATATATATATATATATATATATATATATAAACTCCTGGACAAAATTAACGCAACAATCTGAAAATTTGAGTATTTGAACTATGGCTATGCATATTTTGTTACGTTGTTCATGACAGAAATCAAAACAATTCGTTTAGATTTACAGTTTTAAAGAATTTTTCAGAAGATAAACAATTTTCTGTAATAATGCGATAGATTTTCTTTAAAAGTAAGCTTTATAAATTGTTCCCTTTTTCAAAGTAATACGTTTTTGTGGTAGACTGTTTTATTTTTGACCCCGAAGAATTAGAAAAATGAATCGAACAAGGAATTTAACTGAACACGAGGTAGTGCGAGCCTCAGTTTTATTGGACAAGGGATATTGTCAGAGTTATGTTGCCAATTTGTTAGGCAAACATCGTTCCACAATAAGTCGTATGGTAAGACGTTTGAATGAAATAGGAACTTATTCTAGAAGGCTAGGGCAAGGACGAAAACGATGCACTAGCGACCTAGATGAACGTTTTATAAGACAATATGCTTTAAGAAACAGGACTGTCACTAGTTCTATAATAAGAAACGAACTCGAAGCTGTTCGCAATGTCACAATTTCTTCTAAAACAGTTAGAAGACGGTTAAATGAAGCTGGATTAAACAGTAGGAGACCAGCCACTGCGCCCTTGCTTACTAGAGAGAACAGAGTTGCCAGGTTACGTTTAGCTCGAAATCACGAAAACTGGTCTGTGGATGATTGGAAACAAGTTTTCTTCACAGATGAAACTAGGGTTAGTCTAAAAACATCCAGATAGTCGTGAGCGAGTATGGCGAAGACCAGGAGAGAGGTTTGCTCCTTGCAATATCTCTGCAAGGATTCCATTCGGCGGTGGCTCTGTTATGTTCTGGGGTGGCACCTGCTTTGATGCTCGCATAGTTAGTTCCTGTCCGTACGAGATCCATGAATGCTGACTACTATCTTGAGAATATTGTAATAGAACATGTGATGCCTTTCGGTCATTTTGTGGGGTCCAATTTCCTGTTTATGCAAGACAATGCTTGACCTCACATGGCTAGGGTGGTATCGATTATCTTAATCAAGTTGATATACCGATTATGCAATGGCCACCAAAAAGCCCGGATCTGAATCCGATAGAACATGTATGGGATCACCTTAAGAAAAATGTGAAACGTCATATACCTGCACCTAGAAACCTGAGGGAACTTGAAAATGCAGTTATCACAGAATGGGAGCAAATTCCTCAAGATTTTATCCAAAATTTAATTAGAAGCATGCCTAGGCGCATAAACTCTGTCATCCGAAGTAGAGGAGGCAACACACTTACTAGTGTTCCAGTTACACCATTAATTTTGCTACTAGTATCTCAGTTTATTTTTTCATTATTACGTAATTTCAACGATTTTGTTATTAGGTCATAAGAATAATTTTAATTCGAATCTTATAGATAAATTTGGTAGCTAATTCACTTTTAAAGTATCCGAATAAGTTTGTTCTAACTTTTAGTGTAACCAATGTTCATAAAAATTATTAAAATTAATTCATTATACAGATTATTGTTGCGTTAATTTTGTCCAGGAGTGTATATATATATATATATATATATATATATATAATATATATATATATATATATACATATATAAATATATAAATATATATATATATATATATATATATATATATATATATATATACATATATACATATATATATATATATATATATATATATATATATATATATATATATATCACTACTATCGTCACTGCTTATTCCTTATGCTACCCAACGTAATAAAATATCTCCCATTAGTTCCCCTTATCTCCCAATATTTCTCCTTATCTCCCATTATCTCTTCATAATTTCCATTATCTAGGCTTATCTCTGCTCATCTCCCATTATTTATCCTTATCTCCCATTATTTCTCATTATCTCCCATTATCTCACCTTATTTCCCATTATCTAGGCTTATCTCGACTTATCTCGCAATATTTCTCCTT
This sequence comes from Pachyrhynchus sulphureomaculatus, assembly GCA_019049505.1. Classification (NCBI taxonomy): domain Eukaryota; kingdom Metazoa; phylum Arthropoda; class Insecta; order Coleoptera; family Curculionidae; genus Pachyrhynchus; species Pachyrhynchus sulphureomaculatus. Next base: position 64,827,809 of record CM032446.1, read on the forward strand.
ATCTTCCATTATTTCTCCTTACCTCACCATAACTCCCATTATCTAGACTTATCTCTGCTTATCTCCCATTATTTCTCCTTATCTACCATTATTTATACTTATCTCCCATTATCTCACCATATCTGCCATTATTGAGGCTTATCTCGACTTATCTCCCATTATTTCTCTTTATCTCCCATTATCTCACCTTATCTCCCATTATCTAGGCTTATATCGAATTATATAGAACATATGTATAAATTTATAAAAACACGTAAATCGGATAAGTAGTTCTCGAGTAATACGCGCACTAACAAACAGACGGACAGAGAGACGTTGCATTTTATATATATTATATTCTTTGCTACATGATATTGTTCCATATTTAAGGCTTTAGGCAGTGTATTGAAAGAGAACGCGCTAACGGCAAACTTTTCTCCGACTTGATTCACTATTATCGTCACTGCTTATGTCATCTAACGTAATTAAATATATCCTATAACTTAGTCAGAGAACATACGTATGTTTAAAAAAAAAAAGCACGAAAATCGGATAAGTAGTTCTCCAGTGATAAGCGCACTAACCGACAAATAGACAGAGACGTTACATTTTATATATATTACAGATATCTTTTGTTACATGATATTGTTCCATATTTAGTGGCTTAAGCAGTGTATTGCAAGAGAACGCGCTAGCGGCAAACTTTTTTCCGATTTGATTCACTATCATCGTCACTGCTTATTCCTCATGTTACATAACGTAATAAAATATAGTCTATAACCTGGCCAGAGAACATATGTATGTTTTAAAAAAAATCACGTAAATCGGATAAGTGGTTCTCCAGTGATAAGCGCACTAATGTACGGACAGACAGACAGACAGAGAAACGTTGCATTTTATACATATTATAGATATAGATTATTATTATTATTATTATATAACTTGGCAAAAGAATGTATGTATGAATTTAAAAAAAGACACGTAAATCGGTGATAAACTCACTAATGGACAGACAGGCAGACAGAAAGACATTACATTATATATATATTATAGATTATAGCTATTCTCTGCTGAACAATATTGTTCCATATTTAATGGTTTACACTGTGTATTGCAAGAGAACGCGCTAACGGCAAACTTTTTTCCTACTTCATTCACTATTATCGTCACTGCTCATTCCTTATGCTACCTATCGTAATAAAATATAGCCTATAACCTGGCCGGAGAAAATATGTATGTTTTTTAAAAAAAAAAGTACGAAAATCGGATAAGTGGTTCTCCAGTGATAAACGCACTAACGGACAGACAGACAAACAGACACAGATACGTTGCATTTTATTTATATTATAGATGTAATAAAATATATATCTATAACCTGGTCAGAGAACATATGTATGAATTTAAAAAATCATGTTATTCGGATAAGTAATTCTCTAGAGATAAGCGCACTAACGGACAGACAGACAGACAGAGAGACGTTGCATTTTATATATATTATAGATATACATTATTATTATTATTATATAACCTGGCCAAAGAATATATGTATGAATTTAAAAAAGACACGTAAATCGGATAAGTGGTTCTCGCGTGATAAACGCACTAATGGGCAGACGGACAGACAGAGAGACATTGCATTTTATATATATTATAGATTATAGATCATAGATATTCTCTGCTACATAATATTGTTCCATATTTAATGGTTTAGGCTGTATATTGCAAAGGAACGCGCTAGCGGCAAACTTTTTTCCGACTTCATTCACTATTTTACGTCACTGCTCATTCCTTATGCTACCTATCGTAATAAAATATAGCCTATCACCTGGCCAGAGAACATATATATGTTTTAAAAAAAAAAGTATGTAAATCGGATCAGTGGTTCCCCAGTGATAAGCGCACTAACGGACAGACAGACAGACAGACAGACAGACAGACAGACAGACAGAAAGACGTTGCATTTTATATATATTATAGATATATATATACATTTATATATATATATATATATATATATATATATATATATATATATATATATATATATATATATAAAACATTAAAATTCCTGGTTTAAATCCGTTCGTTTAACAAAAAATTTGCACAACGTTTCGCCAAAATCTCATTTGGCATTTTCAAGTGCTCTTGCTGCTGCTGCTACCCGATCTTGCTGCTGCTACCGCTCGAGCGAGTTAGCTTCGAGCGGTAACAGCAGCAAGATCGGGTAGCAGCAGCAGCAAGCGCACTTGAAAATGCCAAATGAGATTTTGGCGAAAGGTCGTGCAAATTCTTTGTTAGACGAACGGCTTGAAACCCGGAATTTTAATGTATTATATTCCACCATCCGTGAAAACCTCTGTTGCAACATAGCAGTAATGAAGAGCATAAATGCCTTCGAAATGTGGTTATACCGACGTCTCCTGAAAATTCCCTGGGCACAACATGTACTAATAACAAAGTGATCAGAAGAATGGGAACAGGTTTGGAACTGGCGCTGAAAAAGCACTGTTAGTCGATGATGTCCCGAACGGATGAAGTGCTATTAGAAGAAGACTATATATATATATATATATATATATATATATATATATATATATATATATATATATAAACCTACTCAGTATATATCACCACTACACCAAACCCTTTATTTTTGCATTCGATACGCGTTTCGCTAACCATGAGCTATGATTAACCGACTAACTACGCTAACATGGTTAGCGAAACGCACGTCCAGTGCAAACATAAAGTGTTTAGTGATATATACTGAGTAGCGTTATTGTGTCAAAGATTCCACATTCCCAACGTAGTATATATAAAACAGACAGAAAAAGTTTACTTTAAATTAATGTCTTAAATTTACGATTAATCCAATTTCCTTGGACCATTTTCTATGTTTTCAGATTTTAAGCTGTTTTTTTCATTAATTTTGACATAATGACATTGACTGATGAATTCAAATTTTAATATACTATCAGGTTAACTTAGGTTAGCTCGGGTTAGTTCAGATTAGTTCAGGTTAGTTTATATAATAATATAAAGTTTTGATAGACTAGAATATATAAAAAAATACGACTTTTTTATCCAAAAAAGATACTTTATTTTTACAAATTTCATCCGGTAAAATATTCTTCTTTTCACCGGTTGTGACCAGTCTGGACTTAAAAAGTTAAGATTTAATTTTAAAAAAAGTTCTAGTAGTTGTTGCAGGAATGCAATAACGCCCGTTGTAGCACCACCGCATTGTCTAAAAGTGCCGTGAAATACAAATGTATGTTTCGGCCCTTGGAGAGCGTCGACTGATAGTACGACCTCCTAGCTAATATCCATCTAAAAGGGTAACTTTTATTCAGGCAGGGAGATCAACGATAAAAAAATTAATTAATTTGAGGATTGGAGGTATAAGCTATATATTTATAGAGGAATTTTTAGTAAAGACATCTTTTTCAGTCCTGTTTACCAAAATACCCGTTATGCGGTTTTATATACTTAAGTTCTTAATCAACAACTAGGAATAAAATATTAAACAATTACCAAACTTGATTTAAATCCAGATTTCAACATTCAATTATTTCTCTACCGTCTCGGGACATATATATCGTCGTATTATTAGCAGCCAAGGTGGACTTGGCAGAGATGAGAGCAAAAGGTAGAATTTTATTGTTTTATATCTCCGGATGATTTCAAGCTTTATTGATACTAAACGCGCTATCTGAAATGATTCGATA
>CM032446.1:64836515-64919015 GCA_019049505.1 Pachyrhynchus sulphureomaculatus
TGGGTCATAAATTACAAATTGGCAAAGATAACCAAGCCAGTGAGATACGCCGTTGTGTGGGTTTGGGATGGACGGCTTTTGGGAAACTGAGAGATACGCTGCAATGTAATTTGCCAATATGCTTAAAAAAGAAAGCTTATGAACAATGCATTCCGGGGGTAATCACATATGGCGCCGAGACACTCACATTAACAAAACAGTCAGTAAACAAACTGAGAGTATCGCAACGGGCAATGGAGAGAGCTATGCTGGGTATCACAAGGAAGGATAGAATAACAAACATAATTATCAGACGACGAACCAAAGTAATTGATATTATCCAAAAAATTACGCAATCTAAATGGAGATGGGCAGGCCATATAGCCCCAAGGGATAATAACCGATGATGTAGAAGAAAACTAACAGAATGGAAACCCAGACAACAAAAAAGGAACAAAGGTAGACCACCAACAAGATGGCACGATGACATCAAGAGAATGCAGGAAATTGAGTTAACATTGCTCAGGACAGAGATCAGAGGAGGCTTATATGCAACAGTGGATGAAGACGGCTGATGGATGATAATATTTATATATATATATATATATATATATATATATATATATATATATATATATATATATATATATATATATATATATGCTTGGATAAAGTTACTTTTTACCTTGAGAAAGTCAAATTCAGTGCTTATTTTAAGATTATGTTTTTGCAAGGAAAGTGCTGGGTACATTTGTTTACCGATTTTTTCTTCTTAAAAACGGTAGTGATTTGATTCCTCTTAAGTAAGACTTTTTTAGTTTTTACTTCTCTTGCTTAGAGAAAAATAAAAAAGTATTCATAAAAAAAACCTTCTAAGATTTTTACATTTTTCCACGTTGCAGGATTCCAGAATTTCGAAATATAGTTTCTCATTTCCGTTTATCTGTCCATTGACACAAAAACTGTGGAACGAAATGCAATATCGTTTTCTAATTTGGTATACATATAAAAGTTGAAGTAGCAATAGAACCTACAACTTTCGAACGAAATGGGTCCAGAGAAAGAGTGATGAAAGGGCGGGATTCAATGAAAATAGGTTCAATATTATTATGACAATTTTTCCAGTTTTTTTTTTATGATAATCGATAAAATTTAAGTTGGAAGGGATGACTTCAAATATAACCTATTAGTGCCCCTTTCTACGGTTTTTGGAGAAAAGCAATCTGCGAATAAAGTTAGTTTTTCATTATTTCCAGTTCCAATAAAAATATAAATGTTAATATAGAGTGACTATTGAGTGCAAGTTGAACTTGCGCAATTAGTGTTCCGTACGTTGATTGCTTCTGAAATAAAAAATTTTGTTACGGAGGTATAAAGTGATCAGTGACTTCACACTTCACTTTTTTTATATACCAGATAAATTATAATTATTAAAGATAATACACTTGTGATAATTTTCGTTCAATCTATACCCCGTGGAGAATATTCCAGACTTTTTTCAAAATTTTTGGATCAGTGCTTTTCGAGATAAAGGGGGGAGAGCGGGTTTTCGCGATTTTTTCAAAATAATACAAAGAAAAGCGTGCGCATGTAAGACATTATATATATATTTTTGAACTCCTGTTTTTACAAGCTTTCATTTGACATCCTATTCTTTCGATTTCACCTCCCCTGCCAAAATGAACTCCTTAAGTCAAAATATAACTCTCAAAACTGCAGGGCTCTGATGAGGCCATCAATTTCTATATTAGTACCAAATCTCAATTTTCTACGTCAAATAGTTTCGGAGAAAATCGGGTGTGACAGACGGACAGACAGACAGAGAGACAGACACCGAAGTGATTTTATGAGTGTTCCGTACAGAATACTAAAAAACCGGTCAAGTGCAAGTTGGAATTGCGCTATTAGCGTTCCGAACGTTGATTGCTTTTAAAATAAAAAAAAAATGTTATTGAGGTTTGAAATGATCAATGACTTTACTGACTTTACAAAACACATCCCAACTGAGTTTCAACAAAGTTTTTATTCGATCTTTACTGAGAACTGATTACCTTGAAATTTTGGTTCTTTTTATATACCAGATAAATTATTAAAGGTAATGCATTTGTGATAATTTTCGTTCAATCTACACCCTGTGGAGAATACTACAGAATTTTTTCAAATTTTTTTGTTCATTACTTTTCGAGATAAGGGAGGACAGCGATTTTTCGCAATTTTTTAAAAATAATACAAAGAAAAGTGTGTGCAAGCATTACATTATATATATTTTTGAACTCGTGTTTTTACAAGCCTTCTTTTGACACCCTACTCGATGACCTCGTAAAAAAAACTTTTTGTTACTTCCGTTTCACCCCCCAAAAACTAACCTCTTAATTCAAAATTTAACTTTCAAAACTACACGGCTCTAATGAGACCATCAATTTCTATATTAGTGTCAAATTTCAACTTTCTATGTCAAATAGTTTCGGAGAAAATCGGGTGTGACGGGCGGACAGGCAGGCGGATAGACTGGCGGACAAACATCCAAGTGATCTTATAAGTGTTCCGTGTGGAACACTAAAAATTGACTTTTCAACTCTTATACGTAACCTTTTTGTACAGGTATAGTGAAAAATAGGTCATGTAGGATAGAAAAATATACTAATACGATAAACTTGAACGTAATCTACGACGAACAATGCAAAAGAAGGCACAAGTAGAATATACCGTTATTAAATTTTCTATTTTCCCTGACAAAAGAACGGTAATAAGCTTGTTGCTTTATTTAGATATGACCATGCTGTTAAATTAAATGTCTTGTCCGCATATCAACATAGTATTATCTTCCCTTAACGTTCTTACACGCAACAGCTTCGTCCAGACCGCACTTCAGTTCGTCTTTTATTCATATTATCGTGCGGATTTTGCAACACGCAAATACCGGATACTACCGAGGACGTGGTTTAACAACAAGGGTCTCTTGTCTCAATTTAATTTTCAAATGTTGTGGTTATGCTACGTTCACTCATTTACGGAAATACAAGAAAGTATACCAATGGCCGACATTCGGATGAAAGATTTAGTATCTTTTCAAAAACATAATGTCATGTCACGTCAAGCGACTATTTAATTAAAACTCAAGCTTTTGTTCAGTCGCAAGATAAATAGTTAACAATATAATTGTAAGTTTCTCCATACAGATATATCTGAATATAAACAATGATTATTATTGAAGGTCTCAGTACCACATACAGTCAATTCAAAAAGTCTCCATACACCACCTGCTTTCTATACTATTTTTCTGTTATGTTTAACTAATTAATTGGAACTATGAGAAAACATGTTTAAATTAATATTTGAAACTTAATAATAATAATAATAATCTGTATTGTCTAACAGATAGAATATCCATTTACAAGACAAATGTGTAAATTACAAAGAAAAGAGAAAAAAAGAAACTTACAATAATTGCTTAAAATAAGTATAACAACAATATATATAACCCGTATATACCGCTCAAAAATGTGGACACGTCCACCGAGCATCAAGAATCTTCGTCTTCATCAATTTAGTAAACTGAGCATGAGTTAAGTTATGCATATCGAAATCGCTACAAACCACATTGAAAATATTCATGGATTGATACAAAGGAGTCTTCATTAAAATATTAGTTCTTGGTGTACTCAAGCAAAAAACATGAGGAAATCTGGTAAGTCGAGACGGCACATGAAAGTTAATTTGGGAAAGCAGGTCAGGGCAATCCATAAAGGATTTACATATCTTGAACAAAAATTGAACCAGCAAGTAAATACTGCGATTCATCAACGACGGCATGTTGAAACGCGCTAACAAGATCTTGCTTTCTATACCTCTAGGAGGGTAAGTACCGCCATCTCTGAAGCACAGTAACTTATCTTCAACGCTTCTCCACAAACACGATAAATGTGATCGGCAAATGACAATCGGGTATCAAACACCACTCCCAGGTCCCTGAAAGTATAGCAACGATTTATAATCGCTTTATCCAAGACATGCTCATAATGAGTGGGGTTCAGTTGGTTGGAGAACTACATAACAAAACATTTCCCGAGATTCAAGGTCAACTTATTGATAGCACACCAATTTTCGATAGTACGTATGTCTTTCTGAAGTATGATACCATCGTTAATGTCATGAATTACCAGGAACAGTTTAAGATCATCAGCAAATAAGAGTGTGCTACTAGCTAACCAACTAGGATGAGTATTAAAAACAACTACGGATCATTACATCATTGTTATAAAAATGTAAACAAAATTAATGTTAAAAAAGTCTCCATACACTCAAGAACTGTATTGAAAAAAAAAAACACGTTTTAATCAGCCGCATTTTATCAAGCTATCTATTGCTCGCTAAACTGAAAACAAATGAATAATTTTCGGCTATACTTTATAATCTGTTACTTGTCGCTAGTAATTTTCCAGTGGGTTTTCAAAATAGTTTTAAAAATGAGCGAGAGAAATTGTGAAATTACATCATCAGATCATAATTGATTTATGGAAAGATAGAAAATCGTACAGAAATATAGGAAAAATTGTTAAAAAGTCGCATACTACTGTTCAGTACATTGTAAATCAGTATAAATCAATGGGTTTCTATAAAATTCGATTATATTCCGGTCGTCCCAAGAAACTGACTCCACGTGAAGAGGCCAGTATTGTGAGACAAATAATTATCGATCCCAAGAAAAGTGCACCAAAATGAAAAGAAGAATTACGGGAACTATTTTCGAAAAATGTTTGTTCACAAACAGTGAGAAATTATTTAGATAGGGCAGGCTATAACGGGTGTGCAGCCAGAAAGAAGCCGTTAATTCCGGAAGCTAATCGCAAAAAAGCGGTTAGCTTTTGCTAGGAAATTCGTTACTAAACCTCCTGAATTTTGGGAATCCATAATCTTTAGTGATGAAACTAAAATTAACCTTTTTTAGGCCTGATGGCAGAACTAAAGTTTGGAGAAAGAAGAATATCGCATTCGATATTAAAAACATTTGTTCCATGGTGAGACAAGGGGGTGGCAGTGTTCTGCTTTGGGGATGAATGTCCGCTGGACGGGTTGGAAATTGACATTTTATTAATGGTACCACTGATCAGCAAGTTTATCTGAACATTTTGAGAGACAATTTAAGAGAAAATGTTCAAAAATTAGTACTCGAAAAACGATACATTTTTCAACAGGACAATGATCCGAAACATACCGCAAACTTAGTGCGAGAATAGATGATCCATAATGTGCGATAACAGCTTCATACACTTTCACAATCACCCGATGTTAACCCCATCGACCATTTATGGGAGAAACTTAAACGGCGCGTTCGCAAACATAATGTTTCATATAGAGAAGAATTAAAAAATAGAATATTGAACATATAGGAGAACATGCCAGTAGAAGTTACTAGAAAGCTGGTTGCAAGCATGACAAAAAAGTTACAGGAGATTATCAAGGTTAACGGCGGGCCCACTAAATATTAAAACGAAGTTGTTATTTTCCGTTAAACTCAAATTGTTATTGGTAATTGTTAAGTGTATGGAGACTTTTTTGACATTAATTGTTTCTATTTTTATAACAATGATGTAATTCATGCCAATGCCAAATGTTCCGTAGTTGTTTTTAATACTAATCCTCGTTGGTTAAGTTTCAAATATTAATTTAAACATGTTTTCTCATAGTTCCAATTAATTCGTTAAACATAGCAGGAAAATAGTATAGAAAGCAGGCGGTGTATGGAGATTTCTTGGACTGACTGTATATCGGTTATGAAGGACAACACCGAAGAACTAAGTGTTGTAATGGTTTTCATAACATGTAGAGAAAAAAATCATTTTTACGCTTTTAGATAGGCACTTCCGTAAGTGCCCACTACACATGTACTTTAATGCTACTCACCGTTACTTTTTTTCATTATCGAGTACGTATCATGTACACAATGAACAATAATTGAAAAAATCTTACTTGCTTTATTCATGCAAAATGATAAGAAAATGATCAACATATCGTTTTTTAAAATTAATTATACACCTTAAAACCATTTATTTTAGTTACATTTGATTGAAATGATTGGTTGGAGATGCAGATCCTGTTCTTAAACAAAATGAATTTTATCAGAGAAATAATTACTGTTAAATTAACAAATAATGAAGAAAAGACCCCTCACTAATCTTATGGAACATGGAGTCTGGCCATTTTTTTTTATATTACATTTTTTTGTAGCTTTTATAGCCCTGATTAAAAGTCTCCACGGGCATAAAGTGCGAATTGCCCTGGTTTAAACGCTAACGCTTCTGGAATCCCTTGAAGTTGCAAGAGACTTTTATAGATACAAGATTACTGTATATATCAGTAAACTTCAACCTGTGCCTAATTGGCCGAAAGTAGAGCGTTATCCTGGCTAATTTAAAATATTAATGACCATATCTAAGTAGATAAGTCCAGGAATTGTCAGAAGGTCTCGGGTACCAATCCCGGCAGGTACATATATAGTTTTCAAAATAAGTTAAAAAATTATTTTTTTAATAATAAATATAAAAAAATCGGTAAAGCGATTTACCCAGTCCTTTCCTTGCAAACATTCAGTGCTAAAATAAGTAACGAATTTGATATTTGGTGTTCCGTACGGAACACTTATAAGATCACTTCGGTATCTGTCTGTCTGTCACATCCGATTTTCTCCGAAACTATTTGACATGGAAAGTTGAAATTTGGCATTAAGATAGGATTTACCCCATCAGAGCCGTGTAGTTTTAACAGTTAAATTTTGACTTAAGAGGTTAGTTTTGGGGGATGAAATCGGAAATGAAAAAAAAATCAAGTCAAATGAAAGCCCTTGAAAACACTGGTTCAAAAATATATATAAGGTAATATTTGCGCACACTTTTCTTTGTATTATTTTTAAAAAATTGCCAAAAATCGCTGTCTCCCCTTTATCTCAAAAAGTACCGAAAAAGTTTTGGAATATTCTCCGAAGAGTGTAGATTGAATGAAAATTATCACGAGTGCATTACCTTTAATAATTTATCTGGTATACGTATAATGTATCCCAAAAAGTTTTATATACGTTTATCTTACATATTACAAAAAAATTATTCTTGATAAAAAGATCTGCATCTGCATCATATGAAAATCAATAATCAAGCATCAAAAGTTTAAAATATTTAGATTTGTAGCCTTCCTAATTAAAAATTCAAAAAAATTCCAGTAAACACGTCAGTAATTGTTAGATTATTTATTGAATAAAAGAAAACGAAATCACTACAAATTTTAGGCTGAAAATAAATGAACGTATCTTTGGAAATACCTAACAACTCAGCATAATTTTTTGGTTCCTAATAACATTTTTTTCAATTAACATTTTACTCTGTATTTAAATTTAAACACACTTTACTCTTCATTATAAATCATTATTATTTATTTTCCCTGTACACCATCAAATATTTTTGATACTTGATTATGAATTTCCATGTAATGCAGACCTTTCTATCAAGAATAAATTTTTTTGTAATATGTAAGATAAACTTTTTCTCCAATTATATAAAACTTTTTGAGACACACTGTATATATAAAAAAAATTTCAAGATCATCAATTTTCCACAAAGATCGGAAACAAACTTTGTTGAAAACTCTTTGGGGTGTGTTTAGACGTAGTTTCGAGAGATTTTATTTTTTATTAAAACATATTTTTAAAAATTAAATTTTGGATCAAAATACATTTTGGTATACAATCAATAAGATTAAAATAACTACTTTCATAACTTTGTAATACCATAGATTCAAATCCTCTTTGATTTTTGAACTGCTTAAAAACCTCTTTTTTATGTCATGCCATCTATTATGTAGAGCCTGAACACTTTTAAGAGTCCTTATCTTTGAAGTTTTTTTTCAGTAAATTTATTTAGTGGGTAGTTTAAAAACTTGGTTGGAAAGTAATTTTAATTAGAATATAATTAAAAAAATAATTTCACAATTGACAGTCGGGTGCTTTATTTGATTTTTTTCAAGTGAAGCGTGCTTAAACAGGGGTGGCGCCATTTAACAGCAATTTAAATTATACTCTATAATTCGCCATGAAAGTGAAGCTACCTCTTATTGGGGGCTTTAAAACTACCACTCAACTTAGCATTATGTTAGAATTTTTTGATTTTTTTATATATATGAGATAGATTATTAAAAGTAATGCACTCGTGATAATTTTCGTTCAATCTACACCCTGTGGAGAATAATCCAGAATTTTTTCAAAATTTGATTAGTACTTTTCGAGATAAGGGAGGGACAGCAATTTTTGGCAATTTTTTTAAAAATAATTCAAAGAAAAGAGGGCGCAAGTATTACATTATATATATATGTATATATATATATATATATATATATATATATATATATATATATATATATACGAGGCTGGTTTGAAAAGTCCGTGCAAAAATAAAAACTACTTATGTGTTTGGGGTAAACCTTTTTTATTTTTTCGACATAGTCTCCTTTTAGGCTTATACACTTCGTCCAACGATGTTCTAGTTTGTTGATCCCTTCCGAATAATAGGATTTGTCCAAGTCTGCAAAATATCCATTAGTGTCTGCAATCACCTCGTTTGAATAAAATCTTTGTCCCGCCAGCCATTTCTTCAAATTGGGGAACAAATAGTAGTCCGAGAGAGCCAAGTCTAGAGAATAGGGGGGATGTGAAACGAGTTGGAATCCTATTTCCATTAATTTTGCGACCACAACTGCTGAGGTTTGTGCTGGTGCGTTGTCGTGATGGAAAAGGACTTTCTTGTGGGCCAATCGCGGGCGTTTTTCTTGCAGCTCATTTTTCAAACGGTCCAATAACGATGAATAATATTCACCTGCAATAGTTTTATCCCAAAAGACAGTCGCCATAACCTTTCCGGCCGAAGGAACGGTCTTCGCCTTTTTTGGTGCAGATTCCCCCTTGGTAACCCATTGTTTAGATTGTTGTTTGGTCTCAGGAGTATAGTAATGTATCCATGTTTCATCCACAGTGACAAAACGACGCTTAAAGTCCTCCGGATTCTTCTGGAACAGCTGCAAACCATCCTTGCAACACTTCACACGATTCCGTTTTTGGTCAAGCGTGAGCAATCGCGGCACCCATCTTGCGGATAGCTTTCTCATGTCCAAATGTTTATGCAAAATATTATGTAGCCGTTCAGTCGAGATGCCCACAGCACTAGCAATCTTACGCACCTTAACTCTTCTGTCATCCATCACCATACCATGGATTTGATCAATGATTTCTGGAGTCGTAACCTCCACAGACCGTCCAGAACGTTTAGCGTCACTTGTGCCCATATGGCCAGTCCGAAAATTTTGAAAGCACTTATAAACTGTTCTAATCGAAGGTGCAGAGTCACCATAATGTTTATCAAGCTTCTCTTTAGTCTCCTGAGGCGTTTTGCCTTTCATAAAGTAATGTTTAATCACCACACGAAATTCTTTTTCGTCCATTTCTTGAAAATCACTCGACTTCCTTGATTCACACGAATGCCAAACACAAAGAAATAGACCAATATGGCTGAAACTTGGTGTGCGTTCATTCAAGAGATGCTACTAACTAAACATGACCTCGATACGCGCCGGTGGTTCCATCTCTCGGACTTTGCACGGACTTTTCAAACCAGCCTCGTATATATATATATATATATATATATATATATATATATATATATATATATATATATATATATATTTTGAACTCAGGTTTTCACAAGCTTTCATTTGACACCCCCTCGATGACCTGGTAATTTTTTTTCACTTCCGATTTCACTCCTCAATACTAACTCTTTAAGTCAAAATTTACCTTTCAAAACTACATTGCTCTGATGGGGCCACCAATTCCTATATTAGTGCCAAATTTCACCTTTCTATGTCAAATAAATTCGAGAAAATCGGGTGTAACAGACAGATAGACAGAAACCGAAGGGATCTTATTAGCTTGGTTTGCGTTCGAAAGGTTACAATCCACATTTAAATTGAACATCCCAAATACAATAAAAGCCAGAGTGTTCGGTCAATATGTGTATATGGCACTAAAACGTGGCCTTTAAATAAAAGTATAATATATAAACTCCAGGTAACCCAAAGAGCCATTAAGAGCAGATTGTTAAATATTAAACTTCAAGATCGTATTCCTAACATCCAGATACGAAGAAAATCAAAACTGACAGATGTAATACAACGAATATGTATATTAAGGTGAAATTGGGCGGGGCCTATCGCAAGGATGAATGATAACACATGGACACGCCGTATGGTTGAATGGAGGCCTAGAGAACATAAAGGATGCAGAGGTGGACGGGCGACATAAAAAGATTAGCGGGAGACGATTGGACGCAAAAAGCAAACAGTAGAGCTCATTGAAGACAGCGTGGGGAGGCTTACATCCGACTATGGATGGAATAAGCTAATGATGATTATACTCTTGAATAAAGACTGTGGTAAATTGCCTTTAAGAAAAAACTGTTTTTTAGTTAAGAAAAATTCCCAATACTATTAATTAGAAAGTATAGGTGCTTAAATCAATGAAATGCATGAGCGCGTTTAATGTTTTTATTTTGCTACAATAATCTCACAAAATGATTGTTGTAGTAATACACGCAGTACTCTTTCTAGTGTTTGTCGACAGAGTATCTAGCTACTAGCTGTTAAAAAGGCCCTCGAATTGTAACGTCTCATTACACGACAAGAAGTAGGAATTTTATTTAGCTAGTTGTAAACTTAAAATGTCACAAACTCGTATATACAAGACAATATTGCGTTAACATCTGTTCAGCTGTAAATTTAAGGATTAAAATTTCAGAAAAACTTAATTTTATAACTTTATGATTCTATTCTAGTAAGACTCAAAACAGATGTATTTTATGACACAAAAGATACAGTCCTTTTACCAAAGGAAAGGTCTGAAAGTAAAGGTAAACATTCACGCTTACAAATTATCAGTCGTTTTTACCTAAATGTTTTTAAACAATTTAAGAATTGAACAAAAACAATAAAGCAATTATCAAATTCCACTATTTTTTAACGGCGTTAATTAATGTGTCTAAATAATTACATTTTATTAAGGTAAATTCTGTTATCTATTTTTTTTTAATAAACTGCAGTTATTTATATTCATGTTTCCGTGTTTTATAAACAGATACATATAATTTGAGAAAATTTGGGTAACTTACATTTTACATATTAATACTTTCATCACCCAGTGGTGTAATTTTTGGCACGGATATCTTTTACATAATTCATTTTACAAAATGCTGGTACACGCAGTTTTTTTTCTCGGTTTTAACAAAAACACACGCCGACTAAATCGTCTTTTATTCATGGCTTGCGCCCGTTCTTTTCGGGTGTTTCTTCAAAAAGTGGACAATTCCATATAGTAAAAAAAGTCGGTAAAGTAACCTACGCAGTGCTTTCCTGGTAAACGAATAATTATAAAATAAATACAGAATTTAGTTTTCTCAAGCAAAGAGAAAGTAAATTTCCATAATATAAATTAAATTTTACCACATATCGACATCTATCCCTATTCACCCTCTTTCCTTCAAACAATATCTCTCAAAAACTATAGGTTTTATCCTTATTTCAAATATTATCCGGATCGATAGCCTGACAGTCAGATAGATAGACCGATGGAGATGGGAATATATATTTTTCGCGATTTAAGAACACTAAAACGTAAAGAAAAGCAAAAAACTGCAGGGAGCAATTTTTTCCCTTTACCTATTGTGCCAGGGGTAAGTAAGCTTAGACCACTTTAGCTGTTTATATTTCTAAAACTTTTTCTGTGATCAACTTTACATTGTTTAGGTTATTCTGTAACCAGATCTCAATCCCTTCTACATACTATTTCTGTTAAAATTGGGAATAATGTAAAAGTAAGAATACTGAAAAACAAGTATATTATAATATAGGAACCACCACCCTTCTGACCCTCTACCCCATTTTTGTCACCTAAATATCTTTTGCTATACAGTCTGTCAAGTAAGAACGTGTCCGCAGTAATTTATGCGATTCAATCTTTGTCTACGACGCATTTTAGTAAAAGTATCAGTCGATCCTGAACTTTCGTCGAAATCACGTAAAATCCGAACTAAATCACTTGTTTTACGCCTCGGTTCGAGGTAGTCTTTCTTTGTTCACATCCAAAGGGGCCTAAAATGACACATTCCGCGGCCTCTAAATTAAAAAGTCGATATCATTTGTGACGAAGTGGGTAAATCATTTTAATGGGACAAAAAATGTCGACGGCTTGCCAAAACGTGGCTCGGTAGACAAAGTCACTCCGAATATCGAAAAACGAATCGTGTTGTTGTTTTCAAGGGACCTGAAATTGACGCTGCTAAAAGGAGCGGCAAAATTAAGAAAACCTGGTTTGAATGTTTCCTATAAGACCATTCGACAACATCCTCGTGCGCATGCGCAAATTCTGAAGTATGTGGAAGAAACCTTTGCTGGACAAAAATCACGTCGCGAAGCGGCTCACTTAGCCCACGATAAGATACTAGAGTGGTCCTCACAATCGCCGGACGCCAACCCTATTGAAAACAATTGGTCCCTTGTAAAGAGAAAGCTCAGAGGAAAGACTTTGGAGACTTTGACTCAGTTATTTCGCAGGAGATTAACTAAAATTTTTTAAAAATATCCCAAAAATAAATACATCAAAAACCAAGCAAGATTCTTATAATATTGAAACTATACAGTATTTAATGATTCCCACCCCTTTTACCCTCTACCCAGGTAATATTGCAAATAACAAAAAAATAATATAATGTTTCGTCCCTTTGACTAAAAGAAATCTGAGTAATACATATAGCACAGTAAATATGTAATTATCCTTCTAACTCCCATCCTCACCTCTTATATGTACCTTGTATAATTATTTATAGTACATAAATAATAATGCTTAAATTTTGTTAATTGTCGCAACCAAAAACCTAGAGATATTCTCACAATACTATTGAAACCACACAATATTTTACCACACGACCTCTTTCATCTCTTCCCCAATTAAAATTAAAAGTAACTCAATTTTCACCATATATACGAGGCAACCCCATTAACCCCTTATCCCTTATTATAATGAAATTTGTCCAGCACATCAACTAAAAAACCTGTAAATATCTCAAAATGCTATTGAAACTCTACATTATTAAACTACCTCAGCCCTCTTCAACTCCTTTCTGGGTAAAATTTGAATTCAATGAATAAGTAACCTAAATTTGGATAACATGACATACAGGAAGCAGCTCCATCTGACTTATCTTCCAGTTATTTCGCCAATTATATATTTTACCATAAATATTTATGCATAAAATTCGTTTATTATTCACCAAGATACCAGGAAAAACTTCCTTTTTACTATAAAAAACCTTTTAAAATGTATCGACTCCCACCTCTTTCACCCTTCTGGCCTGAATCGATGTCATTCAAAAACTATTGGCTTCTTCACCTTGTTGGATGTGATCTACATATGTCCAAGTTGGAAATTGATATCTCATTTCTTTCGGGAGTTATCGTGCGAACGAACAGACAAAACAAATTGACGGAAATGATGTTTTTCTTGATCTGGGAAACCTAAAAACGTGAAGAAAAGCAAAAATCTCGAAGTTGTGATTTTTTCACAAATACGATACTTTCCATTAGCAAGGAAAGTAAAAAAATACAGGAAAATATACATGGTATTTTTTACATTAAGACCTGGTTATAGAGCTCACTTAATAGAGTCATTTCGTCAACTATACTTTAAACACTATGACGTATTGATAAGTTTTTAGCCTAGCATAGGAAGAATAAGCAAATCTCAAAAAGAAAAATTGTTTATTCAAGGTCATTTCCTTTCAATTATATACTTACTTACTTGGTGCAATGGTTATGAAGTAACTGTGGACCTTTCAAAGCATATCTTTGTCCTGGTTTGCAAACTAGCCTTCGACAACATTTATTACTTCTTAAAGGAAATTTAAAAAGTTTTGAAAGAGGTAATCGTCCGATGGATTATTGGGGATAATCATCAATTCAAAGTCTAATTCGTCTATTTTTTGGAAAACAATGCCTTTAGACACTTTTTTTTGGCATTTTTCCACAATTTTTTGGCGAAGTTTAGTGAATAATGAAGAATAATATTCTCCACTTATTGTTTTGTTGAGGACAGACGGAAATACGAAAGTATTAGGAAGGAATGTAATAAAGTAATTAGAAGAACAAAAAGGGGATGGATAGATGAATAAATTGGAGAAATAGAAACAGAAGGTCGGAATGTTAACACAAAATAGTTTTACAATAAGATAAAAATACAGAACAGAACTTACAAAGGAAAAGTCAGAGGAGTGAAAAGCAGAGAGAGAAAAATAATAGAAGAAGAAAAACAGTATATTATTATATGGGAGAAACATTTCAAGCACCTCTTAAACGAACAAATACAGGAAGAATATATAACCGAAGAAAACGAGCAAGAAGAAAGTGAAATGGAAATGATTCTAGAACCAACAAGAGATGAAATAAAAGAAATAATACTAAGAAGTAAGAACGGAAAAAAGCCAGGCGAAGACGGGATAAACATGGAACTGCTCAAATACGGCGGAGAAGAATTCTGTGAAAACATTTACGTACCAATTAAACAGATATGGAAATAAGAACGCATGCCACATGATTGGAAAGGAGGTGAAATTGTAATAATACACAAGAAAGGCGACCAACGAGTATGCGAAAATTATCGAGGAATTACCCTGCTCAACACCGCCTACAAGATTTTGACAACGATGATACATGAAAAACTAAAATATGTAATAAAAAATATAATAGGACAATACCAATGCGGATTTACACAAGGAAAATCTACGGTAGATGCAATACATGTGGTCAAACAAGCATTGGAAAGAGCACAACAACATGCACTAAACTTGGAATTGTTATTCATTGACTTCAAGCAAGCATTTGATTCGGTTAAGGGAACTGGATTAAATACAGTGCTAAACGAACTGGGAGTACCGAGCAAGATAAGACGACACTGAAAGAGACATTCGCCAGTGTCAGAACACAGAAAGGAAGAACACAAGATTTCGAAATTAACAAAGAAGTTAGACAGGGAGATGCATTATCGGCAACGTTATTCAACCTAACACTACAATATGTACTAAGGAATATAAATCAGGGTTCAATACGAACAAGAGACAGCCGGGTAGTGGCGTATGCGGACGATGGTGTAATTATTGCAAAGAACCAGAAAATAATGAAGGAACTGGTGAGAGAAATAAGCGTAGAAGGAACAAAAATGGGGTTGAAGATAAATGAAGAGAAAACCAAAATAATGAAAAATGGAAAACAGAATGATCAGGAAATGGAAAGGATTAGAATAAACGAATATACCTTCGAAAGAGTAGAGAAGATTAAATATTTGGGAGCGACGCTGTATTGGAATGGGAACAGGGAAATGAAAGTAAAGGAAAGATTAATAATAGCAAATAAGTTGTTCCATAGCAATAAGAAATTGTTAAGTAGTAAGATAATAGGAAGACACAGTAAGATGAGGATATATCAGACAATAATACTTCCAAAACTAATGTACGCTATCGAAGTTATAAGCATGGTAAAGAAACAAGAGGAAGACATGAGAAGAATTGAACGAAAGATATTAAGAGCCATCCTGGAGCCAATAAGAATATGTGAAGGAGTCTACAGAAGGAGGACTAATTAAGAAATTTTGGAAGAAGTGGAGGAGGACAGTCAAAGAAATAAAACAGAAGAGATTTAATTGGGGCTAGGGCACACATGGAGAGCAGGCCCAGGAACTTCAATATAAGAAATACTTCAATGGGAACCGGGATGTAGAAGGAGAGGTCGACCGAGAATAGGATGGCTGCAGCAAGTCAAAGAAGACATGGAGACGGTAGGGATTACGAACTGGAAGGAGAAGACGTCTAACAGAAAACTTTGGAAACATCTAAGCAGAGAAATATAACAAGGAAAACGGGTCTGATCAACCATAAACTAGATCTAGAGAACCCAAAGGGTGGCCCTACCCCAAGAGGGGTGTTTCCAGGCCATTTATTATTTTATTATCATTGTTTTGTGCTGTTCCAAGTAATCTGTAATAAGTATTCCATCCGTGGTCCTCTAAAAAATAGAAGCAAGAACTTCCTGCTGATTTCATTAAGTGAAACTTATTGGGGCGAGGTGACTCAGCATATCTCCATTCCTACAACTGTTTCTTTGTCTCTGAATCATAATGTTCTCTTACCATTCGATTCAAAAAAAATTAGATGAATCCTTTTCAAAACGGCTATAAGTCAACTAGTTGTGACTTTCAATGGTTCTTTGTCGGCATTCAGTAATTTAGCCGATAATGCCGTAATAATGTGAAAAATACGTTCGTATGAAATGTTCAAAGCATCTGTTTTACGTTACAGCTCGATTCGCCAAAAGCAGTTCACTCACAGCCTTAACATTCTCTCCGGCAGACATAGAAGTGGGTCTTCCAGTATGCTGTTTATTACTGATGTCGTTCATTCCTCTCTTGAAATCTGCAACCCAATTTTTGATAGTAGCTTAGGAGGGGCATTGTTTCTACAATGTATTAAGCTGTCGTAGTAAATTTTTTAGAGGAAAGTTCTTTTGAAAAGTGATACTTTATTACAAATCGCTAGTCAATTTTACTAGTTTAACCCTTTTTATCGGTCATATCTGCTGTAACAATTCACTGTAAATAGCACAATAAAATCTGAATTAAAAAGTTTTTGTATGTATTTACTAAATTTCAAACTACTATCCATAATAATCGGATTTCTTTTTCACAAAGGAATTATATCAAGGCTAACTAGTTGCCAGTATTCGTAGTACAAATATCTAAAAAAGATATTTTAAAAACATAAATCTGCTCAGTCCAGACCTAGAGCAAGTGTTCAAAATTACCACCATTTTTTGATATACAAAAACCCTGCTTATTATATCAAAAAATTATTATAACGAAACCACATTGTTTGTCTTCCAGTAACTCGTGCAAGTCATTGTATATGAAATGTCGATTATCCTGTAAGCTAATGCCAATAGTACACGTACTATATTAGCTCATAAATGTAGTAAAAATCATTGTTAAAAAATTAGTTGGCTGATACCATGGAGGTTTTGCTCGGTCGTGCGTGAGTTTTGCTGGATATTATTTTACCATAAAAGATACTGGAAAATCTAACTCTACCATTTTAGAACTATTTTATACTTAAACTCCACTATAATGTTCTATACCTGCCCGATATCTGAGTGCAATTAACTAAGCTATATGCACATTTGTAAGGGTTAGAAGAAGGGCGCCAGCGTATCCTGTTTATAAAAAATAAATATCTAACTCAAAAAACCTGCGGCAATGTGATGCGAAAATTCACTGTGTTCACTAAAGCAACTTCATTGAATAAAGTCTATATAAAAGTCGAATAATAAACAAATTATAGCCTTTCCAAATTATTTAATGTTTTAAATTGGTCACGAAAATAAAAAAATCTACCTGCAATAAAGCACTTACCCTGAAAGCTTTGTATGCAACCTGCTTTAATAGATTATTTTGATCTTAGCAGTGAGCACACGTTTGTTCATTTTCAGACCAGTAGTCCCATAGGTTAAATTGGGCCAAAAATGTAGAGGGTGAGGATTAAGGCCTCACTCGACATCAGAGTAAAGGGCAGGTAAAAGCTAAAACAATTTATTTTAGAAATTTATTAATTATTATTGAGGAGTATATTTAAAATAAATACATTTAATAAAAACCTAGTTCTGTCCATATTCATATATTGGTTGTTCTGCGCAAATAGGCTGATGAACAAGCCCACACATGGGGTGAGAACAATGCATCCTCCCTAATATAAGTTTCAAGCAAATAGTCGTAAAATGTTTTTATTATTGTCCTCGAATTCTAACATACTTAACAAATCAAAAGCAAGTCAATCGCCCACTTCGCTGGAATTCAAAAACTACAGTCAGAATTATTTGTGTATTCCGTAGTTAGACCTAAAGATTTTATCTTCCTATACCAAGCTTGACATAAGTGAAATCCTATATAATATGACAATTTTTCCATGTCTCGGTTACAGCGCTATGAATAGATAACTCAAAATCAATGACAATGTTATTTAGTTGAAATTGAAAGTTCCTTTCAGTGCACTTATCTATTACTAACTTAAATAATATTTTATATACATTCTTATTATTGCTTAATAAATCATGCGCTAAGGGTACATAACGCCCATTTTTGAAACCATGAATTGTAAAATACTGTGTAAAATATCTAGCAGAAAAATCAAATGTACCCATGTATATGGATACAAGTGTCCTCAGAACATAATAAACTGAGGTGAGTATGGCACTAGAAAATTATAATTGTTTGTTCTCTGTCATTAATTAATAAAAAAGATTCGCCTTGTCTTTAGTTCACGCGTTTCTAATGTCTCAAAACTTCACTTTGTGTTCGCGGCAATGGTGGCATTTTACTTCGCCTACTTCTGTAAATATTTCTTCGGATTTTATCAATATCGTTCATGGTAATTTCTTCAAATGCTACACCATTATCACGAAGTTCTCGATGAATTACTTTAGCTGGTTTTTCGTATAAATTGCTCAGAGCTTTTCTGTTAACTGAATTACTCAAAGCTTGTCTTTGAAGATGTTCTTCAGAACCATAGTTATGGTTTAAATCAGAATTTAAAACAATATTGAAGTCGTTACAGGCGGTATAAACTTTTGCAGCAAATTTGGATTTATTATTGACGCACCTCCATCGTACCGTTGAATTTTTTAAGACATTTGCACCGCAAAATTGGAAATTCTTTCTCGCTAACAATACACCTAATTTCCATAATAATTATTATTTGCGGTCTAATACACACAACGATCAGAAAACAAACACAACATAATGATTTTGGAAAACATATACCTGTTTCCTCCCCAAAAATAGTTTATTATCGATAATAGAAGTACCTAATAAGTAATAAATATTGATATGGTTTTATTAGAGTTTGGCCTAACTGCCCCATCGTATTAACGGACCCCTTTGCAGTGTAAAGGATTACGCAGGTAAAGTAAATCCCAAGATATAAGATCCTATTTTTTGCTTTTTCAATGGGGCAATAAACGACCCTATTAAGGTTTTGTGCATAGTTGCCAGGTATTACGATAAACCTATTTTTATTTTACCTGCTTTGTATACCGCCCTCATTTGCACCTGCAATCATATTGGATCTATTTTTACCTATATATTTACTACCTGGCAACCCGGTTTGGAGGCCTTTAAGTATTTGATAATAAAGGCCTAATGACCACAGGTCCCCATTAAGATTCGAAAGATACTTTTGTTATTTTTATTTTTAGTTTTACTTACAACTTACGACGTAACGGTTGTATTTTAATTATGTGAGAAAATTGCAATAGTGACTATCGCAAGAGAAAACATTTATCACTTGACTCTAAACAAATAGTGAAAAATGTTTACGACAGTTTGGTAAAAAGAAATTTGAATAAACAAAGTGCTTTGCAAGAAACCAGTGAAGTGAAATGACATTTATTTTGACTTTAGTTATAAAAAAAGTGATCTTTTGGAAGTTTTGAAAGACTATAAATTGAAAAAAGAAATATGTTTGTGATAGTATGGCTGAGAAAATGGGACACACTGTTTTGCGGCTTCCTCCGTATTACTGTGTGTTTAATCCAATTAAACATATTTGGCATCAAGCTGAATCAAAAATACGGGCACAAAATATTTCTCCTACTGCGTGTCAGTGGTTGAAGTAGTAAAAAAAATTATAAATGATATACCTTATGAAAGCTGGAAGAATTCCATTCAGCATGTTGTTACAGTTGAAGATTCATATATGTACGTAAATAATATAAAACCACTGATAATTACCTCAGCTGATGACAGTGATAGTGAAACCGAATTAGGCTTAAGTTAAAAATATATTTTTATTTATACAATATATCCCCTCTTGTAAACCCCATTCATTCCAACTGTATATTTGTACTTCTTATCTATTTGTTTTTACATGCATCTATAAATAAACATGTCCAAAAACACTTATAATTGTATTTATTTGCATTAATGAATAACATTCTTAAGTCCATCTCTGCAACCTATCATAAACAAAAGGTCAGAATTTTTATATTGCCCACTTAAAACGGCAAGAACCATCTTATATTTGGGACAGGCTGTACTTCCTGAACCAATGGCCTCTCCCTGACTTTTGTTTCCGTGTCGACGTGCAGCCTCTGATAGAAGGAAGGTGGCAATGATAATAGAAAAAGACAAAATAATACGGTACGATCGTAAATATAATGATATGATGGTTCCAAGATGCGAATACAACTTAAGAACAATTTTATCCAATTCTAGAGTTTTTTTTTAACAATTTTGTATATGCTTTCCTTAGCGTTGTGACTTTATTTATTTAGTAAATGCTTCTATAACTACGCAAAAATAATGCTCCAATTTAAAATAGCCCGTAATTAGTCTTAAATATCTCAAGGTTTGCAGGGGGATCACGCTCCTATTTTATGCATTTCACGACAAGTTTCCTCGTTTGTAACAATTTTTTGAGATTAACCCTTTTACAGGTGGCGAACCAGGAGCCAGAGGACTCAATCTTCTGATTAGGGCCGACGGTAGAGCCATTAATCTTGGACCTAAAACGGCGGTGTCCGTACAGCCCGGGGTAAGTTTTAGAGCCTGAATGTGAATTGTTTATACCGTGTGTATGTGTGTAGAAAAATTACTTTACGTGTCGGTGATTTTTAAGGTTTTGCTTACAAATGTGTATTTGTTAAAAAGCAGATAGATGATTTAACAAATGCTTGTAATTATATTATGAATGAAATTGTATAAACAAGCTACCTGAAACTTCCTAGTTTATTAAAACTGATTGAAATAAATGCTGGGCCCTAGTTACAGTCATGTCTTGGGGGAGGAGGGCGATAAAGTAATTTTGGTGCCCCTAAATTGTTTTTTATGATGGGAATTTCTATCAATACCTTGGGTCTCTAATTACCAATACCGGTCAGTATCACTCAGAAATACGTAAGAGACTCCCAATTGCTCGCACTATAACCACAAAATTAGTCCAAATATGGAAAGATTCGAGCATTTCGCGATCGATTAAGTTAAGGCTTGCAAGAACGCTTATGTTTCCGATTGCAACATATGTATCGGAAACATGGGCGATAAAGAAAGCTGACAGAAATAAAATTGTCACATTTGAGATGCAGGTGTATCCTTGAATTCTCAGGATATCGTGGGTAGAACATCGAACTAACTAGTCTATTTTACAAAAGCTAAAAATTACTCGCTTATAAACCAGACATACGTAAGGTAGTTCGGCCAGCAAAAGACATGAGCTGGAATCACTGGTCACACAGGGAAAGGTTGAAGGCAACCACTGCAGGAGTAGATCACCTTCATCACTTATTGGATGGATCAGATGAAACAGTTAATTGGGAAGTTATTACATGAAGCATCAGAGCATGCACAGAACCGAGAACAGTGGCAGATGATAGTTTAATTCATTTATTTAACACAGAGTCACCATACCCTCTCGAGGGTGGAAGAACTTTGGAGGAGGGATTAAAAAAAAATCTAAAGTTTTTAATGCATTTTGTTGAAATTAAATTTGTATTTTTTAGCAGAGACATTGGGGCATACTTTATTTTGGGGAAAGAAAATTATAGCAAAATACTAATCATCATTCAACCATCAAGACAATTTAAACGTTAAGTTAACACAAAAGATAAAACTATATACTAAAAATAAATTATCTGGGACTAAGTGCTATACCGAGACTGATATTTCATGAAATATTTTTGTTACAAAAAAAAAATGTGGGCCAATATGATTTCTTAGCCTTGTTTTTAGACTTATCCTGTGTATATATGTTAGCCGATCATGTAATTTAAAATTATTATTTAAATAATTTAATCGAGAATTATTATTTATTTATATTGTTGATACTAATTAGGCATATTTATTTATTTGTTAAATTCACGGGGGGTAACCCGTGAATTTATAGTAGAAAAATAAAATAATTTACAAGTTGGCAACAACAGTAACAATACTAACAATTGTAATAATAATACAATGTAACACAACAATATACAGAATGCAGCAGTGACCAGCCGTTCAAATTAAACTAGATAATTGTGCTTTAAAGCCACACAGACTGCACCTAAATAAATCAATGTCCTAGTTGTTTAAGTTCGGAGGAATCTATCGATAGGAGAATATTGCCCATAATTGGTGGAATGAAATGGTATATCAGAGAGCAGAAGATTACGCAAGTCATGTCAGGGGGTATTAAAATTAATTCTGGACAGGAGACGGGGACAGTCTATCAATCCATGGAGAAGTCTGAAGATAAAGCACAAATCAAATCGCATTTGCGTCACTTTCAGGGTATCCAAGTTCAACTTATGCAGCATATCTGACCTAGGGTAATAATCAAAGTTAATATTAAGCTTATTAGCCGCAAAGCGAAGGAACTTGTTTTGTATACGCTCAAGAGTGTCAATGTGAACTTGATAGTGGGGCTACCATACAATAGTGGAATATTTAAGATTTGACCTCACCAATGAGGTATACAACAATTTGGCGACATCCACAGATAACTCACCACAATTCCTAATCACAAACTCCAGGATTTCAAATTCAATAATTTCTTTATTATTCAAAATGTCCTTACAAGATTCTAAATATATTTTCTCTTATATTCTATGGATTCTACGAATACAGGGTGCTTTAACGGAATCCTCATTCGTATAGAATACTTTACGGTGGCTGGTGTTCTGCCATTGGTATTAGAACCTTGTGTGTCTGTTTATGAAATTATCATTTCCGACAAGGTCTTACATGATATTTTCTTTATTTATTTTATGATAAAAGGTGTTTTTACTATTAGTTGTTTTTATTTCATGCGATTTTTAAATTGTTGTTTACTGGAAAAAAACGACAGAAAAAACCCAGCTTGATATGATCAGGCACATTGTAGCAAAATTATTTCCTTTAAACATTTCTGTTTTAATCGCTTTCATTCTTCTTTCTTTCATTCCTTTCCTCCCATACTCTCTATCATACCAATATGTTCCATTCACCCTTTTATTTACATTTTTTTTGTTTATTTGTGATATAGCTTAGCCTATTTTATATACATATTTACATTTATAATTGAATTATATAAAAACAACACTATGTTTTAATTTCCAATATATTTAAAGTCACTTGACAATTGTTTCACCATACAGTGGCTTCTTCAGAAGTAAATAAGAAAGAAAAATATTTGGTAGTAATCCTGGTTATATAGTGCTTAAAAATATCCTTAATTACCTAAGATTATGCTAATCATTTTATTGTATTATTTACGGACAGAATTATTTTAAGAATGCAAATCTGTGATACTATTTCAGAGAACTAATAAAGATTAAGTAAGGGTGAATGGCTTAGGTCTACCTGTTCGTTTAATAATAGATTGGAGTTTTTTTCCGTTTGTTAATTTCAAGACATTCAAGCAGATTTAATTTTTTAGATTTATTTTCTACATGTAGGATTTTTAACGTATCATCAGAATTATGGGATTCGTTTATTATATGGGTTGCGTAATGTGAATTGTTCTTATTTTTTAAATAGCTATGTTTATGTTCTTTAATGCGAGTTTCAAAAGATCTACCAGTTTGTTCTACGTAGGTTTTAGTGCAAGATTCACAATGTAATCCATTATTAATTGCTATTTGTTTCATGAATTCTTTGTTAAAATTAGTTTTAGTCATAGGGATATGTAACAATCTATGTATGAAAGAGTTAAAAGCTCCATTTTGTGAGTGTAAGGGTGGGATGAACTATTGTGTATGACTGTGTCAGTATGTGAAGTTTTGTGAAAAATCGAGAAATCGTGTTTATTGTTCACTTTTGATATAGATATGTCTAAGAAATTTATAGAGTTATTGGTTTCTAATTCTAAGGTGAATTTAATATTAGGATGCAAATTATTTAGGAAGTTAAGGAGGATTGTTAGTTGTCTATCTGTTCCGGTGAAACAGGAAATGATATCGTCAACATATCTATACCAGTAAACAATATTTTTGCTTACCACGTTTTGATGAATTTTTAGGTCTAAATGATCCATGAAAATTTCCGCTAGTACAGGGCTTAAAGGATTACCCATTATTAGACCTTCTTTAGATGTATAAAAGTTATCGTTGAATTCAAAATAGTTTTGATCCAGGCACGCCGTAAGTAAATCTAAAATATCCCGTTTAATAATTTCGTTTATTTTATTCTTGATTAAGAGCTTATCTACTAATTCTATGACTTCATATGGTGGGATACTAGGAAATAAGTTTTGTACATCAAATGAGATAATTCTAGAATTTTGCGGTAAGTTAATATTTTTAATTTTATCAATTAGTTCATAGGTGTTGGATATACTATATTTCTGTTTAAATTTGCAATGTTGTCGTAGTGGATCATTTAGAACTAAAAATTCATCAAAACGCGGTAAGCAAAAATATTGTTTACTGGTATAGATATGTTGACGATATTATTTCCTGTTTCACGGGAATAGACAGACAACTAACATTCCTCCTTAACTTCCTAAATAATTTGCATCCTAATATTAAATTCACCTTAGAATTAGAAACCAATAACTCTATAAATTTCTTAGACATATCTATATCAAAAGTGAACAATAAACACGATTTCTCGATTTTTCACAAACCTTCACATACTGACACAGTCATACACAATAGTTCATCCCACCCTTACACTCACAAAATGGCAGCTTTTAACTCTTTCATACATAGATTGTTACATATCCCTATGACTAAAACTAATTTTAACAAAGAATTCAACATAATCAAACAAATAGCAATTAATAATGGATATGACCCCAACATTATAGATAATATCTTGAATAAAAAATCCTTTAAACAAGCAATCTCTCTAATTTATCCCACAATTAATGACAAAAAAGGAAAATTTAGTACACTCACATACACAGGGAAAATAACTAGAACAATTTCCAAACATTTAATAAAAAAGAACAATAAAATAGTATTCAAAACCAGTAATTCCTTAGAGAGTATAATTTTGAATAACAAAACCAAATCTAAGAAATCCTTAAAATCAGGAGTTTATTTATTAAATTGTGGATCTTGCACTAAAACCTACGTAGGACAAACTGGTAGATCTTTTGAAACTCGCATTAAAGAACATAAACATAGTTATTTAAAAAATAAGAACAAATCACATTACGCAACCCATATAATAAACGAATCCCATAATTTTGATGATACGTTAAAAATCCTACATGTAGAAAATAAATCTAAAAAATTAAATTTGCTTGAATGTCTTGAAATTAACAAACGGAAAAACTCCAATCTATTATTAAACGAACATCCGCACTCATGCCGCTCCTGGAGCGCTTTAGGGACTTCTCTGCAGCACGTGTGCTAGACCCATAAAAAAAGGTAGACCTAAGCCATTCACCCTTACTTAATCTTTATTAGTTATCTGAAATAGTACCACAGATTTGCATTCTTAAAATAATTTTGTCTGTAAATAATATAATAAAATGATTAGCATAATCTTAGGTAATTAAGGATAGTTTAAAGCACTATATAACCAGGATTACTACCAAATATTTTTCTTTCTCATTTACTTCTGAAGAAGCCATTGTATGGTGAAACAATTGTCAAGTGACTTTAAATATATTGGAAATTAAAACATAGTGTTGTTTTTATATAATTTTATTATGAATTTCCAACAAGTATCGGCTAACACAATCAAAGATTTATAATTAATATATATATATATATATATATATATATATATATATATATATATATATATATATACATTTCTTAATCTAATTTATGTACACATTTCTAATTAATTTTATTGAACTTCACTAGCACTGAGAATTAAAAACTTTAAATTTATTAAATTATATTCTATAATTTGTACAATTTACATTATCCTGTTTATATAGTTTTAGTTAAACCAAAAGTTCAATCAATGTTTTACATTTTATTATTTGTTACTCCGTACAAACGATTGGCAACAACACTTTAAACAACTATATGAAAACCAGTTGGACGAAAAAGAGAACATAGCAGAAATCATAAACAACAGACAACAAACACATGAAAACTAAAAAATAGGATGAGAAGAAGTATCGATGGCAATTAAGAAACTTAACAATGGAAAAGCACCAGGAGAAGATGGGATACCAAACGAACTAATTAAATATGCCGGGGAAAGCTACATATCGGAAATGACAACATTCTTTAATAAGATATTACAGGAAGTAGAAATACCGAAGGAATGGACAAAAAGCATCACGATACCGATATTTAAAAAAGGCAGCAAAAAGGCCCGAGCAACCATAGAGATATAACACTGCCAGCAAGTATTATGAAAGTGTTCACAAGTATTCTGAAAAGTGGAATAGAAAACAATATACACATAAGCGACGAGCAACAAGGGTTCCGCCAAAACAGATCAACTACAGACGCTATCTTTGTAATAAGGCAAATTAGAGAAAAAGCTATAGAGTACCAGAAATCTGCCTTTTTTTTTGTTTCATCGACTTAAGGAAAGCATTCGATAGAAGGTTGAACGATATATTAGAATTAATTAAAAACCTTATTCCGTACCCAATACCACAAATAATCCAAAAACTCAACCACGGTAACATAACAAAAATAAGAAGTAATAACGACTTAACAAAGGACATAAATATAAAAGTAGGAATAAGACAGAGAGATAACTTAAGGCCGTTACTATTCTGCATAATAATGGACATTAAGGAAGTAAAACTAGTCAGCGATGGATACGAACTAGGAGATAAACAAATAAAGATACTAGGATATGCAGATGATATTGTTCTAATATCACAATTGGAACACGGCCTACAAATTCAAATAAGTAGCAGAAAGATGCCAGATGGAAGTCAATACCGACAAAACAAAATGCATCACAATAGCTAAAGAACCAGTAAGGTGTAAATCAGAAATAAATGGGACATTAATATAGCAAGTAATGAAATTCCCATATCTTGGAGTACTAATTACTAGCTACAGAGATATAACAGAAGAAGTGAGACAACAAAGCAGCAGCAATATCAGGGGCCTTCAGAGATGTAGTTTGGAAAAACAAAGATCTAAGTCTAGAAGCAAAAACAAGAATATATAGAATTTGCTTTAGACCCATACTGGCTTATAGCAGCTACTAAGAACAAATGAAATGAAAATATTTAGAGCAATAACAGGAAAACGTTTATTAGACAGAGTGAGTAACAACACCATAAGAGAACAATGCAAGGTAGAGGATATAGTCAGATGGAGAAGAAAGAGAAGAAGAGAGTGCTGTGAACATGTACAAAGGATGGAAGATACCAGAATAATATGTATGAACAAAAAACCACATGAAACAAGACCAAAAGGACGACCGCCAAAGAGATGGAGAGACAGCTGTATATTTGAATCACAAGAGGCTTAATAACGAAGTAGAACAGGTCTGTGACCTACTCAGAAGAGGAAGTAAGTAAGCTCCCAGCGCCCGACAGCTTTAGGCCAACGCATCATAGTTAAACTTACTTTAGAATTCAGGAGACCAAAGCTATTCAGGCAATAGCAATATTCTGCAAATATGTTCGACAAAGAACAATCTCTCATCGAACGAACGAGACTTCAAGATCCCTGACGACTGTGATATGCTACAAAGCCCTATCATTAATTTAGTAGTCAGTGTTGGATTTTCTAGCACCTGTAAACAACACTTTTTGATATACAATAAATTGTTAGATTGATAGATCATCAGCGAACATGATCACTATAGAATGCTCAGTTACACTCACCACGCTATTCACAAACAAATTAAACAACAGTGGGGCACAATGGGATCCCTGTGAGACACTAGACAGATCACTAAACCGTACAAAGATGAAATTATTCACCCTGATAGTCGGAGTCCTGTCCGTGAGGAAACTCTCCAACTATGCGATAAGTGAGGGATGAAACCCTATAGCCTCCAGCTTCACCAATAACAACTGAAAATTTACCCTGTCAAAGACCTTCGAGAAGTCAGTATAGACTGCATCGATCTGCATTCTGCTCTCGGAGGCCTCCAACAGGTCAGTCTTGTACAGTACAAGATTGTCCGCGGTTGACTTCCCCATGCTAAAGCCAAACTGATTCTCATTAAGCATACCCTTGCATGTTCAAGCCAGCTGATAGTAAATCATGTTGTCAAACAACTTTGCAATAGCACATTGATTGCAGACACGTTTATAATGTCTATATGTGGCCAAAATTTACTAAGAAAAAGTATTTTACTTCAAATTTCTCGATATTTAATTTTTGTTACCTAACACCTTCCTCCACTCGTGTCTTCAATTACTAATATCACTAGGTTTTCTAGACTTGAAAAATGGGGTGATGAAACTCTGCTTCCAAATATCGGGGAAGGTAGCTGTTTCCAGAGATAAATTGAAAAGCATTTGAAGAGGCTTGGTCAAAGTGAAAATACATTTTTTGATAAACACATTGAAGACAGAGTCAAGACCGCAAGCAAACGGAACAGGAAGCGCCTTGATCCCTGTGAACACCTCAGAAATAGAGAACCTCTAGAGGGAAATGAGACATGAGTTTTGTAATATTGATCCAAGACTTTAATGACGCTAAGAGGTACAATTAGAAGCTCCTTAAAAAGTGAAAGGAAGAAAATAATTGAAGTAAATCTTTCTTCATATTGACCCCTGAAGAAACTTATAAGATCACTTCGGTGTCTGTCTGTCAGACCGTCTCACAGTGATGCCAAATCAAGATTTCGTGGTCAAAAATCGAAAACCCGTGAAAATGGTTTAGAAAATGGGTACATTAAGGTTCTTGAGGTCCCTTATTTCAAATTTGATAATATTTATTCGAAAAACAAAATGGCGGATCCAATATGGCGGACCAAAAGTTAAAAAACTCTTTAAATTCGTCAAAATGGTTTAGAAAATGGATACATTAAGGTTTTTTAGGTCCCTGATTTCAAATTTGATAATATTTTTTCGAAAAACAAAATAGCGGATCCAATATGGCGGACCAAAATTTAAAAATCATTGTAAATTTGACAAAATGGTTAAGAAAATGAGTACATACAATTTTGTGTTTTATTATAACGAAGTACAAAATTTATTCAAAAACCACTTAATACTCGGAATCAGATTGTTCGCCTCCTTTTTCACTAGAGTTTTGACATATTGGAAATTCAATTTGCGAATTGATACTTGGCGGTTTGAGTAATTCAATTTCTTGAGGATCTAACGCTTTGAATTTTCGAATCGAAAACGTCTTGCATATTTTTAATTCGACTTGTTTTGCGCGCAAAGTCTTGCCGATATTTTTTTATTAATTTGTTGCAAGACTCTTGGGCTTCTTCGGACATTTGTCCAATTGGCAAAAGCGATGACTCAATAATTTGTGCACTGTGAATCAACAATTTATGCACAGTTGTAGGCATGTAAAACCATAGGTACAATTCTACAAACAACCGAGCAGTTTCTAAGCAGTATTCTTTATACTTAGGCGCATCGATTTCAAAACCCGATGAAATAACCTGCAAAATAATGTGAAACCGTTTTAATAAATCCTCATTTATTCCGGTTATTGTGGCAGAAATTTTCGAATTTTCAGAAAAACGTCGCGCAGTGTTACCATCGTTTGTACTTCCAAAACCTTGTTTCGGCATATCTATCAAGAGTCGTAATTTCTGACGAAAACCTTTCTGAATATTTTGTTTTCGATTTTGGATCTTATCTTTATCTTCACCGCGATTTTGCCATTTTTTGACTTCTAATTTGTAAAAAACGTGCAAAAGGCACTCGAAAAAACGAATCCAGGCATGTAAAGATGATATACCGAACTGCAAATTTTCTTCCTTGATTGGTTTTTAAGTATTTCATCAATATTGTTAAATTGTTTTGAAGTACATTGGCAAATGTAGCACCTTTGACTAGAAGATGTGTCTGTCAAAGAATTGCAAACTTTACCGTCAACCATAGCTAATGCTAATTTGTAAGTTACTGTCACTTGTTTTCCGTCAACAATTGTTTCGTAAGGAATGAGATTTTGCTGCTGTTCAACAATATAATCAACTTGATGTTTTGTATTTTCAACAGTCATGCAAAAATTCAATTTTAATTGGCCGACAAAATCGGGTGGAAGAAGTTCGAGGATTTTCCAAACAATTTTTTGCTCATCTGTGCTTTCATCTAAATATAAAATTTGAAGTGGTACAAGCGAGGTAAAAAAATACTCGAGTCATTTTTGTCAGTGTCACTTTGAAATTTTTGTTTGAAATTGCTCTGTCCGGATGTTCCATCTAACCCCCACTTACACATTAACGTTAAACTTAAAGCATCATTCTTAGTGGGGCTACTTACAATGTCGTATTGAACTAGCAGTATTCGCTGTGTAGTGTGGTCTAACAAACTATGTAATTTAACTTCGGCGCTGGATTTAGTAATACACATATCTGAAGCGGGAGGGTAGCATTCTTTTTTGCTTGTAAAACGCATTTATAAGACTGATACAATTTACAGTTATGTTTTATGCTATTCGCTCGAATATTGTTATACATACTTTGAGACATCTTATTTTCAACAAATAATGAAAGCGCCTCTTCTTTGGTCATCTGTCTTTCGCGATCATCACATAGTGACGCTCTATAAGCCTTCGCCTTTGTTGGACTCCCTTCTGAAACGTCTTGCACAACTTTTGCTGCATCAATATTTCCTCTAGCACGCAAACTCATTTGCGTTGCATAGGCCAATTCTTCCGCGCTGTGCTGTTCTCTGATATCCTGGGCTCGTCTGCGTTTACTCCGTTCACTAGATTCACTGAAAGAAAGAGATGGACGTCCCCTCTTGCTTATTTCACTACTAGTCGATGGCGTAACGGGGTCCAGTTTTGTATTGGTCGGGTTATCATAGTGAAATTCGACATTTAACCAGGATTCATTTTTGGAACAAAAGCGTGAGTAGGTTCTTTTGCTTTCTTGATATTTAGTTCTCATCTTACTAATTAATAGTCCCAAACTTTCTCTTAGTTTATCTGACAAATCGGACGGTTGTTCATTTATTTGTGTTAAATGGTCTTCAATTATAGGTAACAAATTTTTATTCTCTTCATTTAAGCGATGACGGATAACATCAAAAATTTCTTTTCTTATCGGTGTTTTTTTTTTCATTGTTTCTGTAAAGTATATAACTATAAAACATTATTGAATATTAAAAAATTAAAGAATAAAATTCTTTAATAAAATTCATTTTTAAGACTAATCCAATATTTAATTAATTTAGCATACATATTGTAAACATCAAAATTTAAAAATTGTTGAAATTGAAAATGTTGTAAAACTTAAAAGATTTGAGAAATTTGAAAATTTGAAAACATTTGGATAATTAGAAAATTTAAAACAATTTAAAAATAATCGAAAATTATAAAAATTTAAAAATATTTAAACAATTTAGAAATTTCATTAATTTAAAAATATATAAAATTTTAATATTTAAAAAATTGTTAATAAGCAATTCAAAATACTCTATTTATTCATTAATATGTAATGAGAACAATTAGTATTATATGATACTAAATATATATTTTATAATTATTATATCTATATTACTTTAATCACTTGTTTAAATTCAAATTTACCGCCTAAATAGCATTTAAAAATGGCGGCGCGCAAAGTATGAACACTTTTCATGTGTCCGCAACAAGTCGTATATAGTTTCCATAGGTATTAAACCAACCAAAAATAAAGTGCACAATGCTTGTGCATTATAACAAAATTATGCATTATTGCAGACAAAGTGGAATTTAAAAAAATGGGGCAGCTTGGGGCAGCTATTTTTTGTTTAAAAATGTTTACAGAACAATGTACAATTGGTTTTAAAGCGGAGGGTCGTGGAGGATTTTACTTTTACATGTTTAAACATTATTTGTTTAACATTTTTAGTATTAAAAATAACATTATAATATTAATAATTAAACAGTAAACAAACAAACATCATGAAAATCTATATAATGTACTAATTCTACTCAGCTTTATTTTGTTTTTCCACTTGGAATCATAAAAAAATCTTTAACGATTAAAAAGTTACACCCATTTACGCCGAAAATGTGGGATGTGCGAGCTGCGTTAACTGATGAACTTATGGTTATGTCGCGCTGCACTGCGCGCGAGCAACGTCGGCGATTTGGTCCTCGTAGCGGTGATTCCTAGCGCTTGAGGTACCAACCTAACTATTGAGAAACTCAACTACCCCTAAATTGAAACTTCGATTTTTGGCCCCGAAATCTTGATTTGGCATCACTGTGCGTCTGTCCATTTGGCTGTCTGTCACACCAGATTTTCTTTGGAACTATTTGACGTTAAAATTTGGCACTAATATAGGAATTGATGGCCTCATCAGAGCTGTGTAGTTTCGAATCTTAAATTTCGACTTAAGGGATTAGTTTTGGAGGATGAAATCGGAAGTGAAAAAAAATGTTTTTTTTTACCATATCATCGAGTGGAGTGTCAAATGAGAGCTTATAAAAACACGAGATCAAAAATATATAATGTAATACTTGCGTACACTTTTGTTTGTATTATTTTAAAAAATCGCTGTCCCCCCTTATCTCGAAAAGTATTGATCAAAATTTTTGAAAAAATTCTGGATTATTCTCCACAGGGTGTAGATTAAACAAAAAATATCACGAATGCATTACCTTTAATAATTTATCTGGTATAAAAAAAAAACAAAAATTTCAAGGTCATCAGTTTTCAGTAAAGATCAAAAAAAAATTTGTTGAAAACTCATTTGAAGTGTGTTTTGTGAAGTCATTGATCATCTCCGCAGCAAAAATGTTTATATTAAAAGTAATCAACGTACGGAACACCAATTGCGCAGGTCTAACTTGCACTTGACCCGTTATTTTCTATTATGTGGCGACCTAGACATCGTGACCTGCCGTCTCAAGAACGTTTTTCTACGAGAAATACGAAGGTTTTTGTTAGAAGGGAAATACGATAAATATTTATAAATCTATTAACAAATTTTATTACTAAAAAACACTACAAAAACAAACAAATTGAATAGAGCATTCATGACCAAGCGTCTTAACTAAGATATAGCGCTGTCATGAATTTCTTCTTGAAATACTCTTGTACAAGCTTCTCATTATTGGTCATCTCCCGGTAGGTTTTTAACATATCCCTTTAAAGCTATTATGCTTGGACATCAGTCAAATAACCCCGTACCTTCTAGTACCAACCTGACTTTCCTGTAAAATACCAATTAAACTCTGTCTGAGGAACCCTCTTTAGACACAAATTAAAAACAACTAACGCTTCCGGGACAAGTAGTTTGACTATCGATCGTTGATAGTCCGAGTATCTTTAGAATTAAAATAGATTATCATAGTGTTAATTTTTACTAACCCTGTATTACGGTCGTCATTTATGCATTTATCTAAATCTATCTCAAACTAAAACTAAGGAAAATTGAAATAAGTGATACACAAAAAACCTTTTGCTGTTTTTGTTGGTTAACTTTAAGCAGTAAGGGAAAAGCCCAAAATGTAATATCTTTCAGACGTTTACCGTTAGAATAATTACGGAAAGGAAAAAATTTTAGTTGGTAATCTGTGGAGATATTTCTTAGTTGCACTTACCTAAAAGTTTATTTTAGCATTTACACTGTCCTGTTCTACCAAGACTCTTAAAGTTAAAACCTGTTTAAATAACCCTTAAATAGTATGTTTACGAGAAGGACAGCATTTACAAATGGTAAAAGACCAGGCCCGCGCTCTCCTTAAATGAATATTTATACATAAAATACTTAACTAGAAATTATGCTGCAAAGTTATACCTATTTATTTGGAAATTGTTTTCCCCTGTTTGATTGCTCTTACTGAGATTTTCGCCACATTAAATAAAAACATCTCATCTTCAATTTAAAACTTATATACACACATAAACACAAATATAAATTAAGGATTTAATTATCTAAGACTAAGGTTGCGAAATGTTTTCATTACAAAAAAGCTGTATTTCTTCTCTTAGGAATTATTATCTCGCTGTAATTCCCCTGTTACTGATATTTCTGTTTTGGGGAATAAAAATATCTTAAGAGATCTTGTCGTGGATGTCTAGCTTCAGGATAAATAAAACTACATCAAAAGTAACGAAAAGAAAAGCTTCCTACGTTCATTAAATTACCTATACATATATATATATATATATATATATATATATATATATATATATATATGTATATATATATATATATATATATATATATATATATATATATATATATATATATATACACCTATAATAATGAATACACGAAAGGACAGCGGCTATAATGTTATGCTTATTCTATAATTTTTTACCAGTTCCTTTTTATCACAACCTCATAAAATCCAAGTCTTAGTTTACACCAAACTACCGGACTACATACCAGATACAGATTTTTTAAAATCTGATTGGTAGTTTTAGAGATTATCTCGAACAAACAAACATACAAACTTTACTTTATTATATTATTATAGGTATGAGGGGAGAAGGGAGTCGAATTGTTAAGGAATATCTAAGGTTGGTTCAATATTTTATTCCGTTCGACAGTTATCGTGCTAACAGACAGATCGACAGACAGACAAATGGTCAACTAGATAAAAATTGGAAGGAGCCTGAAATCACGGAATATGATTTTTTTATGAATACAGTATTTCATTTAACAAGAGAAGTCAAAGAATACGAAATATAAAAACATTTCTAATAATGCAATATTAGTTAAAAGCCAGTTTTCTCAAAAGGCTCAAAAATATTTAAGAATATATAGACAAACTTTACTTTTTTTTTGTAAATTTTGTTGGTCGTATTTAGTTTCTTTACGCCCGATCATAATTATAAAGTATAATAATTCAGTCAAAATTTCAATTTATATAAATATTAGCGACCCGTCCCATTTTCTCACGGGAGTTGTTATGTTACTGTTTAACTCTTCCTTATAATTTAGTGTAGACAAAAATGTCATGTCTAAAATATTTTCTTAAGATAGCTTAAAATATGTTTTTATACACCACATTAAGTGTCTCTTCCCCGGGTGCTAGAACAAACAGATTATGTTTGGATGTTACACGTGACAGGGCCACGTATAAATCGCCATGCGAAAAACATTGAACGCTAAGGTATAAACCAGCCACGTGTAATGTTGGTCCCTAAGGTTTATTGATCGCCATCGAGAAACGCAGTTTTATAGGAAACTGAAACGGAAAATCGGTTGGTATCATTGGGTACTCGGAATTAAAATAGTTTCAGCGCCATAGTCTATCAGAATTGTCCATTTAATCAAATAATTTTTAAGGGCCTTTATTTGTAAACTACTGCCGTTGCATAATTTTGATGATTAATTTTGGTGGATTTAAATTATAAGAGTCCCTACTTTTCGAATCATTTTGTGCGGCAGAGTTCCGGGAGCATATCGCCGAGGCGGCGGCGCGAGTTCAGAAATACCCTTGTAAAGTCTAAGCTGTTCATCCCAATGTTACGATTTAAAGACAGTTTTTATCTTTGGTTAATGCACAAAATAAAGAGCGCATTTATTTGATAAGGAATTATATTTTTCTGCCTAAATTATTTTCTTTAGTTACGTCTGTTTTCAATATCTTTGCTTCAATAATTTGGGCTAACCTTTGTAGATAGACATATGCTGTCGCGGACCTTTTTGTAGAACTATTTGAGGTGAACAATATTGTTATACATTATTTTCACATATCTTTAACTATTTACGCAGTGCACGCGAAGATACCTCGCCGACGATTGATTTTTTCTGACTTCATCGACATTCATCGTTATAGGCCGGCTTGGTGAAACACTCTATCCATTAGTGAAAGCCCGAATAAAATCCGTTGGGTGAATTCACTTCAATTCACACCTGTAATGATTTTTTGTTCTTAACAAAAATATGGTATATGCATAAACAATCGTATTCATAAAAAACCGTGTATTTAAATGATCACTCGGAACACGCTAACCTGTAGCGTTGACTTTTAAATCTGAATTCTCAATGTAAAACTTCGACCTAGAAGGCTAGTAATCATAGCTTATCCGTTTATCCACGTTTGAGGTCAGTTTTTGTGCGTTTAGGAATTTTGCATGGTATTTTTTTTTGGTTTGCAATTTTAAAGGGTTACATACACCTGGACATTGCAGAAAGTACATATATTAATAAAAAAATATTTTAAAGTTTATTACGTGAATAATACAAAAGAATGGCGATTATATATTTTTATTGTACTTTAAATTGTAATATTTTTTTTTTTTAATAAAAATAAATGTTAGCATTATTTTTTATTGGGTTAAATGGACCTATGGAACACTACTTGTGCAAGTTCAACTTGCACTTGACCGGTTTTTTTAAGTTACGTAGTATACTGATTTTTATAACAGTTTCAACCATGTTCATATTTGTAAAAACACCCTGTATTTTTTTCATTAATAGAATATAGCTGTCTATTCATACTTTATGTAGTTACTTTTAAACTTGTACTCTTTTACCTAAATTGGATTCTTAGAGCGTAATCTATTGCTAATCCAACCAATAAGGCTGTGCTAAAAATGTAATAATATTGGTTTGGTGAAGTGTGTAAATAGTTAAGGACCTATGTTATTTATTTACAAATGTTATTTCTTATAACTTGGACTTAATAATATTTAAAATTCAAACGTGAGTTTGCTGAGGATTAGTAATCTATAATAGTTAATTCTTATCAAATAGTCATTTTTAGTGTGGTTGGTTTAACCTACTATAGGTAAGGGAATATATTAAAACTTTTGTTATTAAAATTATTTCAATAACTGTCAAGATATTTCCAGACAAATGGTCACATCTGCTCATCTAAAAAATCGACAACATTTTGGCTAGAACTATGGCAGAAACGAATTTGTAACAGTGCTTTCCTGGTTGAGAGTTAGGAGAAAAAATGAAGAATAATGATCGCTCAGTTCAAAAGAAACATATGAAAGGAAGCTGAAGGATTTTGTTACCTAGATGACATCAAATTTTTTTGAAAAAGAAGCATCTGTTAGAGATGAATTTTTGGTGTTTTGTAGGTTTACATTATCTCTCACATAGCAACATTGCATACCCACTATGGATTAAATGGACCTTGTTTGCAGAATAACTTTAAGAAAAGAATCCAATCTGTATTAAAAATTAATCTTGTAAAATAATGTAGTAGTTAAAATTGTCGAAGGGTTTTTTCAAAAATAAAACATTTACGGTGTTTCAAACCTTTGTATGCAATTTTCGACCAAAAAATTTATGTTTAATTATTCATTAAAAAATGTCTATTATAAAAAAACAGTATTTGTAAAAAAGTAACTATTATGATTTAAAAAAAATAAAAAATATTCGAAAAATTGCAGACACTGCATTGAGACAGGTAGCGGTCCTAACCGATGCCAGGTCACATTTTGTAATGGAATGGAATTTTTCTTAATTTTTTTTTTTTAAATAATTCTTAGAAGTATAGAGTGTAAAGATCCGTAAAAAAAAAAACAATTTTTTGTAAATTGTGTATGCAACCTGTAAAAACCGAACACATAACTTAGATAAATCTGTTCCTTAGTCAGTGTTAATTATAAAAAACCGGTCAAGTGCAAGTTGAACTTACGCAATTAGTGTTCCGTACGTTGATTTAAAATAAAAAATTTTGTTACAGATGTATAAAATGATCAGTGACTTCACAAAATACACCCCAAATAAGTTTTCAACAAAGTTTGTTTCCAATCTGATGACCTTGAAATTTTTTTTTTTTTTTTTAAATACTAGAAAAATTATTAAAGGTAATGCACTTGTGATAATTTTCGTTCAATCTACACCCCGTGCACAGTATTCCGGAATTTTTTCAAAATTTTTTGATAAGTACTTTTCGAGATAAGGCGCGGGACAGCGATTTTTCGCGATTTTTTAAAAATAATACCAAGAAGTGCGCGCAAGTATTACATTATATATACATATTTTACTCGTGTTTTCACAAGCTGTCATTTGACACCACACTCGATGACCTAGTAAAAAATTTTTTTCACTTCCGATTTCACCCCCCAAAACTAACCCCTTAAGTCAAAATTTAACTCCCAAAACTACATGGCTCCGATGAGGCCACCAATTCCTATATTATTACCAAATTTCAACTTTCTATGTCAAATAGTTTCGGAGAAAATCGGGTGTGACAGACAGACAGACACCGAAGTGATCTTATAAGTGTTTCGTACGGAACACTAAAAAGTAACTGGAAGAACTAAAGGGTGCCCTAAAATTCACTCAAGAAGTAATTTTGATAGAAAACACAGGTTTTTAATTAAAAATTGTAATTTTTTTATTGATTCATAAAGTATACAGTATAGGGTTATGTATGGAATAACATATCGGGTAAATGGTGTCAACGGCTTTGCTGGCACATACGCACTCTTTTGTCGAAATTTTCCAAGACCGTTTTGCATAAATGTGGCTGAATTTCGTTGATACAGTGCTTAATTTCCTCCTTCAAGTCGTGGGTGGTCATGGGCTTGTTGGCATAAACCTTAGACTTTAAAAAACCCCAAAGAAAAAAGTCCAACGGCGTTAAATCGCATGTTCTGGGCGGCCAATCACCAAAACGGGATATTTCACGACCAGAAAATGATTCATGCAGTAACTGAATTGTTTCTCGGGCTGTACGGCATGTGGCACCGACTTGTTGAAACCACATCTCGTCCACATCCATATCTTGCAATTTAGGCACAAAAAACTGGATTATCATATCGCGATAACGATCACCATTAACTGTTATTGCCTGGCCAACCGCATTTCCGAAGAAGAATGGTCCGATGATGCCTCCAGCCCAAAATCCAAACCAAATAGTGACACGTTGTGGATGCATTTGTTTCGCAACAGTCACGTGTGGATTGTCTGAACCCCAAATGCGACAATTTTGTCGATTAACGAAGCCATCAAGATGGAAATGAGCCTCATCGCTGAAGATGATTTTCTTCGAAAAATCAGTATCCACTTGTTCCATAATCCATTCAACAAATTCTCTTCCTTGTGCGTGGTCAGTAGGCTTCAGTTCTTGAGTCAATTGAACTTTGTAAGCATGAAGATGCAAATCTTTCGTGAGAATACGCTGTAGAGAGCTTCTCGAAATATCTTGACCACGGTGCCGAATTGATGTTCCTGGAGTCTCAGTAACACTCTCACGAACTGATCACTGATCACTAATTAATCCAGTCTCCCTGAATTTTTCAATTAATCTCTTTACAGTTGATGAGGTTAAATCACTCTTCTGACCATATTTTGTACGAAAATTCCGAACTGTAGCTGCCAAACTTTCATTAATTTTAAAATATTGCTCAACAATGAAAAGATGTTGTTCTTTTGTGTAGCTCTCAATTTTTAATAACCCTGAACTGTCAGCTGTCACGCTGTGTTTTTTGTTTTGTTGGCAACACTTTACCATACAAATGGCGCCAAATTTAAATCTAGCGTGAATTTTGGGACACCCTTTATATTATATATAGCAGTATTTTTATTGGTTTCGTAATTTTGGTTAATTTTGGTGGTAAACTCAAAAAAAATGTCAGTTCTATCGCAAGAAAAATCACTATATTAATCCTAGGTCTTGCTTTCTCCAGCTACTGGTAATTCCTTCCTAACATTGCCAGAAATCTAAAAAGTACGAGATTACCAAAAATGTAAATAAAAGAGGCAAATACGGCAAACATCTAATAAAATTCTTTTATTCCCAAACTCAATAAAGGGAAAAAGTATAAATTATGACCTTTTTGCTCTTTATATGCCAACAAAACGATTTACTATCGGACAAAACCTTCATCATCTAGTAACGGCAACTGCATAATACCTTATCTTCTCGATTTTGGCTTGAGCGAGTAAGCATAGCTCTTATTCGACCAAGATTAATGACTTTCGAGTGTTTAAGGTGAAGCCAGCTTCGGATTTAGCTGGTTTTAGTACAGTAAAATTGTGTTTCTCGTGTATCGATCGTGTGGATCTTTATGTACCTGACTACGCACTGAAGGAAAGAAATGTTTTTCATTATTATTTATTTATGTTTCTTTATTCGTGCGTAGAGCCTAAGAAAGTGAATGAATTTTTATGAATGAGGACTTAAAAGATTCGATATTATTCTGGGAGTGACGCAGATTATGTAAATTTCATACTGCCGACGCCAGGTAACATTCTGTCGGACACTAACAAAAAATGTTACTACATAATTTACTAAAAAGATTTTACCTTAAAACTGGTCTAATTTAACAGTTCCAGATTTGACAGACAGAAATATGCTGTTTCTCATCAATTGGGTACTTGGAAATGACATGGCCGAACATTGGTTAAAAAGGGACTTGAATTCTTTTTGTGAATCCCTTGTAATATGGGAGTTGCAGTGATCGTAGATCTGCTGAACGATAATTTCGTGATATACTAAAGTGAGGCACCAGGGATGAGACAGTCTTAAGAATCTCATAGGGTGACCTAATTCTGAGTATATTAGGTCCATCCTGAAATTAGACCGGAAAGATCTGAAGACGGTGACGGAGATTTTTACAGGACTCTACCACCACCTGAATGAGAACTTAACAGATTGTGATGGTGTTTTGAGAAGGAGGACATAGCTCTTCAACTAATTGTCTTGCTCGGCAATAAAGAAAAATCTACCTGGGATGTCCAATAATTTTGGTTAAGAGTATACGAAGGCTGCTG
The DNA here is from genome assembly GCA_019049505.1 of Pachyrhynchus sulphureomaculatus. NCBI lineage: Eukaryota > Metazoa > Arthropoda > Insecta > Coleoptera > Curculionidae > Pachyrhynchus > Pachyrhynchus sulphureomaculatus. The sequence goes on from CM032446.1 coordinate 64,877,336, forward strand.
TTCTTAAAGGATATTGACCTTCCTCAATACTAAAATGTGGCAAATGCACAATGAACCCTTAAGAGGCATAATTGTTGTAGGTTACTTGTTAGCTTCATATTTATCCATCTGTAATGTATCTGGTTCTGAGAAATGGAAGTAATTAAATTATACTATATATTAAGGACAAATTAGACATACTTTTCGATGGACATAGATCAGACAACTTACAACTCAACAGAGATAATGAGTTACTGCCAAAAATAACAAAAAGAGAATTCATTCATGCTCTACGACTACAGAAGGATGGAAAAGCAGTTGGTCCATATGAGATAAAGGGAGAAATCCTAAAAAAATTTACGGATGAAGGTCCATTTATTAATCAACTGGTAATCTTATTTAATAAGATGTATGAAACTGGACAAATCTCTTTTGACTGGCTAAAGTCGATTTTCGTTCCAATACCTAAAAAGTCAAAATCAGTAAAATATGACTATTATAGCTTAATAATTTTAATTTCTCACGTTCTCAAGATATTCCTGAGAATCATCCATACATAGAAAATGTGAAGTAGAAAAAGATAACATACAATTCGGATTCCGAAAAGGCATGGGTACATGCGAAGCTTTATTCTCATTAAATGTACTGGTTCAACGCTTTAAAGATATGAACGTAGATGTATATGTGTGTTTCATAGAGTACAATAAAGCTTGCGACTATGCGATACACGAGAAATTAATAAAACAACAAATATAGACCAAATAGATCTATATACTATTAAAAAATCTGTACTGGAATCAATCAGTAGAAGTTAAAAATTGGGTTTGAAAGATCCAAAAGCATAAAAATAACCCAAGGTGTAAGACAGAGATGCATTTTCTCACCATTTTTGTTTAATCTTTGTTCTGATGCTGTGATTAGTGAAGCCATATATGAATCCATTGAACGAATAACAGTTAGTGGAAATACACTGAACAACATACGGTATGTTGATGATACTGTGGTTTTAGCAAATAATATTAAAGATCTCCAGTAACTGATCGATCGAGTGGTAACAGCCAGCGAATTAACTGTCGATATAAGAAAAACCAAACGGATGGTAATTACAAACAAAAATATACCACTAGAATCTCTCGAAATCAAGAACAACACCATAGAATACGTCTGCACTTTTAAACATTTGAGAACCAATATAAATGAAAAGAAAGGAAATATATTCCCGAATTGAATATGAACACATTTTTTTTTTTTTCCATCGAATAAGTCTCAGTCGCGAACTCCGAATGAAAATGGTGAGGGCGTATATATTGTCCGTGTTATTGTATGGATGTGAGTGCTGAACACTTAACCCTCGCTCAGAGAAGAAGAAATGTACATTTACAGACGTCTTTTTCGCATCTTCTGAAAATGAAAACACAAAAGTACTAGAAAGAATGAACAAAGCGAAATAATTACTAACAACCATAAAAAAAAAGGAAAACTTCGGACATATAACGAAAAGCTCGAAATATAAATTGCTACGTTTAATTATTAAAGACAAAATAAAGGGCAAACCATCGATCGGATGACGACAGGATTCTTGGTCGAAGGGCATTGGTGTTGGATGTGTGATTTGGATGTGATTTTGGTGATATTTTTCGAGCAGCAGTTTCTAAAATTCGTTTAGCTATATGGATCCTCAACCTTCGTGAGGAGATGACGTCGTAAGAAGAAGAAGAAGAAGAAGTGGTTTAAATTGACAAAAGCATTAGTAAGTCAACTAAAGCTATGAAACTGTCCAGTACAAGACCATAAATTTCGTTTTCATTTGAGACTAAACCGAAAAAGGAGAAAAATTGTGGTTTTAGAGTTGATTGCAACTACACCCGGTTTAGCTTTTAAACCTTTTCAGTGAATCTGGTTATTAAAGTAAGTTGAAAGGACATTTCACGGGGATTTTAAATTTTTATACTTTTATAACGGGAAATATACAGCAGATCTACAAAACTTATCAAGTAGAAAAAAAACAATTACAGTTTTGGCAGATTCTATGTGTGAATTTTGCCGTTTTACAGTTTGAATATTTTGTTGATGTTGATCTTACAAACCTAACCTACAGAATTATGAAGAGTTTATAATAAAACATATACCGTTTTTAAGTGTCTTACCTAATTTACTATTTTTTTTTGTTTTACATACCAAGAAAATTCTTTCAGTACTAAACTTATGTTTTTTATGGGAAAGCCAAATATTATTGTCACTTGTCAAATTTGACAGATTACAATGTCAACTAGTTTTTTTTTAAATGGCGTTCTTTACATATGAGCACACCATTTTATTTTTATTCTATTTGGGGTATCAAAAAAATCCTTTTACTAATTAATTTACTTTCTTTGTCAGGAAGTTAAATATGGTAACACAGAATTGATCACTTTTCAAATTTATCAGTTTACGAAGCCTACTCGAATTTTTTTAAATGACACCCTTTACTTATGAGCATACCAACAAATAGCATTTTTCAATCCGTTTATGAAAACATATAACGCTTGATAGCTATTTTCAGTGGTTACTGGTGTACAGGGTGGTCCAAATTGGACACTTTTAAAGGCAAACCCCTTTATCTAAAAGAGATAGATGAAAACTGATGTCGGTGTCTGAGGCTCAATTTTTAGGATAAACTCAATGGTGAAAACCGCATATCAGTATCTAGTACTGTTTCAGATATACAGGGTGTTTTTCAGAAATATGTATTTTGGAAAAATGTTTGTATGTTAAATTTTTTTACAACTAATTTTTTAATAGTTATTAACGCAAAAATGTATTTTTTAAATGGGATACCCTTTATATTTTTCCTTATCCGAATAGAGCTTTAAATTACCATTCCAAAAATCTACTTCAAAATATAAAGGTTTTTAGTTTTTACGCGAGTTTTAAATGCACACTTTGTGTAGTAGGCTTTCGACGGAGCGACCATATGGTTTTAATTCAATTGTTTACTCGTAGTTGTCAAATTTTACTTAAGGATCAGTTATTGAATTGTCAAATAAATTCCAGTGAAGTTTGAAAATTACGAAAAATGGGATATGATGAGAAAATTCGGAAGCGGCAGGTAATTTGTACCACGAACGGTATTCAGAAAGGCGTCAACCCTTCAAGGATATATTTGCTCGATTGCGATATAACCTAGTTAATAGTGGCCAGTTTGAAAAGAAACGACCCAAAAATTATGTATCAAACAGGGATAAGGAGTTAGAAATAGCTATCGGAAATTATCACAACACTTCAACCAGACAGTTAAAAGAATCCACTGGACTATCAAGAACTAACGTAAGGCGTACTTTGAAGTAGCACAAATTCAGGCCATATAGGACAAGAAAAGTTCATGATCTTAGAGACGGAGATTTTCAACGGCCTATGGATTTTTGCCAATCGTTTCTCGAGAATTGTAACCATGTTCCGAATTTTTCATTAAATCGCATTTGAACAGACGAAGCTTATGTAAGCAATGCAGGTATTTTTAACCATTACAATAGCCAATCAAGGTCCGAACCGTTGGCCGGCAAGGTTACCGGATTTAATACCCATGGACTTCTATCTCTGGTGAAGATTGAAAGACCTAATTTTTAAATTGCTGACAAACACCAGGCAAGAGTTGAAAGTCGCAGTGATACAAAGTTTTGCAGCTCTCACTCCTCTTGAACTAATCAACTCGGTAAGAAGTGTTCAGAAAAGGTGTCGCCTATGTATAAATGAAACTGGTCGACACTTCGAACATCTCTTTTAGAAAATTGTTTTGTTTTAGATTGCTCTACTCGGAATAAATTGTTTTATTGTTGTTTTGTTTTATTTTCTACATGGTTTAAAGTACTATAGCATTTAGTAAATTTCATTGTAGTTATGACTCTTAGAGTTACTTCTGGGATTTTTTTTTTACGATTTGACCTCTATCGGTAAACAATTGATATTGCCGCTCCGTCCAAAGCAAATTATAAAATGTGCTATATTTTTAGAATGGTAATTTAAACCTCTATTCGGATGAGGAAAAATATACAGGGTATCCGATTTAAAAAATATATTTTTGTATTAATAACTACGCGAAAAAGTGCTTTGAGAATGTTTTTACAGAAATCAAAAATTTTCAATAGGAAAAGTATTACATTTTTTCAAAATGCAGATTTTTGAAAAACACCCTGTATATCTGAAAGGGTACTAGAGTTGTCGATTATCTCCTTTAGATAAAGGGATTTACCTTTAAGTGTCCAATTTGGACCACCCTGTACAGCGCATTCCACTTATTGAAGTGAATTTTAACCTATAAGTGGCTCACCCGATTTACTTTTTTTCCTTTTTAGGATATCGAAAAAAATATTTAACTAATAAACTTAGTTTTTTAAGAGAAAGTTAAGTATGATAACACAAGATTTGTTACTTGTTAAATTTGACAGTTTACAAAGAACAACTAGGATTTTTTTAAAATGGCATCCTCTACATATGAGCACTTCATTAAATAGTCCGTGTACAAAAATATATATATTTTCAGTAGTTACCGATTCAAGTTCTTGAACTAAATTTGAACTTTTAAGTGGCTCATCCGATTTATTATTTTCCTATTTGGGGTATCAAAAAAAATTCGCTTACCAGTAAACTTAGGTATTTATTAGAAAGCCAAATATGATAACACAAAATTTGCTACTGCCAGTTACACTTTTTTAAATGACACCTGCTAGATATAAGCACAACATTAAATAGCATTTTTGGTCCGTTTATAAAAATATATAATATATATTTATTCTAAGTTATTACCAATATAAAGGTCATTCAAGTTATTGAATGGAATTTTAACCATTACGGGGCTTACTCGAGTTACGTCTTCCTGTGTGACGCAACAAAAATTCGTTTACTAGCAAACTTAAGTTGTTTGTGAGAAATACGATAGAAAAACATTTGTCACTTTTCGAATCATACATTGCGACTAATTTTTTATCATTTTTGGCTTCCTAAAAAAAAAGCTAAAATTAGCAGAGAAAGAAAATTTTTGATATTCTAAATAGGAAAACAGTAAATTGGGTAAAAGTTAAATTCCAGTTTAATAAACTGAAGGCCCTGAATATGGCTAACGACTGAAAATAAATATAAGGTGTAAAACTTTGTGTGTGTAAGTGTAAAAGTGTAAAAAAGGGTAAACATTTTCGTAAACGGACTGATAAATGCTATTTATTGGCGTGCCCATATGTAGAAGTTGCTATTTAAAAAATTCTATTTAGCTTTGTGCACTGTCAAATTTAACAAGTTACAACTTTTTAGACATGCCAGGTAGGAATACGGTGAACCTCTTAAAAATTAAAATTCTATTCGATAACTTGAATGCCCTGTATATCAGTAGAACCTGAAAATAAATATCAAGTATTATATATTTTTGTAAATGTACGGAAAAATGCTTTTTATTGGCGTGGTCATATGCAGAGGGCGCCATTAAAAAAATTGATTTGACTTTGTGAACTGTCAAATTTAACAAGTGACAAATTTTGTGTTATCATAGTTGGCTTTCTCATATACAACTAAGTTTATTGGTAAAAGAATTTTGCTTAGTGCCCCAAATAGGGAATTAGTAAATCGAGTGAGCCACTTAAAAGTTAAAATTCAGTTCAATAACTTGTATCTGGTAACGAGGGAAAATAAATATTAAATGCTAAATAATGGGTGTATAAGTAGAGGGTGCAATTTAAAAAAAAAATGTTAGCTTTGTAATTTGTCAAATTTGACAAGCGAAAATTTTTTTGTTATATTTGGCTTCCTCATAAAAAACTAAGTTTGATAGTGGAAGAATTTTCTTGGTATGCAGAATAGGAAAATAGTAAGTTAGGTGACACATTTGAGAAAAAGTCCCTTTACAAATATATACATACACATATAGATGTGCATTATAAGAATGTAAAAAAATATATCATAATATATGTCCAAAATTAAATTATTATTAGCACACCATGTCGGATAACATTTAAGCAAAGGGATTCTTGTTTTACGCTTTGGGTGATTTATTTGCAGACAAGATAGTTCAGACCACTTGAAAGGAAATTACACATACGAATGTGAAATCTTATAAATACAATATATACGTTAAATAATTAAAGTAATGTTTATATTGATATTACGGATGTCTGAAAAAATCTCTACATGTTGCTTCTTGGTTTTTCTGAACGTAGTATAACTGAGAATATCTATGTTTTGATAATTAGGATAAGATTGATATTTCCGTAATCGTGTTCACAGCGTAGGTTACTTGTAATCACCGTGTTTACCGTGTAGGTTACTTTTTATTCCGATTTTGTTGAGATAACTGCGGAAATTCGCAAATTATACTCGGTTAGAAACACGGTCTTAGACAACTGATTCTAAAGAGATAAGGTTCTATACAAAAATTATTGAGAGTTTCGGTACAAGGAATTATATTCGGTGAGAATGTATTTCTTAAAAAGTGGCTAAAAATTATAAATTATAATAGTGGGTTTACGTAAAGCATTTTGTGTTATTTTTTTGCAATTTTGTCAACTAATATATGTTATTACCCACAATGTCTGGCGAATAATTTTCCCAACATAAAAAAATAAGAATTTTGAGACCTGTCAAGATAACTATTAAATGAACGAATTTTTTACGAAGTTTGTAAATATATTTATTTTACAGGAAAAAAATATACAGGATGTCTGAAAAATACGTCAGTAATAAACACCCTATTTATTTCTAATGAAATCTAAATTACTGAAGATACTTTGTCGAATGACCGCTTGAATATTTTCATGCTAGTAACACTCGCACTAGAGTTATACTCTTAGACTTATAATCCCAAACACTAGGCCATATTACAAGGTCCACTACTAAGTCAAAATGATGAAAAAAAGTGGGTCTACGGTTTTAAGTATAATTTTTAAAAAATGTTCTTCCAAGTTTCTCAGGGATTTACGGAGGTGAGGGTTTGTACTGAAAGGAGTGGAGTTTGTGTAAATTTCAAAATAAGAAACATTTTTTAACAAAGGGTTGTTTTTATTTTAAGTAATCTCTGGACTTTTTGAACGCACCGTGGATAATCTATGGATTTCCCAAGTGGAAAACTGTAGGATATCCTAAAAAGGGTTCTTAGGTTAACCGAATATTATATAGGGACATTACGATATATTGTTTATTGCTTAGGGATATTCCGTAGGGTTTAGCCTTAATTTGGCATATGATACTTATATATGTGGGTTATTCAACAAAAATTCAAATGTTTACAAAATAATATTTTTTGGTAAGAAATAGAGGTGATGAAATAAATATGAATTGGTCTTATATTTAATTTAGTAAATATAATAAACTAGCCGTGCCCGCGGCTCCGCTCGCGAGGTCTTGATTCACTACTATCGTCACTGCTTGTTTCTTATGTTACCTAACGTAATAAAATATCTGCCATTATTTCCCCTTAGCTCCCATTATTTTTCCTTATCTCCCATTATTTCTCCCTAATTTCCATTATCTAGGCTTATCTCTGCTCATCTCCCATTATTTCTCCTTATCTCCCATTATTTCTCATTATCTCCCATTATCTCACCATAACTCCCATTATCTAGACTTATCTCCGCTTATCTCCCATTATTTCTCCTTATCTCCCATAATTTATACTTATCTCCCATTATCTCACCTTATCTCCCGTTATCTAGGCTGATATCGAATTATATAGAGCATATGTATAAATTTATAAAAACACGTAAATCGAATAAGTGGTTCTTAAGTGATAAGCGCACTAACGGACAGACAGACAGACAGAGAAACGTTGCATTTTATATACATTATATTCTTTGCAACATGATATTGTTCCATATTTATTGGTTTAGGCAGTGTATTGCAAGAGAACGCGATAACGATAACCTTTTTTCCGACTTGATTCACTATTATCGTCACTGTTTATTTTATATGTTACCTAACGCAATGAAATATAACCTATAACTTGGCCAGAGAACATATGTGTGTTGTAAAAAAAGCACGTAACGCACTAACGGACAGAGAGACAGATAGACAGACAGAGAGACGTTGCATTATATATATATATATATATATATATATATATATATATATATATATATATATATATATATTATAGATAGATAACCTGGCCAGAGAACATATGTATGTTTTAAAAAAAAAAGCACTCAAATCGGATAAGTGGTTCTCTAGTGATAAGCACACCAACGGACAGACAGGCAGACAGGCAGAGAAACAGACAGACAGACAGACAGAGAGACGTTGCATTTTATGTATATTATAGATATAAGATTATAGATAACCTGGTCAGAGAACATATGTATGTTTTTAAAAAAAGTATGTAAATCGGATAAGTGGTTCTCCAGTGATAAGCACACTAACGGACAGACAGAGATACGTTGCATTTTATATATATATATATATATATATATATATATATATATATATATATATATATATATATATATCATAGATGTAATAAAATATATATCTATAACCTGGTCAGAGAACATATGTATGAATTTAAAAAATTACGTATATCGGATAAGTGGTTCTCGAGGGATAAGCGTACTAATGGACAGACAGACAGACATTTTATATATATTATAGATATAGATTATTATTATTATTATATAACCTGGCCGAAGAATATATGTATGGATTTAAAAAAAGACACGTAAATCGGATAAGTGGTTCTGGCGTGATAAATGCACTAATGGACAGACAGACAGACAGAGAGACATTGCATTTTATATATATTATAGAGTGTAGATATTCTCTGCTACATAATATTGTTCCAAATTTGATGGTTTAGGCTGTGTATTGCAAAGGAACGCGCTAGCAGCCAACTTTTTTTCGACTCCATTCACTATTATCGTCACTGTTCATTCGTTATGCTACCTATCGTAATAAAATATAGCCTATAACCTGGCCAGAGAATATATGTATGTTTTTTAAAAAAAGTACGTAAATCGGATAAGTGGTTCTCCAGTGATAAGCGCACTAACGGACAGACAGACAGACACACAGACAGAGAGAGAGAGAGACGTAGCATTTTTATATATAATATAGATAAAAATTTTCATTAATAATGTAAAAAGTAGTTAATATTTCATTTGAAAAATATGTTTACAAAAAAGGCTGTCATTCTTGATAGGTTCTGAAAATTATTATGTACTATATAGAGTGAAAACTATGGAGATTTTTGAACGTTTTTGCTAAAAATCGATTTTATTCTTCAATATAGTTTCTTTTAAGAGCAGTACACTTATTTCAGTGATCTTCCAACATTTTGATACCTTTCATATTGTACAATTTGCCGAGGTCTCTAAAATAAACATCATTTTCCGATTCGCCTTCTTTATTTACGCCAAATCTCTTTCACTGGAGCCACCTTTTTAGAAAGAGGTAATAATCACTCGAAGCTAGAACTGGTGAATACGGCGGATGGGGAAGCAATTCATAGCCTCATTGGTCCAAGTTCACCACCGATTTTATGGAATTGTGAGCTGGTGCATTATCTTGGTGAAACAACACTTTTTTCTTCGCTAAATGCGGCCTTTTTTTCTTGATTTTTACTATTCAAAGGTCACAATAGTCTTCAGTGATAATTGGCTCCTTCTTAAGACATTATTATTTCAGGTACATTCCAAAAAATACTTACCAAAACCTTTCCAGCTGACGTTTGTCTCTTTGGACGCTTTGGTCGGCTTTCATGCGGGTCTAGCCACTCCGCGACCTCTCTGTTTGCGTGTAGTGCTGGATCATTGTTTTTTCCACTGTTACGAATATCGAAACTCCTTTGAATTACGCCGAAAGAGTTCAAAACAGCGTTCTGAATCTTCGCCACGTTGCACTATGGGACAGAATCGTGCGTACCGTCTCAAAAATAGGTTTTGCGAATGTTCGATATTGAATATTTTGTTAATCCACATATCTAACTGAATGTCTAATACATATTATATAGAATTTAAAATAGATTATTTCTCCTTTTTTCTTAATAAAACTTGACTTGCAAGTTGACGCTCCAAATAATATCCATTATGTAGAACAGAATTGCACATGGTCATATTTTCATTATTTTCAATGCAAATATGTAAGTGTGATATATGGTTAGAATGGTTATTAAGTACCTTATTTAAAAAGCATTTAAGTAGACATTTATGTAAAAACTGGAGAGGTATACGATTGTTTTTGCAGTATCAAATATCCTAACCTTATTAGAAACTTTAAATAGACTTTTGACAGTTAGCGATGTCTGCCGATGTCGTAATTTTGATACCATCACATAGAGCAGCTCATATAAAAGTCAAGGCAAAAAAAACATTTGCCCGAATCTGCCACCTTTTAAATGGGATGAAAAATACCTGATGGGGAGGGAAATGCAAAATATTAAAAAAAAATTTTTAAGATTTAATTCAGGAGATTTTTTCGAAAAATAGATTATGTCTGACATTTTATTGTTAAATAATATTGTCTACTAGTGTCTATAGCGGACATAGGTAAGCAGGTAGATACAAGGCAGCTTTATCAGGTAATATCACTAGAACAGGTGACTATTGTTTACATCCCAGCAAGTTGTCAAAATTTTGTTTACAAACTACCGCATTGAACTACATAGATAAAGTGGTTGTTTTTTGAGAGAAGCTGTCGTGATTTTTGACAATGTGGTGAATTTTCTACCAACAAAATAGATGTGATTTTTTTCGGTTTTGTTGCTATTGCCGAACTGCTACTACCTGGTAGAGCTGCCTTGGGTAGGTAGAAAATTTTTTTGTGTTTTATATATAAAGATAGATTACTACCTAAATTACAGTTTAGGTAAGGTTGAAATACTGTTATTGGAAATCATATCATATCATATAAGAACGCGATAAATACGTGACTACCCGTAGATAATAATATTTTTCTCACGGAATTGAAGTATAAAAGTTATTGATTTAATTGTCATTTACCAGTACTTTATTGTGCTTCGACACAGAGTCTTCACCAACCTCGGTAAAAACAATATTTTCGAAGTACCTATACAACAAAATGAGTGAATTTGTTGTGCCTCGACGAGTATTATTCGAATTTTTCATCGACCATGGGACAAAAAGAGAAGATATTCAAAAATACTTAGAAGAATACCATCATTTGTCGTCTTCAAAAAGTGAATTAGTTGTGAAAAGTATTCACCACATCTAACCGAACCAAAGAACGTTTCTTTAATAAAAATACAACGTGGTTAGACGGTGAATTTAAGGTACAGTTCGACGAAATACCACTAGATATCAAACCTACAACATCTGAAGAACGTGGACGTCCATCAAAGTCTTATGAAGATCTGTCAGAGAAATCGAAAAAAAAGGAAGAATATGGAGTTAATTCAAGAATATGGACTCGAGAATATACATAACGCATACGTCCAAGGATTGCGGTCTGAAGGAGAATTGGAAGAAGCTTTTGTTGTTGCAATGATGCGGAATTGTGACAGAGATGAAAAAAAGATCATAAAGGAAAAATTGTTGCATGAAACTCGCAATGCACCATATTTTACGGCGGATGAAGCTTTAAGTCTTTTTGCTGATTTAGATCTTTCGAAATCACAATACGGATTACTTCGAGCAAGTCTGATTAACAAAAACTTCGATATATTGCCGTCATATAATATATTAACAAACGCCAAAACACTGTGTTTATCCTCCACCCTCCAGCATTGAAATAACTGATACAGGCGTTAAAGTAAATCTACAAGATTTGCTGGATCACACTACTGCCCGTATCTTAAAAATTGAAAATATTTACAACCCAACAAGAAGAAATCTTAAATTGTTTACCAAATGGGGATGTGATGGTTCATCGGGACAAAGTGAATATAAACAAATTTTAACAGATGACAGTAACTTGGTCTCAGATGCAAACTTATTTATAGCGTCTTTGGTACCAATAAAGCTGATTGATACAGAAACAAAAGAGGTTCTTTGGCAAAATCCGGCTTGCTCTTCTATTCGATATTGCCGACCAATTCTGATGGAATTTGCAAAAGAAACGCCCGAGAAAACCCGTTCAGTGGTCGGTGATATTCGGGGTCAAATTAATAATTTGAAAATTTCTGAGATACACATGGGGGACCAGCTAATTGAAATAAGTCACGAGCTGTTCTTAACTATGGTGGATGGAAAAGTTACACAAGTTCTAACTGACACAAGTTCTGGAGCTGTGTGTACGGTGTGTGGGGCTAAACCAAGCGATATGAATAATTTGGAGAAGATTGAATCAAAGCCAGATGATATGAATGCTTACGAGTACGGTTTGTCGACGTTGCATGCATGGATTAGGTGCATGGAGTTAGTTTTATATATTTCATATAATCTTTCGTTTAAAAAATGGGCTGCGAGAACTCCGGAAGAAAAAAAAGTAGAGAAGACAAGAAAAAACTTGTACAAAGTCTATTTCGAAGCCGAATGGGATTGCATGTTGATAAACCCCGGCAAGGAAGTGCAAATAGGAATGACGGCAATACAGCTCGACGTTTTTTTGAGAACTACTACTGCTCTTCAGAAATAACAGGAGTTAATGAGGATCTTATTAAAAGGTTTTATGTTATTCTTCACACATTGGCATGCGGTATTGCTGTAAATCCAGAAAAATTTGGTGAATATACTCGCGCTATTGCACAATTGTACGTTACACAATATATGTGGTATAACATGCCTTCTTCAGTACATAAGATCTTAATACATGGGGAAAGTATAATTAGACATTTTGCTTTTCTGCCTATTGGTAATTTATCTGAGGATGCCAAGAATCTCGTAATAAAGATTACAAAAATATCAGATTATGTCACGCTAGAAAGTGTCTAGGTTCGCAACGAATGAAGACGTATTTCATGGTCTTTTATTTACATCAGACCCATACATATCAAGTATCAGAAAACCATCAGTCACTGTTGCCAAGGAACTGTTAGACGAAGCCAAGAACCTCTTAGATATTTAAATTGTAGTTTGTATATCATTTTTTTTTTTCTATTTTATGTAGTGGATTAATAGATGTTTGTCATTTATTATATGCTATTTTCATATGTAATATTAACAAAAATCCGAAATAATAGTGTATATCATTAAACTGTATAATTATCATTCAATAAGTTAAGTAAACTATGTTTTTGTATGAAAAAGCGTCATTTTTATTTTTGTATTATTTTTTTATATATTATAAATAAAATAATTCTCGCAAAAAAGGAAACCGTCCTCCCTCCGATTTTCATAAATTTTCAATAGAGTTATCTAAAAATCAATATTTTGGACGGACAAAATATCCGTCCGATTTCCGAAATTTTTTTATGTGTTCAGCCTGTTGACAAATTCTTTCAAAAAGAAGAAAGAATTTCGAAAATCGGTTTATAAATGGCCGAGATATTCAAAAATTAATTTTTCGGACGGACATTTTGTCCGTCCGATTTCCAAAAAAAAATTATGGGTCCCAACTGCAAGCAATACCTTTCAAACAAAAAAAGAATTTTTAAAATCGGTTCACAAATGGCGGAGTAATATTGAAACAAACATTAAAAAAAAAAACAAAAAAAAGGAACAAAAAAAAATACACACGTGAAGTCGGTTAAAAATTAACAACGAATGTACCATTATTTGATATTATATACATTAGAGATACTACGTACCAAATTTCAGCTATTTACTTCAATCAACGACAAAGTTACAGATTTTTGAGACGGTACGCACGATTCTGTCCCATAGTGCGTTGCTGTTTTTGATCAATCTTGAGAGTGGGCGGCATTCACTAGGCACATAGCTTCACGATGTCAGCTACCTCTCCCATTTTCATTTTGGGGTTATCCAGAACAATATGGTGGTTTTTTTCTGTGTTTTTTGGAGTGACTGCCTTATTTGGGCGTCCAGAACGTGGTGCATCATTGGTGCTTGTACGACCGTATTTAAGTTCATTAGACCGACGGAGCTGATGGGCCATAACAGTTCTCAAGCTATTTTTGGGTTCCGGCTGAATATTTTCCATCAAAAAGCAATGTTAAATTAGCAGCAAAAATCAAAAGTACCGTCACCTAAACAGCTGTAACTCGCAAGCTAATAGACAAGATGTCATAAAAATTTTACACGAATCTTCTGAGAGTTGACACTATCTGAAAATCACATGATTTTTTTGTTTGTGCTGCAAAATATCGGAAAGTCTCGGGACTTTTCACTCCATGTTAGTAATTATTAACTTTAATAAGTAACAAGCTAATATAAAACAATGTTAGTTACAATTTCTGGTACACTGCTCACGGAGGTTTTTTCTAAGGTCCTTTATTTTGGACATTCGTTTTTGGAGAGCGACACTGGCCGCTTTCATCGATTTAATTTGAGGATTTTCTATGTTTTCGGTCGTCTCTCTGCTTGTACTTGCTTTTGTTTAATTAAAGCCCAGTCAGTACCTTTGTATTGATCGATACTGAGAAATAATTGGTGAATTTGCGGTTTTAGGTACGAAATCCACATTGTTTTCGTTAACGAGTTCGCTGTCAATTGGGCGTAATGAGCTGAGACAAAATCAAGCTAAACCAATATTGATCCATTATGTTTTCGTAAAAAGGGCAGCTAAACTTTGTCTGTACACCTCGCTGCTAATTGTACTCGTCGTTTCGCAAATAAAGATTTACATTCCGCATTGGCGTATTGCTGCTCATACGAGCTATTTACTTCCAATTTTTTTTACTGCAGTAGCAATTTCACACAGTATAAAATTGTGTACCGGGCAATGCCTAAAAGTCTGCCTTGACATAAGTTTCTCCGTTTAAGACCATGCAGGCGTTCTTCTCCTTAATTAAATCGTATAACTTTGTGGATCTTTTTCTAATAGCTTCCTGCTGGGTAACTGAAACTTTTTACCACTTTTTGCTTTCCATATGTTTTTAATTAGCAATTTCTGTTGGTCTTCAATTTTTCTCGATATTACGAATTGAAAGGGTTCGATTGTGTAATTGTGTTAAAACTTTGAAATATGGGGACTTTTCCGGGTAGTTACTTAAGTTTGTAGATAGTTATTTATAACGGAATTGATGGTAGAGCTTGAAATTTTTAGCTTCTTTACAATAAAATGCCTTAGCATATTTGGTTTCTCAATATTTTTTTTTTCTTGTTTCTACTTGATTTATTTTTAAGCATAATTGATAGACTATTTTGATAATCAAGTGTCAGAATTTTAAAGAATCGACGTTTGTAATTTTTTTTATGGGTCTAGCACACGTGCTGCAGGGAAGTCCCTAAAGCGCTATAGGAGCGACATGTATGCGGAAAAATGTTGTTCTTGAATCGCTGTAAATTGTAATCGGTGGAAAACACAGTCCTGGACAAATTATTCTAAAGGGATGATGTTCTCCACATAAAAGACTGCTTGAAAAGCGTTGTACGAGGAGTAACAAGCTGAACCTCATACGGATGTCAAGTATTAGCGCGACGTGTATTTCTAACATGCACCGCTCTAGGAGGAATTAAGCGGGCTAAATCCTTCGAACACTTTTTATGAAAATACTTGTAGAATAGGCTCAAGTCGCCAACCGTTCTTCGATGTTCCAGCGAATCAAAGCCACCGGTCAGTTCCTGGTCTCCAGTCAGACGAACAGCTCGTCTCTGAATAGAATCCAACAAATGTAGTGGATGCTTGGGAGCGGTATTCTATAGCTGGTCTAATTTGAGCTTCGTAAAGAATTAACAGTTATTATGGAGTGTAAAGCTTTCTGGTTCGAAATAATATTCCCAACTTTTGAGAAGCTCTCCTTTCTATGCTTGCAACATAGCCATGCGAGGACATATTTGCTCCCAAATTAAAGCCCAACAAATTGAGTGACGATGTTAGAGGAATGGAGTGCCCCGACATAATTGTGTCGGGTTCAGCAACTTAACTTTTTTACAAAAAACAGCCGCCTGGGTTTTTGTAGCGTGAAATTCCACTTGGTTACCGTCACCCCAAGATAGAATTTCTTCCAGGTCTTTGTTAACTTGAATAACTTCTGCTGTCGGTGAATATTCGTCTGAGTAGCCGATGTCCGAGCGTCCAAAGTGAATGAAGAGATAAGCGTACTGTCATCTGCAAAGCTGTAGATTGGATTTCCGGTCTTTTCCAGCAGATCGTTAGTGTAAATGAGAAAGAGAGTAGGAGACAGTATGGAGCTTTGGGGCACACCGGCGTTGATAGTGAAGGTGTTAGAAAGAAATCCGTCAACTGCCACTCGTAAAGAACGCTCTCTGAGGAAACATGAGAGCCACAAACAGAATTTTTTAGACATACCATAAGAGCGTAGCTTAGCCAACAGTCCATCGTGCCAAATACGGTCGAATGCCTTGGATATGTCAAGAGAAACCGCTCGAGATTCTCCAAAATGTTCAATTGCGTTGTTCCAAACATGTGTTAGAAGATCTCCTATTGATCTATATTTATGAGAGCCATATTGGTGATCGCTAATAATGTTGAATCCTTCAAGATATTTTAGAAGACTTTGATTGATGATAGCCTTTTCCATGAGTTTCGATATTATTGAAAGCAGTGCGACTGGTCGGTAGTTATTTGGCAAGGTCGTCTTGCCTTTTTTAGGAATCGGCTGAACTGTGGCACATTTCCAGCAGGAAGGAAATAGTTCCTTTCTGTGCGTTAGGTTGAAAAGTTTACAGAAACCTGGTGTTAGTTCCCTCGCACAGTTTTGGAGAACTAGCTTCATTAAAATACGTTTTATGATACGCTGTCTGAAGACAATATCCTTGACTGCACTATGGGAATAGTAGGTGGTATTTTTCCTTGTAAATCGACAGCAGAATGTGAAGCAAAGAGTTCAGCCAACAAGTTCGCTTTCTCAACAGGTGTCGCTGCAATAGAATTATCTGGCCGTGTGAGTGGTGGTATGGTGAAACTGCCTTAGTGACTGACCCAAAGGACCTGGAATTGTTGGGACAAGCGAGAAGTTTGCTTCTAATTCGTTGATTGTGTGCCTCCTTGGTTTCGTCGATAATTTCCTTGCCTCTGTTCCGGGCACGAACAAAGGTGTTACGATTTATATTTTCACGCCATTGTCAGGAGGCAAGATGTTTAGAAGCAACCTCTTCTCTGCCTTTTCGGTCAAACCAAGGCTTGTCGTTGGAAGGGCATTTTTTCGAAAAAGGGATGTAAGCTTCCATATCAGGCAAAATAACATCGGAAACCTCCTTGGCGAGGTCAGATGGGTCGTCGGATCGAAAACAAACGTCTAACCAAGGGAAAGTTCAAAAATATTCCATGTGATCTTCCCATTTAGCAGATTTGTAGTGCCAAATCTTGCGCGGTTCAGGCTCCTCTCTGCCACTGATTGCTAGGATACTGGATGTGGTTAAAAACAGATCAAGAAGTGGTGGACAAAAAGATAGATTCCAAAGTTACGCCTAAATCGGGAATACAAGTTGTACCCAGGATAAAGATAGTTGACTGTGCTGGTCGATGAACTGACCTTGGTTTCACAGAGAGCGAGTACATGAGGTTTATTTGACTGCAAGTGTTGGTGCACTGAATTTATGTTCGAGTTTAAACCTCGTATGTTGCAAAAATCTCTTTTAAAATTATGATCTCGGCATGCCGACGTCCCTGAACGAGCCCCCACCCAGAGATCCGAATGGGGGGCTATTTTACCCTCGGCATTTTTTGTATCAAGGTGCCTCATCATGCTATTTGGTCACACAGTTCGGGACATCGGTACAGCCACGAAACGTTAAGCAACTTCACGCAGCCTAAGCCGATGCCATGGTATCACACTGGGCGATGCTGGTGGAATCTGAGCATCTACCATCTAGGATACAAACAAAAATCAATGCTGTAATGGTTTCCAGAAATTTTTCGCGCATAAATTGAATTTTACAATTATATTGTATTGTTAATACTAAATGGCGTCTAACATTCGCTATACTTCAGTTTTAGCATAACCAGCAATTGTCGATGTCATGACAAATCTTTTGAGTCCGTTCAATAAAATCAGTTTATTACTTTAAGCTCTACGAAGAAATTAAGAAACATACTCGCAAAAACTAGACATAGCCTAAACATAGGGGAGAAATTATATCCCTTTGCACTTCATATACCTGCCTTTTTTGTGTTTCTCTCAGGTCAACGTCAATTACCAGGATAATGCAGCCGTAGACAGCTTTTAGACAAAGCTCATATTGTTATAATACTAGAAATATAGATCTAGATATTCCATAATAATCGTTATGCTTATTTTACATTTTGACAAGTCTGAAAGACGAAACCGACTCCTCCATTTTATTTGATTTATCACCAAACTATTTATATTCTCGAGCAATATTGCAAGTGCAAATATTTATTCTCTTTCTAGCAAGTCACAATAAAAACAGTGTGTACACTGCGATCAAATTATTGGAAAAGACGTGACCTCTCGGGTAACCTTTAAGCTGTCTGAGCAAATAATACTGAAGGAGACATTTTAAGATAAAAAGCTATTTTAAGTGAAAGGCAAAACTGGAGTAAAAAGATAGTTCAGATGATAAAATTTCAATAAAACTTTTTTAATGCTATAAAGAAATAAAAGGACAGCTGATTTTGAGTTTGATGGAACTTTAATATGCCATAGGGTCATAAAGTCTTCAGTGCAGAAATTAAATAGTCTAAATATAAAATTAGAGATATTTAGAAATAATAATTTTGATTCACACATTGGTAGATTTCATTTCCAGGCAATATTTTACGAATAAACTTCAGGAGCAGTCATCGGTTACTTCCCACTATTACCTATCGTTTCCAATTTTTTTCCTTAAAGAAAATTGTGGTGGTGAAATGTGGACGACACACCTGAACATCTCAATTGGTAATATATATTTGATTGTGATTGATGATTTTAGATGTACTGATACAAAAGAAAAGTGATAGCATCTTTGACAGTCAGAGTTAACCTAAAACCATATCATTTAAATAGATACTCGGCTGCTCATACCATCATCCTTGCTCATCAGTATTTATAACTCTACCAGTATGGGATGAACATTCAATCGCATCACAACAGAGAAACTGACTAGTGATAATGCCATAAAACCTTAATGTTTAAGCATGTTTTGAACCAATCTTAGATAGATTCGCCCGTACAGAAATTAAATTCATATCGTTCCCTTTTTTATAAGAATCAGATCCAAATTTTAGTTTTCTCATTATTTTTCCACTATTTATATATTTTAGGTTACTTTTGCAAGCATTGTAACTGCTACAAAAATTTTAAATTGTTGTGGCCGTTACTTGATAAAATTAATTTTCTTTACTTAACGATAACCAGACATTACAACAAACACAAATTCTCTATTTTTCACAAACCCTCACATACAGATACTACAATAAACATAAATTCAGCTCACCCCCTACAATACAAATTGGCAGCTTACCACAGTATGTTGCATAGACTTGTAAGTGTCCCCTTATCTGTAGAAGATTTTAACACAGAATTAAATCTACTAAAACAAATTGCTGTTAACAACGGACACCATAGACTCAATTCTAAACAAAAAATTAAAAAATAAAGCTATTTCTTTAGTATACCCAAGAAAGAAAACATAGGTAAAAAAAATATAATGTTTTAACCTATTTTGGTAACACGTCAGAGAAAATTAAAAACCACTTAAACAAATATAATATTAACATAGCTTTTAGAACAAACAACTCGTTAAGAAAATTCATTAAAAACGCAAAGGAAAAAACAAAATAGATCAAAAAAATCTGGAGTGAATCAGTTGAATTGTGGTTCTTGTCATAAAATTTACATAGGTCAGACAGGTCGCTCATTCGAAACTCGGATTTCAGAACATAAAAAAGCTATTTAAAAAACAAAACAGACTCAGCTTACAGTAATCATTTAACAGAATCAAATCACCTTTTTGACGATAAATTTAAAATTTTACACATACAAAATAAAGGCGTCAAATTAAACCTATTAGAAAATTTAGAAATAAATAGAATTAAAAATTCAGACATTATCTTAAACGAACAAAAAGATACCTGTCTGACCCATGGTAACTCACTTTTACTCAATTTATACAATTTATATTCAGAATGGATTTCCCAGCAATATTCATTAGCATATAGTATTAATTTAATTACCCATCTACCTTGGGGTATTTTTATAAATGTAACAACATTAATATTCAAATATGATTTTGTATCAGACGAAGCTATAGTATAGCGAAACGCGTCATACAGTTTCTGTGAAACTAAATAAAGTGGAAATTTGACAAAATCAGTCTTTCATTACATTTGCTACAAAAATTTCTTGTCTTTAAATAGCTTCTCAGCATTCTGTGATTATTTACTATGGTTTTGACCACAGCCTGTTTCAAATGTAAGAAGGTTTTGATTTTGCCACTCAAAACGATATGCAGTCATTATGTTTATAATTACTTTATTTCACTGTTTCATATTTACTTTTAAGAATATGCAAGTGTATGTAAAATAATTATAAATAACACTTAACCATAAATAATGAGAAAATCAACTCAGAAATTTATGGGTTGCGGCAAATAGCAGACAACAACTTAAGGAATTTTAGATTTTTTCATTAAAAAAGAGCAACTAATGTTGAAACAAATATCTAGAGTTCAGTATTTTGCAATTATTTACTAACAAAAATAACATATACAAAGAATTTTCTACCCAAAGATAAAATTTTCGGCGTAATGTAGAACGATATAAATTACAATTTTTTATCACTGTAGGATAATATGGTCTTTTGAATAAATTGCATAAATAAAACATTTCCATGTTACGTGCTTTTTTGCAATTCGCGCGCTCGTATTAGTTGAACTATTGGCAATCCCATATTACGCGAAGGTCTGCGCAATACGTTACGAAGTGGGTAGTACAAAGCCGAACAGCATTAATATTAACATCTCTGGTTAATGACTTTATCTAGTGTGAATTTTAGAATTTAAATATACAATTATGTTTTGACCCCTAGTTTTGGTGGTATGTTGCATATATCCTTCATATTTTGTTTAGAGAATCCTTATTTAAGCCGGAAAAATAAATTTTTATTTTTGGTTTTTCGGCTTTAATAATCACGGATTGTTTCACATAACTTAAAGTGTGCAATATTTAGTGCCTGTTACTGAAGTGCAGAAATTCAAATGCATTTTGTTGTAACATCATATTACCCAATGAGTTATTCAGATAAGGTGTTATATAACACGTAGGCTTAAAAGCTTTTGGTCTGACACATAAATGTCGCCCTTTTAAAAAAATCCATATAATTTTTAGGAAATACCAACCTTCAAACGACAAGTGTCAATATTTCATGACATTTCAACGATTAGGTTACAAGTTACAGTGGTTTTAGTGACGTTACTTTTGATATTTTCAAAACAATGGAAAAAATCGAATTTCGTGTGTCATTTAATAAATAACTGTCATCTTCATTTTTTGTTGCAACAGCGCTTGCTACTCTGTAGCTACACGATTCATTTAGTTGTAACAATTATTTCTGGGAGCTTTATGAACAACAATGTTATTAAAGCTCTCATTAGCCTGACTTGAAGCTGCAACAGCAAATTTAGCAGCATTTTTAGCAAACCTTTCAAAAAGCTCTTTTATATAGTTTGTTATCATATAGTTTTAATGTATGAGGTTTTAAACCATTGCCAGCATCAGTTCGGCACCAAACACCACAATTTTCGTGAAGGTCAAAGAAATGATCTGGAAGAGATCGAAGAGTAGTTGTTAGTACAGTTGCATTTCCATCATATTTTTTCACAGTATGCTCGAAAGTCTGTTTGATATAAGGGATAGTTTCGGCTGCTCCCAACTCTTTGAATTTCTTTTTCATAATGATTAATGACTCATTAAAATGTTTGTATAAATGATTAGTGTCTGTCACCTTATAAATATGATCTTCGAATCCATGACGAACTGGTCCTATTCTAGAGCTATCTTCATCACCCACTAAAACTCGCTTTTCTTCTTTCAAAATCTCACTATGGTTTATCAATTCTACATCAACGCTTGGTTCCATGGCTTTTGCGCTGCCATCGTGATTTTTTCGGCAGTCATGATCTTTTCGCGAATGTCCTTTATCGCAAAGCTTACATTTATGATTACGAACACCGTAATCTAAAATTTCCCCACTTATAAATCCAATAATAGATCCATAACCATTTAAGCTATTATAGCTTTTGCCTTTGCCCCGTTTACTCCAAACCATATCCTAAGAAACTCTAATATAGAAAATTTCTCCTATTGCTAAATCAACCTCTTCATTAATTTCAGAGGAGGTCCATCTGGTCCATCTTGTGGTTTAAATGAGCAGTAAAGAAAAGAAATTAAATGAATAGGAAATTTTAGGATTTGACAATATAATGATATTTAAATTAGTTTTATTTTCATATAATATTTCATTAATCGATTTTTATTGTTGTACAAATTTTCTTCAATCGATATGCCATTATAAAAGTCAAATCAAAAATAGATCACAGAGAGAAAAAATTAAAACATTTGTAAACTTAATTTTTATACAGTTCTATAGAGATTAATTATTTAATTAATATCTTTAATTAAATTGGATATACAAGTAATTATTTTAATTAAGTATAAAATATTTACAATTGATTAGAAAATGGATTTATCAAGTTTTGCAAAGCCTTAGTGAATTAATGAAAATAAAAAAAATACAGTATATTTTACAAACATTCTATAATTTTTGAGGAGTATTTAATTTCATTTTCATTTATTTCTCAGTAATACAATTTTCAATCTAGATGTGAAAACTTTTTATTATTACAATTTTTCCTTCAATTCATCAATTTTATTAATAATTAATTAACATCTTGTGCACTATGCCTACAACTCTCTTTGGCAGTTTCTTCTATTGCTGGACCAATTTCACGTTCATATCTTTTAAATATTGGAGGTACATATATTCATTGAAGCGAGTAGTTTATTCAATGCAGTGCACCCTAAACCTGAATGAACAGCACCTTCAAAAGAAACAAATAATTAAGTTTATAAAAATATGAAAAATAATAATAATAATAATAAATAATAGTTGTTAAATTAAATAATTCACTAAATATATTTATATAAAAATAAAGAAATATTTACCTAGAACAGCTTTGGTGTTGACATGCTCATACTTAACATTATTAAACTCCGTACGATTTGTGATGGCATAGTCGGCCATAAAACCGAGAGAGAAGGTGCCTAAGTATTGTATCTGCTTTTACTTGTATGCTAAGAATGGCAAGTCCCACCCAATTATCTGCCAGTGTTCTACCTTTGCCTATTACGCCCTGGAATCGTACATTCGACAGAGATACCACCAATTAGCCGCTAATGACAGGAGTCGTATTTGAATTTGTTTGTTATTTGTGATTATTTGTCAATAGAGATATTACAAATAAAAATTCGAAATGCCACGAGAAGTATTGAATTTTCAAAGTCGGAAGTTAGTACTAAATGTTCTTGATTATTTCCAAAATAAAAAAGAAAACTTATTGACAAGTTTGTCTGTGATTAAGTGTGCATCTGAGGCATTAAAACTAAGTTTGAGAACGGTAGCCAGAATAAAACAAGAAGGCATTGGTGGTGCTAAAATAGAGCGTACGAGGATAAGAAGAGCTCCAAAGATCAGAGACTTGAGAGAGTCCGAGAAAAGTGAGATCCGAAAAGTTATTCATGAGCTAATTGTAGAAGGAAAAGATGTTACTTTGGACCTGATACGTAAACAGTTAGAATCAAAACAAATTTTAAGCTGCAGCAGATCGACACTTGGTTTAATTATGAAACAATTAGGATTCAAATACAAAATTGCCAACGGAAGAAGATACATCATGGAGAAATCAGAAATATCATCAAAACGAGTTAAGTTTTTGAGAGAGTATGTTGCCAATATGAGTTCTAACGCTCCCCTAGACGTTGTGTTTTTAGACGAAACATGGATTCACCAACATGGAAGCAGCATACGGACTTGGCACGATGAAAATCCTCGATCTGTATGGAACAAAAAACCAGCCGCTGGAAAAATATACATCATCGTTCACGCTGGCAATAGCAACAGATTTATAGATGGGAGTGAGCTTGTCTTTTCCACAAAAAAACAAGAGTTATGACTACCACGATAATATGAACGCAGAACTCTTTGAAAAATGGCTGAGAGAAAAACTGCTGCCGAAGCTCGAAAGGCCATCTTTAATTATGGATAATGCACGATATCATTCTAAACTTAGCGAAAGTGTACCAAATGAATCGACAAGAAAAGGAGAAATCATCAATTGGCTGCGAAGTAAGCAGATTAATTTCCCACAAAATGGTCTAAAATGTTAGTTGTTAAAAATTATCAAGAATTACAAAACAAACTTGCCGTATGCTACAGACGAACTAATTGCTGAAATGGGTCATCAAGTTTTAAGATTGCCTCCTGTATATTTAATGCCATAGAATTGGTGGGATTTTTTAATAAAAACATTGTAAGTGAGGCGAGGCACGATGATAATGCAGTAATATCTGTTTGGAAGGCAGCTCTCCAGACAGTTACCAAAGAAAACTGGATCAGTTGTATAACACATACAGAAAATATAATCAAAGAATACTGGCAAAAAGAGAACATACTTGATGTAACGGTGCCACCAATTGTTATTAATGTAGACGAAGGATCATTTTCTGATAGTAGCAGTTCCAATTTTGACTCTGATGATGATGTTTCATACTTTATTTGTATATTTATTTTTCAAAAAAAAATATGTTGCCAAAACGCAGGTACTTACTTCTTGGCAAATTATATCATACCAACATATTTACCTACATTTTATTTTAGGGACTTTACCTATATCAATTTTCTATTGTTAAATTTGCACCTACAATATTTAGATTAGCTTAAATTCTTTTTATTACATTGAAAATATTTTATTAAATAAACATTCTGAAACTTTCACCTAAAGTACTTTATAATTCTGACTGTATTATTTTAGAACTGTGATAATTTATGTAAATATCTTTTGATAGAAATATGCTTTAACTTCATCTTTATATCCAATAAAGCCTTGCAGTTATTAGAAATATGAGTGAATGTTTAATATCCTCTCCTATTTTCTGCTTCTTATAGTCCATTATAAAAAGACAAATTCTGCATGTCCAAACTCATAATCAAAACACTTCCTGATACTTATAGATTTACCTGAATCAATCTCTGAGTATGGGTGTACTCGTTAAATTAATAAATGACACGTACACGTACTCCCAAATAATATAATCGAGGTCGTTAATGACGGTTGTCTTACATTGACCAGATCGATTTTTTTAAGGCCGAATAACATCTGTTGAAGTATAAGTCGAAGCAAGATGCACAATATCTTTTATTCTGTCGAGCATTTTATTGCCGACTATGCCATTACAAATCGTACGGACTTTATTTGTAATATGCATTTTACCAGTCGGTACTTTCGTATAACATAACATTCATCACAAGAAATATCTAATTTTGATTTAAGACCTAAACGTTTCTCATTATCTCGTAATCTTGTCTAGTGAAAGGACTTTTTCTTACATAGACAACACTTTAAAATGTTATTATAATAAAAAAACCTAAATAACCTGTATAAACATCACTTCTATAGAGCATTTGGTATACGCATTAGCAGCGTTGCCACATTTATTTTCATTAAAAGTGTGTATCTGCATATGAAAGTTTCCATGTATCGAATACAGTCCCGGATAAAAATTAAATACTCTGTTATTGAGTATTTTAAACTTTTTGTATTTACTATCGGGCTATACTTTTGGCTCCGATTGTCACGAGTGAACTACCTTAAGAATAAAATATTTTGGCACAACACCTAACCCACTACAAACCTAAATGACTTAATTGTTGATTAAACTTAGAAAAATCCAAACAAAAATATATAAACAAATGTATCAATCTTGTCTCCAATTAATTTTGGATAGTTGGGCGATCCTCCCCTCTCCCTACCCTGTGTCTACTAATGTGTGTACCAATCAGCTCAATATAACTGTCTAAGGTTCATTTTTCCTCTTTATTATTTTGTAAAACTGTATTACCAAACTTAAAGTATTACGCTTTAGGCATGCTTTTGATATTTTCGTATACACTTAAACTGGCTTATTGCTCTATAAAATGAGTCGATACGAACTTTTATGGACATCCGAGGGGAGATGGTCCGGGATTAAATGAGATTTTAGAGCGGACGGTCCATTTTTATGATTTTGTGGTATGTCATAAGGGTCCGATAAGCACAACAAAGGTTTCTATTACACTATAAAGTTTTGTTAATAATCCATACCTATATGATGCATAACAGATTATAGTTTGAACTAAATTACATATTTTAAAACAATGGATAATAAGCGTATCACATGTTTTAACCAATGCGACGAGAAATTAAAGTGTCCTTATCTACTACGAATGAGTTTCGACAGTCCAAAACACTCATTACAGGGCAACATGCAGCTATGCAGCAGAATAATATTGATCGACTGGTATTATTAAGAATGAAATGCCGCTATAGTCCGGGAGGCAGCGACATACTACAAGAAGTCATTATTAAAGGTTGTCTTTCTTTTGTACAGATCGTAATTCTGTAGATTAATTAATCATTCTAAACACTAAATTTAAAAAAATGGTCATGAAAAATCGGCTTTAGATTCTAGTACAAGATTACCATACTTTGTCTTAACAGGTCAGATTCAGATATATGTAAAAAGCAGCTGTTTGAAAATAAAATTGTATCAATAAAGTACCATTCACTTACCACTTACCTAACTATTTTTTCTGTTTTTTACTCATAATAGAAATGTTTATAACAACCTCCGTATTACCGTCAATGCATGCGTCATAGTTTCCAATCATTTATTTTGGATCGCAACAAAAATAAACTTATTTTACTAACACCACAGCCAAAATAAAGATTAAAGCTTTCACTTTATAGACCAAGAGGGCGACCCGAAATTTTGACCTGTCGACTAACCGTCTGCCTAGTTGTTCATTCTATCGGGCGAGTCGAATAAATGCCTTAAACATTGATTTTGTGGCGCCCGTGCCCTGGAATGCTTAGATAAGACCCAAAATGCTACATCCACTGTTGTTTAACCACTTGAGTCAAGTACCATAACATTTGTTGACACTAAAAAAGTCGAGCACTCCAAAGGGCAGACGCCGCCGAGATTGGACCCAGCTTTAGGGCCCAAAAAACGTCGATCCAAATCTGTTCTTTAACCATGTAAAATCAATAAAGGACAGGGCTGGACCCGCTATTCCAGCCAAATACTGTCGTTATTCGAGTTTTTGAATAAATAAGCCAGTAAGTCTCAAGTTTTGGGTCCTACGCGTTTGCCCAAGTTATTTTTGGAACCTTGGCAGATAGTGACATCAAATTTTAACAGGTTATAAAAGAGAACATTCTTTACCATCTGTAGTAATAGATAATCTGCGAGGAAAGTTTGTTTTTGAATAGGAATGTTTCAATTTTTTAGTTATATTGTAGTAAAGTTTCGATGTTTCCGGGTGTAATGCGAAGGCTTTAAGTCAAATAAAAAAATTTCCTTAGCAGATAGCGAAATCAAATTTTAACAGGGTTATAGACCATACCATGTGTAGTAATAGACAATCTGCGAGGAAAGTTCGTTTTTGAATAGGTATGTTTCAATTTTTTAGTTATAATAAAGTTTCGATTGTTCGGGTGTAATGCGAAGGCTTTAAATAAAAAAAATCTTAGCGATAGCGAAATTGATTGAAATTTAGATTAAACGCTTGAACAATTTAGAAAATACTTAATTTTAAATAAATACTTTAAATTTTATGTAGAACCTATAATAGCGTCTATATTATCAGAATTGCCTGATAGAATGGACAACTAGGCAGACGGTTAGTTGACAGGTCAAAATTTCAGGCCACCCTCTTTGTCTATTAGGGTCTATTGGTTACTGGACTACAGTTTTTAAAAAAAGAAATGCAAATGATAGATTTGAATAAAGAAAAATATGGCTCGCGTGGACAGCATTTAAGAGATGAAATCATGTTACAAAATATAAACCAAAGATTTACGACATATATAAAACAAAAATATGAAATCAATGCATTATCCCAGTCTTACTGGAGGGGCTGAAATGTGGGCAGTCACAAAGAAAACAACGAGTTTGATGCAAACTATCCAACACCATATGGAGAAAACATTGCGGGAAGGGACAAAAAAATCTATAGAAATGATTGCACGTACCAAAATGGAAGATAGATAGGCAAAATGGAGAAGAGAAGGATTCGTAGCAAGAACGGAAAGGACAATATGGGCAAGCAACACGACCGGATTGAAATCGTTAGGAAAGGGATTGAGAAGGGACGGACGGACGTAGCACAGGACACAAGCAGACAGAGGGAAATTAGGGAAGCATACGTCCACTTATGGACGATAAACGCTGCATAGAGGGAGAATGAGAGAGACATTATTAAAAGGAATAAATTTTGATAGTTTTGGTGCGTTCGTTATTTTATTCATTTTTAGTATTCTGTAGGGAACACTCATGGGATCACTTCGGTGTCCATCTGTCTGTCCGTCCGTCTGTCACCCCCGATTTTCTCCGGGACTATTTGACATGGAAAGTTGAAAGTTGGCACAAATATAGGAATTGATGGCCGTGTAGTTTTGAAAGTTAAATTTTGACTTAAGGGGTTAGTTTTGGGGTGTGAATTCGGAAGTGAAAGAAAAAATTATCTGGTCATCGAGTCAGGTGTCAAATGAAAGCTAGAAAACATGAGTTCAAAAATATATATGATGTAATATTCCCGCAAATTTTTCTTCATATTATTTTTAAAAACCGCCAAAAACCGCTGTCTACTCCCTTTATCTCAAAAAATACTGATCAAAAAATTGAACGAGTGCATTACTTTTGATAATTCAACTGTTATTGAAAAAAAAAAAATTTCAAAGTCATCAGTTTTCAACAAAGATCGGAAACCTATTTAGGGTGTATTTTGTGAAGTCACTGATCATTTTATACCTCCATAACAAAATTTTTTATTTTAAAAGCAGTCACCGTACGGAACACTAATTGCGCAAGTCCGACTTGCACTTGGCCGATTTTTTTAAAACGAAGTCTCTTCCGGTAGGCTTTCTGCATATCATGAGATTAGAAGAACTAATAAAAATAAAGTATGGATTGAGAGCTTGTCCAACTGACTTTTTAGAATCAGTGTTTAGATCTGAAGCGTATATTTATATTCAAGACTCATACGTTGGCACAGCCTCAAAGGAAATTGTTGCCCTTATATTTCAAAAGTTATTTTAAAAACAAATAATCTCGGTGCCGAGTTAGCGTTTACAAGAGAAAATTTGAGTGGGGTTATAGTTTACATTTTAAGTTTCAAAGATAACAGCTGTGTCATTGTCAATTTAAATATTTGCTTCGGTTTATATTTGAAACGAGAGAAAACCATAGGGAGTTGAATATATCCTAGATGGGATTTTATGTTTTGAAATCAATTTAAAGGTCTGACTGCCTGACGCTGATTCAACACCGGAGATGTCTGACTCTGTAAACTAATGATAAAGTGTAACATACGGAAGTTTTGTTGAGGGCACATCATAGGCGCAAATACATTGTAATAATACAAGCACATTTTAAAATATTGATTTTTTGTTGCATAATGATGTTCTCAATAGGTGCCCTAATATTATAGTTATCAAGATAAATGCTGTCTATTTTCTTCTTTTTAGTTGGCTAAGCCCGCGGATCTCAAACTTTCGTATTATGGTTCCCCTGTTTTTTACCTTGGATATGTTTGCGCCCCACTGACGTAATATTGGATAGATGATAACCCAATACTCAGGAATTTAAATTTGTTTTGGCAACAGTGGCTACGTTTATTTGCCTAGTCGCATCAATATTTTTCGATGTTTTCCCCAATGCTCTTTAAAACACACCGAAACGTCTTAAGCTGCGTGGACTGAAATTGCGATATATAAATGTTAGATTAGCTGTTAGTTCAGTCAGAATACATACAGGGTATAACATGTTGGCTGTGTCACCCGGTATATGTATATATATATATATATATATATATATATATATATATATATATATATATATATATATATATATATATATATATATATATATGCCGATGCGGGCGCAGGTGGGATTTGGGCATCTACACTTACTCTTTATTCTTACTTTTTACTTTGAGGAAGTAAGTAAGGACATAATATTACTCCCGGTACGTTCTACCTGTCGTAGAAGGCGACTAAAAGAACAACTTAGATTATAGATGTCTAGATCTCACAGGGTATTGTCCGATGTGAAACATGGCATTGACTCAGGCTGCGTGAAGTTGCTTAACGTTTCGTGGCTGGGCCGATGTCCCTGGACTATGGGACCAAATAGCATGGTAAAGGACCCAGGATCAAAAAATTTCGAAGATACAATAGCCCCTTGTTTGGATCTTTGGGTGGGCGTAATTCTGGAGCAACGACATGCAGAGATCACAATTTTCAAATACGAATACGAGGTTTAAACCGGATGTAAGAAATGCAACACTTTTCTGCAAATTTTACAATTTAGATTATATATCGACTAGCCACTGTGCCTAGAAGAAATCTTGGAAAAAACGGAGAAGTTGGACGTAGACATAGAATCTCATTCAGGAATAGAGCTCTTCACAAAAAAGAAACATAAGGTAGAAGAATATAGCAAAGAAGCTTTACATGTTAGAGTATTTGTTTATTTAATATAACTACAACAAATATAAAATATTTCTAAAAAATGCATCAAAAATTTTCGTTGGTTATATCCGGAAAATGTGTAACTAAACAAACTTGTACATGTTTGGTATGATCTGACTCCAGATTTTATCTATCTGAAGGACTCAGGGATCATAGGGATCATTTTAGTCCACCTTTAAAATAATTCCTTCAACTGCTCCCACCACTAATTTACCAAAATAGCATACCTCAGACTCACCACCTGCTGATTTACTCTCAGCTCCATCTCGGCCAAAAACAGAAATCGTTGGATACTGCAACTTTAAAAAAAAAATACTCGTTTCGACGCCGACGAGTATATTAAGAAGAAAATATTGCTGTGCTGAAAAAGTGGGACAACATCTTCAAAAATAGGAGTTTTTTTAGTGTATTTTTTCAATTTTATCATAAATTTATGGAAGATAAACTAAAAATTCTAACAGACTTTGATTCTAGATTAAAAAAAAAGTTAAGTAATCAAGGATGTCATTTGAACATTCTAGACGAGAGAAATTGGAAGTTTTTGTCTTTTTTTGCCATTTTTTATGACTAAATAGATGTACTTGCAAACTGTAAGCTATTTTTTTTAGTTAAATCTGGAAATATATTCCATGGACATTACTTTAATTGATCTGAACATAATTTTAGTGATTTTTTATATGTTAGATCATAATATCGATAAATTTTATCAATTCATGTTTTTTTCTTCCGACGAATTTTTGAAACAACTTTTTTTATTAAACTTACCTAAAATATAAGAAAATGTTCCTTAGGCCCTAGGCTTTCATGTGAGGTACTTCAGAACTCATTTAAATAATTTAGGCTCGAAAAATTGGCCATTTTAGTCTCAAATTTAATTTTTTTATTGCAAATTTACGATTTCTTTTTAAAAAATTATTTTTTTTGTGGGTATTATAATGTTTTCAGTAGCCAAAGTTATTTTTAATTATTATACACAGGTTAATGTTGAATGGCTGAGTTAAATTGTTAAATTGGTGATCCTAATCCTCATTCGTCCCCTGATTAGCATAAGTCTCAGCAAGTAATTTGAGCCTTTGCAAGGAAGTAAACCTTAATTTATAGACCCATTTTTAATTATTATTAAATAATTTCCTGTACAATTTGTAAATATTTTTATTAACGTATTTATTTAATTTTTAATACTGATCAATGGATCTTTGCAGTTGTGTGATCAACGCGACGTCAAGAATATTCATACGATTCAATCGGCTGTTAATTCAGTGTCGGCGATCTGAGTTTTAAATGACAATTTCAAAAGTCAAAATAAAATTTAAAATTTTTCATCCGATTTGGTAATTAACGAAAACTACGGATATATTAAATGTGTATGATGTGTAAAATACCCTAGTTCTTACTTGTGAAGGACATTTACCTCGCTGCATAAATCCAACGTCTAGTATCACCTATTTTTATTTTTCAGGTTGCTATTAGATTATTTCATGAGTAAATTTACTTTATGAAAAATTTACATTTGTTATCTGTTAGTTATTTGAAGTTTGTGTAATGTTTGTAATGAAATTACATTACACACTGAACACAGCTTTATCAAATTTACGTATAAGGCATTATAAAAACTGTAAAAAGTTGCACCGTAGAACTCATTAATTAAAATTTTAAAATAGAGAACCGAAATATAATACTTTTAAAATCAGAAAGATGTTTCATCACGAGGGTATAAAGTATGAATAGGATATATAAATTGCCTAATCCAATTTTAATATGATTTATCAAATCAAACTACTAGATAGATAGATAAGTTTATATTTGTGATGTAAAATTTACAATGAATGTTGCCCAAGGGGCTTGGAACGTAGTAATATTTAAATTATTAATTGAAAACTGTGCGAGGGAACTAACGTCAGTTTTCTGTAAACTTTTCAACCTATCCTACAGAAAGGGAATATTTCCTCCCTGCTGGAAATGCGCCACAGTTCAGCCAATCCTAAAAAAGGCAAGAAGTTCTTGCCACATAACTACGGACCAGTCGCACTGGTTTCAGTAATATCGAAAGTCATGGAAAACGCTGTCAATCAGCATCTTCTAAAATATCTTGAAGAATTCAACATTATTAGCATCCATCAATTTGGCTTTCGTAAACATAGATTAACAGGAGATCTTCTAACTTATGTAACACATATTTGGAATCACGTAATTGAATACTTTGGAGGATCTCGAGCGGTTGCTCTTGTTATAGCCAAGGCATTCGACCATGTTTGGCACGATGGACTGTTGGCTAAGCTACGCTCATCTGGTATGTTTGTAAAATTCTGTTTGTGGCTCTTATGTTTCTTCAAAGAGCATTCCTTACGAGTGGCAGTCGACGGATTTCTTTTTAACACCTTCACTATCAACGTCGAAGTGCCCCAGGGCTCCATACTGTTTTTCTGATTTACATTAACGATCTGCTGAAAAAGACCGGGAATCCAATCTACAGCTTTGCAGTTCACAGTACGTTTATCTCTTCATTTACTTTGAATGCTCAAACATCGGCTACTCAAACAAGTATCCGCACACAGCAGGCAATCATTCAACTTAAAAAAGACCTGGAAGAAATTCTATCTTGAAGTGACAGTAACAAAGTGGAATTTAACGCTACAAAAATCCAGGCGGCAATTTTCTCTAAAAAAGTTAACGCATCGTCACCCAATTTGTTGGGCGTTAATTTGGGATCAAATATGTCTTGGCATGAACATGTTGCAAGCATAGCAAAGAGGACTTCTTGAAACTAGAAAGCTTTACGCGCCACAACAACTGTTAATTCTGTACAAAGCTCAAATTCGTCCAACTATGGAATACTGCTCCCATGTTTAGGGCTCTGCTCCCAAACATACACTGTGTTTGTTGGAACGTCGAAGAACGGTTGGCGACTTGAGTCTGTTCTATAAGTATTTTCATGGAAAGTGTTCGAGGGATGTAGCTGGCTTAATTTTTCCTAGAGTGGTGCATGCAAGAAATATACGTCGCGCTAATGCTTCACATCCGTATAAGGTTCAGCTTGTCACTCCTCGTACAACCCATTTCAAACAGTCTTTTATATGGAAAACCTCATCCCATTGGAATAATTTGCCCAGTACTGTGTTTCCCACTGAGTACAATTTACAGCGGTTCAAGACCAACGCTTTTTCTGTATACATGTCGCTCCTGTAGCGCTTTAGGGATTTCTCTGCAGCACGTGTGCTAGAACCATAATTTTCTGATATTTTAGGCAAGGCAGTAGCATACTGAAAAAAAATGGTTTCAATAATTCGTCAAAAGAAAAAAAACGTGAATTGGTAAAATTTATCATTATTATGAGGAGTGAAAAATATATCTAATATGTAAAAAATAGCTAAAATTATATTTGGATCAATTAAAGTAATGTCCAGGGAACATATTTCCTGAGTTAACTAAAAAAAATTGGCTCACAGTTTGCAAGTACACCTATTTAATCATAAAAAATGACAAGAAAAAAAACGACAAAAACGGCCAATTTCTTCCGACCAGAAGGTTCAAATGACATTCATAGCCCTTTAAATCGTTCAGGTTTTTGTCTAAAATTAAAATCTGGCTGACTTTTGAGTTTATATTCCATAAATTTATGATAAAATGCAATTCCCCTTTTTTGAGGGTATTGCCCCATTTTTTCAGCGGTCGCAATATTTTTTTACTTAATGTACTCGTCAAGACGAATATTAAAAAAAGTAGCAGTACCCGACAATTTCACGTCAAAATCGTATTCTGACTGGAGTATGTTAGCTGTTAGTTCGACGGTGTGTTCAAAACTCAAACGAATTACTGTTAACATTTACGTACATTCGCAACATGGATAGGTTTTTAATTGGAGGCAAACGTAAGTATAAGGACGCTGAATCCTTAACTTTATCTAACACGCCTAGTATTAGCACTAATCTTATAAAATCCAAAATACGGAAATCAAAATGTAAAACGCCACATAGTATTGCAGTGCAACTCACTGTACCAGCTGCCATAGACATGCAAATCTACTTCAGAATATTTATTTGTCAAACGATATAATTTGACAAAGCATTAGTGACATATCTATGGACATGGAAAATGAGTTGCTACACAAGGTAAGGAAGCAAAGGATAGCAGTAACGATTCCTATTTGATTTGCTATATCAGATTGTGTAAGCCTATATAAAGAAGAAGAACGGGTACCGAGTTGTTCAGAGTTACAAGTTATGCTATTGTCATCGCAAACTTGCAGTGGAAGGATTATGATGAAATTTGCACCAACCGGAGCTTTCGCGGTATCAGCGAATTATAATAGTCTACTTGTGAAGCAAGAACCTCCAGGAATAGTTTGTACGCTATGTATGATCAATCGCGCAGTTTTATTATTAAAATCGCTAGGTCCTGGGCTGTATATTGCTGGGACAGTAGGTATTGATGTAGGTAATTACATAAAAATAAGTCCTTTAAAATCAAGGATTTTCTCTGCTCTTGATAATGACATTTTAGCGAATAATTGCTCAGGACCGCAAAAAAAAGTTTTATAGTTGAAAGGTGAGATACCATACCATATGTTTTTTAGTATGCTAAAAACGAATCGGAGGTTAGAATTGACTCATCACCCAAGGATCTTCACATAACGTCAAAAAACACTTCCAAAATGACTAAAAGTACTTTTACAAATAAATTAATAGTGTAAACGAGCAATCACAGGTATTTTGAAGTGCAGAAATCGAGTCTAAGATTAAAATTCACCCATCACCTCAGCATTTTGACATAACCTCAAAAAACACCTCAAAAATGGTCAAAATTACATCTGTAAGTAAATTAAAAAATTAAATGAACAGATCACCATATCTATTCGTATTTTGGGGTGCTTAAACCGAATATGCCAAAAGAATTAAGTCAAGAATTTAAAATAACCTCAAGAAGTCCAGTCCTTTCATTCACAGGTTGCTGGACTTTCGGCCATATTATTTTTGCAAAAAAGACATTAAATTATGTGACTGTGATTGGGTCATAAGTCCTTATCAAAATATACTTACCCATCTATCACTGTAAGAAGAAAGAATCTATCGTTAAATGGCACAGAAAAATCAAAATTTACTGTTAAATCTTTAACAAATTGTTGAAGTGAGCTTTCTTGGAACTATTTAAAGCGTTTCGGATACCTTTTTCCACTACTTAGCTTTGCGAAGCTAGTTTTTCTACCGTGGCGGTTTTAAAGACGAAGTATAGCGTCAATCTCAAATAGAAATTGAACAGAGGGTTGCACATAGAAGTCATTAGATATATGTTTGATTAATGTAAGAATTGCTTTTAATGCTTTCGTCTTGAGTTTGGAAATTTGAAATAAACAGAAATAAAAAAAAATCCTGTCTTTAATCTCGTCATCTATTTGACCCTCCTTCCTGTGAAATTCTCCTCCGGAGGCTACACCCTAGAGTTTGAGAGACTCGTGATTAAGCAACGTAACTGGGTTTTTAATTTTTAAAAGTAACACTATACAACACTAAAAAATTCACCGACATTTCGAATAGTGAGCTTATTTTAAGACTGCAAGTGAACATCAAGATAAATCGTGGGTGCCACGAGTGTGTTTGAAATGTTATAAATATTTGACGGGTTGGTACAATGGCACTATAAAAGAAATGCCTTTTGGCATACCAATGCAGTGGTGTGAACCTGAGGACCACATAGACGATTGTTACTTCTGTTTGACAAGTGTGAAAAGGTTTTCTAAAAAAAATAAAAAGCTCTCTGAAATATGTTAATGTACCATCAGTGTCCATGCCGCTACCTCATTCATCTAAAATTCCTGTACCGAAACGACCTTTGAGCCCATCAAGTTCATTGAGTTCTATAGAAGAAAAAACCGAACTTATTCCTTCTAGTGGAGAGCTATTTCAAGATCCAACTATTGCATCAGAACGACATTTGATTAGCCAATCAGAACTAAACGACCTTGTTAGAGATTTAGATTCACCAAAGAAAAATCTGAAATATTAAGATCGAGATTAAAACAGTGGAATCCTTTACAGACAGACGTTAAAATTACAGCTTATTGAAATCGTCACAGCTTCTTAACTACCTTTTATTCAAAAGAGGATAGTTTAGTTTTTTGTAATGATATTAATGGTTTAATGTCGGCACTAGACCACCATCATTCGCCAGAAGAGTGGAGACTTATTTATTGACGGAACAAAACAGAGTCTAAATAAAGGTTTTACTCCATAACGGCAACACATTTCCATCTTTGTCTGTAGTGTACGGTGCTCATTTAAAAGAAACCTTTTAACACGTATTTTAGAAAAAATCAAATACACAACGTTCAAATGGCAAATATGTGCAGATTTTAAAGTAGTGGCTTAGATTTTAGGCTATACGAAATACTGCTGTTTTTTATGTCAATCGGATAGCAAAGCGCATTCAGAACTGGCCTTTAAGAAGTGGGTATGTTATTGGTAGAAAATCATTTTACCACCATTGCACATCAAACTTGGTTTAATCAAGGATTTTGTCAAAGCGTTACGTAACGATGGACCTGGATTTCAGTTTCTCAATATTAAATTTCCTGGTCTTAGTGATGCTAAAAATAAAAGAAGAAATATCTGTTCATATTTTGGGGTGCTTAAACCGAATATGCCAAAAGAATTGACCTATTAAGATGCTTTATTAAAATGATTCCCCACGCACATCACCCTCGCGATACTGGATAACAGTGAGTCCCCAACAAAACCTCTTTGAGATGTTTCATGTAATTTGTGAATTTATCCAATTACCTGCTAGAAGAGAACCATCTAAAGGTGTGGCTAATGACAATAGAGGGTCATTTAGAAAACTTGAGTACTAACTTCCGGCCATACTCTTTTTGCAAAAAAAGACATTAAATTATGTGACTGGAATTGGGTTATAAATCCTTATGAAAATATACCTACCCACCTATCACTGTAAGAAGAAAGAATCTTTCGTTAAATGGCGCAGAAAAATCAAAATTTACTGTTAATTCTTTAACAAATTGTTGAAGTGAGCTTTCTGGTAACTATTTAAAGCGCTTCGGATACCTTTTTCCAGTACTTAGCTTTACGAAGCTAGTTTTTTCTACCGTGGCTGTTTTAAAGACGAAATATAGTATCAAACTCCAAATAGAAATTGAACAGAGGGTATCCCTCTTAAATATAAAACCCAATATTGTCAGGAGGTGTTCTTCAAAGTTTGCACAATAGAAGTCATTAGATATATGATTGATTAATGTAAGAATTGCTTTTAATGCTCTCGACTTGAGTTTGGAAATTTGAAATAAACAGAAATAAAAAAATCCTGTCTTTCATTTTGTCTCTCGTCATCTATTTGGCTTTCCTGCCTATGAAATTCTTACGCCCTCCTCCGGAGGGTACACCCTAGAGTTTGAGAGACTCGAGACTAAGCAACGTAATCGGGTTATTAATTTTTAAAAGTAAAACTATACAACACTAAAATATTCACCGACATCTCGAATAGGGATTCGTATTAGGTACATCTAGTATACAAAAAAAAAGTTTTTTGTCGACATCACATCTCACAATCTAGAAAACTAGTAATTTGTTTTATTTACTTCTCGTATCACTTGTTTGAGGTTAGTCATAAAAATATTACTTTCTCGTGTATACATGTGATCAAAATATTTAGATTGGTGCTAAATATACAAAATGTGTGGTAAATTTAACCCTAAAAGTGAAAAAAGCCAACTTCCCCGATGCTTGAATAGTGTTATGAAGCTTATTTTAAGACTGCAATTGAACATCAAGATAAATCGTGGGTACCCCGAGTGTGTTGTTTGAAATGTTATAAATATTTGATGGGTTGGTACAATAGTACTATAAAAGAAATGCCTTTTGGCCTACCAATGCAGCGGCATGAAGCTAAGAACCACACAGACCATTGTTACTTCTGTTTGCCAAGTGTGAAAGGTTTTTCTAAAAAAACAAAAAGCTCCGTGAAATATGTTAATGTACCATCAGTGTCAATGCCGCTACCTCATTTTTCTAAAATTTCTGTACCGAAACGACCTTTGAGCCCATCAAGTTCATAAAGTTCTATAGAAGAAAAAAGCGAACTTATTCCTTCTAGTGGAGAGCTATTTCAAGATCCAACTATTGTATCAGAACCACATTTGATTAGTCAATCAGAACTAAATGACCTTGTTAGAGATTTAGATTTGACCAAAGAAAAATCAGAAACATTAGGATCGAGATTAAAACAGTGGAGCCTTTTACAGATTGACGTTAAAATTACAGCTTATCGAAATTGTCGTAGAGGATAGTTTAGTTTTTTGTAATGATATTGATGGTTTAATGTCGGCACTAGACCACTATCATTCGCCAGAAGAGACTCATTTATTGACGGAACAAAACAAAGTCTAAATAAAGGTTTTACTTCATAACGGCAACATATTTGCATCTTTGTCTGTAGCGTACGGTGCTCATTTAAAAAAAATCTTTTAACACTTATTTTAGAAAAAATCAAATATACAAAGGCAAATATATGCAGATTTTAAAGTAATGACTTTGATTTTAGGATTGTAAACCGGTTATACGAAATACTGTTGTTGTTTATGTCATTCAGATAGCCAAGCGCGTTCAGAACATAACGTAAAACAAAACTGGCCTTTAAGAAGTGGGTATGTTCTTGGTAGAAAATCATTTTACCACCATTGCACATCAAACTTGGTTTAATCAAGGATTTTGTCAAAGCGTTACGTAAGGATGGACCTGGATGTCAGTTTCTCAAGAATAAATTTCCTGGTCTTAGTGATGCTAAAATAAAAGAAGGAATTTTTGTCGGGCCTGATATAAGAAAATTAATTGATTCTCCCTCTTTTCTATCCAGTCTAAGTTCCACAGAAAAAAAGGCATGATTGGCTTTTATAGATGTCGCAAAAAATTTCCTCGGCAACCACATACACCAAATTTCCATGAAAAAATACAATTAATGCTGGATACCTATCATGAACTAGGATACAGTATGTCATTAAAAGTCCATTTTCTACACTCCCATTTGAGTTTCTTTCTAGAAAACATAGGCTCAGTTAGCGATAAACATGGAGAACGCTTTCACCAAGAAATAGCTGGGTTTGAGAAGCGTTATCAAGGTAAATGGGAACCAGCCATGCTTCCAGACTTCTGTTGGTGCCTTCAGGGGAATACTGCGAGGACTGATTACAAGAGAAAAGCCAATCGATAAACCAATAAAAGCTTTTCTCTATGAAGTCTGACGTGATGTGACTATTTCGTTAATCAGTTTCAATTGAATTGGCAGTAAAAAAAATCAGTATTACTGTAAACCCAGTAAAAAAAAAAATGTTGCATAGTGTAATTAATGCAGCAAAAGCCATTGCATTAAGGAAATGTTAAGGCTTGTGATACTTTAATGTTGGATTTATCGGAGTCCAATAACGCTAGTTCTTTTTACAGGCTTAGTTCTTACAATGGAACTGTACCTTATTCAAGAATAAGTTGCTGCCAAATGTTGAAAAGCGGATAAACATTTGATTGGTGAAATTGGTCATTCGAGCAGTAACGGATGACTTTAATTCTTGCACCAGTTGTATTTTGTTGGGGTATAGACATAACTAGTTACAAAGAATGCATCGGAATGAACTTTTACACGCATTTACGACACTTAACCATTTAAGTATTGAGAAGTCGAATCAGTACTCAAAAGCACGTCATGTTTGAAATACTTCTCGATGTTTTTGATCGCTTTGCTATTTTACTTAAAGTCAAAGTACGTTGTTGACGGCCGATAGTAGCAGAATTATTACTTTCGTAAAATTTTCGCACATAAAAGTCAAGCTCCATAGCGGAAAAATTTCCAAGGATTGGAGAAAACCCTCTGTACTTTCATTTGTTCACTCTTGCCCGTTACGTTCCCACAATAAGTGTAGCAAATTTGATTTATGGGATACCCTATATTTTTTACAATATTAAAAAATAAGTTCAAGAATAAAAATACAAACGTTAATAAGGTAAGGTGTATTTTACAGGGGTCTGTCACCATTCCATATACACGTAAACTTCGCCAACCCGCCCCTGCCTTTCTGAGCTTTGCAAATGCTACGCTGATCCGTTAAAAGAAATACGTTGGCATTTGAATGGTTTTTTAAGTTTCAGCGAAATCAGTGAAACGTAACTTTTAAACTAAAGAAAACTTTTGCATACGGCGATTTTACGGTTTTAGGAAGAGTTATAAGTATTAGGTATAAACGAAAAGGAGGAAAGTGAATTAAAATGAACGATACTTTATAAAATATTAATCCAGAAGGGTATAAAATACTGACAACTGCCTGCTATTTCCTTCGCGTCGAAGTGTTATTTTTTCAAAGGCGTTTTTCACACAATTTTTCGTAGATATTTCAGACCACAGTTACTAAATAGTAGAGAAGTCAAAAGTAAATGAAGTAAGCACCTAAGTGACAGTAAAACAGTAGGTATGTTGAAACTGTGTCGCCGCATGTGTAGGTACCTCTATTTTAGTTACACTTTCACAAAAACAAGCTCGTAAAATCTAAATTACTTATCCAAATGGTTTGGTGTAAGGACAATTTTTATCTACATGAAATGCATGTATGGAAGAACATGTTTATTTTGAATACAGATTTAATTTTAGCTACTGAAACAACTCTTGAGAGTTTTATTACTTGGTCACGTCTATTTTTAAGACCTATATTTTAATTTTGTGGGTTAACCTTAGCAAATAGATATATGCTGCCGCGAACGTTTTTGTAGACCATTTATGTTCTGCAATTCTTCTATACATCATTTGTATATATCTTTTACTGTAAAGGCTGCATTTGCCAGAAAGTCACCCGCTTGACCCTTTTTATGTTGAGTTGCATCACTAAAATTATCATTAGTCAGCTTTCTTTCGTCACAGCCTCATAAGATATAGCCTATGTTCATCCAAAAAGTCCAGGCTACATACTAGTAATTGGATCAGTAGTTTTAGAG
>CM032446.1:64924015-64974015 GCA_019049505.1 Pachyrhynchus sulphureomaculatus
TCGAGATTTTTTAGATTCATCTATTATTATTCGATATATCGATAACTATCTATATATCGAAAAAAGTTCTCATCTCTAGTTCTGCCATTCACTCTATGTCATATTTCCTTATTTGATGACTAGCAACCAATATACTTCACAAGTTTCAATTTTATACTAAGCTCCATTGGATCAGTATTCTCGTGTTTGGGATACTCTCCATTTGTTATATTCTATTCAGAAGAAAGCCTGATTGGTGATCCGGAACTTGCTAGAAACCTTGATTTTTGGAACATCGAAAAAAGTTGGTTCCTTAATTCTATTCTGTATAAACTTCATGGAAAAAGTACGATGGATGTAGCTCGCTTGATTCCTCTTAGAACAATATATGCCAGAAATAAGTTTTTTACGATCGATTCGTCCACGTTCCACTCTTGTAGAGATTTCTTTGTACTTATGCCCATAAAAAGAGTAAGTTTTAGTTGGTTAAATATGAAGCATAATTTGATCCACTACCCTAAGGCTAAGTTCGTTAAAAATGACGGCAAAGGGACGTCAATTTATATATCTTA
Organism: Pachyrhynchus sulphureomaculatus; assembly: GCA_019049505.1. Lineage (NCBI taxonomy): Eukaryota > Metazoa > Arthropoda > Insecta > Coleoptera > Curculionidae > Pachyrhynchus > Pachyrhynchus sulphureomaculatus. The sequence goes on from CM032446.1 coordinate 64,924,567, forward strand.
CATCTACGTAAAATATTGTCTTACTAGCTATGTCTTTTTTAAAATTCAGGTGTCGTAAAAAGTACTATATAACTCCCCTAAATTTTTTTTTATGGGTCTAGCACACGTGCTGCAGGGAAGTCACTAAAGCGCTACAGGCGCAACACGTGTGCGGAAAAAAAGCGATTCACGTTGTTCTTGAATCGCTGTAAATTGTACTCGGTGGGAAACACAGTCCTGGGTAAGCCATTCCAAAGGAATGATGTTCTCCGTATAAAAGACTGCTTGAAAAGCGTTGTACGAGGAGTAACAAGCTGAACCTCATACGGATGTGAAGTATCAGCGCGACGTGTACTTCTAACATGCAACACTCTGGGAGAAATTAAGTGAGCTACATCCTTCGAACATTATCCATGAAAATACTTGTAGAATAGACTCAAGTCGCCAACAGTTCTTCGATGTTCCGGCGAATCAAGGCCGCCGGTCAGTTCTGGGTCTCCAGTCAGACGAACAGCCCTTCTCTGAACAGAATCCAACAAACGCAGTGTATGTTTGGGAGCGGAGCCCCAAACATGGGAACAGTATTCCATAGTTGGTCGAATTTGAGCTTTGTAAAGAATTAACAGTTGTTGTGGAGTGTAAAGCTTTTTGGTTCGAAATAATACTCCCAACTTTTGAGAAGCTCTTCTTGCTATGCCTGCAACATGTTCATGCCAGGACATATTTGCTCCCAAATTAACGCCCAACAAATTGAGTGACGATGCTAGGGCAATGGAGTGCCCGGGTTCAGCAACGTTAACTTTTTTAGAAAAAACTCCCGCCTGGGTTTTTGTAGCGTTAAATTGCACTTGGTTACTGTCACCCCAAGATAGAATTTCTTCCAGGTCTTTGTTAAGTTGAATGACTTCCTGCTGTCTGCGGATATGCGCCTGAGCAGTCGATGTCCAAGCGTTCAAAGTGAATGAAGAGATAAGCGTACTGTCATCTGCAAAGCTGTAGACTGGATTCCCGGTCTTTTCCAGCAGATCGTTAATGTTAATGAGAAAGAGAGTAGGAGACAGTATGGAGCCCTGGGGCACACCGGCGTTAACAGTAAAGGTGTTAGAAAGAAATCCGTCGACTGCGACTTGTAAAGAACGCTCTCTGAGGAAACATGAGAGCCACAAACAGAACTTTTCAGACATACCATACTTTGACGCCTTCCTGCTACATGGGAGTTGATATTATTTATAAAACGTAATTTCCTGGGATTTCAAAGAGTAACGATTTTTGAACAGATCTCGCGCGATGACTATACTCTCAAGAACCATGGTTTCTTACCATGAAAGCCTCCATTTCATGCTACCTAACTATATCATTATTTTTCACAATAGTAGTTCATCAACACGAAAGCTCTTCTAAATACTAAATTAATACACAAAATAAGACACTCTGAACAGTAATAACGCATTTAAATTTCATCTCTTTAAACAAAATCATTATATTTATGATCTTCTAAGGTACCCGTATTTCCCATAAAATTTAAATTAGTGCATTTTAAGCGCTTTCTAAATGGGTGCAATATATCTTTCCTTTTTTTGCCACGAGAAAATAAGGTGGTCTTTATTGTATTCAATCTGTCTTAATTCCGAGTCCGTTGCGAAATATTTAGTTCTTTATAAGAAAGTTGCATAGGAAGGTAAGACCATGATAAATTATTTTGGATGCACAGGTACGAACTTTGTCTTATACGGGGTTTTATAAAAATAATTTTTCATATTGAAATTGGCTAATCATTATATTATGAGTAATTTAATGGTACATATGACTAATACCACTATATGTTGTTGAAACTTGGTCACCCACAGTTAGAAAGCTAAACCGAATCGATACCTTTATACTGTAGACACTTCTCAGACTGCGACGAGTTTTTGGAGAACTCATATGTCAAATGATGGTTAGAAAAAAAAACTTACAGATATTATGCCCTTATGTTCTAAAATTAATCGGTCTCACGTTTCGTAGAAAGGGATAAAGTCGATATCGTGGAGTGATGAAACATTTATATCTAAAAAAGTAGACTGCGGTCCAGATAGAAGTTGAACGGAAGGAAGTCTCTTGGGACTCTGCCTCAGTACTCAAGATCATTTATTACTGGATAAATAAATTTAAATGTTGCTGTACTAGCGTTGTAGATGCTGCATGTTCAGATTATCCGACGGAAGTTTCTTCTGAAGAAATGGTCGATAAAATTCGTGATGGAAGATCGTCACATTAAGCTTCGTGAAATTGCTGAGATGATAGGCATCTTATAAGAATGGGTACATAATATCATGCATGAAGTTCTAAAAATGAGTGTGCGATGACTGCTGCGTTTGTTAACTCCAGACCAAACTCGCGCGAGAAAGGTCATTTCAAAGTCGTTTTTGGAAAAGTTGCAGCGTAATCTGAAGGAGTTCTGGCGACGTTTTGTGGATGTAGATGAAACTTGGATCCACCATTATACACGGAGATAAAACGGCGGTCAAAGAAGTGGGTTGGTGAAGGTGAAAATGCACCAAAAAAAAGCGATAAAAGTTTTATCGGCGGGAAAAGTGATGGCAACTGTTTTTTGGGTATCATCTTGATTGACTATTTGAAAAAGGGTAAAATAGTTACTGGCTCTTATTACGCAACGTTATTGGATCATTTGCATAATGAGTTGAAGCAGAAGTGGTCAAGATTAGCGCGCAACAAAGTGCTTCTTCACCGGGGAAAATGTGCCTGCTTAGACCTCGGCCGTTATAATGACGAAAGTGTATGATCGGACTTCCAAATAGTTCCTCATCCACCTTATTTCCCAGATTTGATTTCAAGTGACTTTTTTGTTTCCTAACCTCAAAAATTGGCTTGGAAGAAGAAATTTTCATCTAATGAAAAGGTTATCTGGGCTGTAAATGAGTGTTATGCACAGTTCGAAACATTGGGGAATAAAAAAAGGAATCTCCCTGGACCAAATGTATTGAGCTCAATGGAGATTATGTTGAAAAATAATTTTATGTCTTTGCAAAAAATGTTATTTACCTTGTTTCTAATGTCAACGTTTTTTTCAACCTTCAATTTTATTGCTTTCAGTGCATCCAGCGACTTTTTTAATAGATTTTAAAGATTCAAATGGTGTAATTTTACAAAAAACTCACACAGCACCAAATCTCGTCAACACACTGTTTTGTAAAATGATCATCGTTGCATTTTTACTTAAAATATTAGGAATAATTATTGCATAGTGGGATGGTGCGTCATCGTGATAAAAAATCCACTGTTCCACTGACCTTTTACGAGTTGTCTCATCTAAACAATACTCCTTATAACTTCTTGCGTCAGTTGGAAGGAACTCTTTGTGCACAATACCATGGTAATCGAAGAAAACGGTTAACATGACCTTTATTTTTTATCAATATTAATGTGATTTTTTCTGTTTTGGTTTACCTTTTGCTTCACTTCACTTGATTGTTGCGCTAAATTATATGAATAGTTCCACGTCACATCACAAGTAGTTATGTATTTCAAAGTGGAATCATCCAAAGAAAGCATCTCTTTAGCGACAGCAACAAGACGATGTTTTTAAAAAACAATTTTAGTTGTCTTGGAAACAGACCAGACAACATATAAGACAAGCTCAAAATCGTTCTTTAAAATTGTTTGTATTGATCCATTTAATATTGCAATAAGGTCTACAAGATCTTGAATACTTAAATGGCGATTAGTGAGTACAAGATCCTTAATTTTTTTTTATGTATTCGTCTGTAATTACAGTGGAGAGTCTTTCAGAACGCGTTTCAACTTCAACTGGTTCTCTGCCCTCTCTTCCTACTTTCAATCTTGCCAAATCGTAACACTTTTTCTAGAATTTTAAAAGTCTGTTATGGGAAATTTAATGGAAATTCTATGTTTAATTAATTTATTCACTTAAAAAACTACCAACAAGAAATTTTCAATATTACAAAATACGTTTTTATTTGTTACCTAATAAATGAAAATTGTCAAATATTAATATCATTTTTACTAACCAATAAAACAATTACTTTAATAGAGAGCAATGGAACCAGTTTTTTAGTGTTCCGTACGGAGGAACACTTATAAGATCACTTCGGTGTCTGTCCGTGTCACACCCAATTTTCCCCCGAAACTATTTGACATACACAGTTAAAATTTGGTGCTAATATAGAAACTGATAGCCCTATCAGAGCCGTATAGTTTTGAAAGTTAAATTTTGACTTAAGGGGTTAGTTTTGGAAGGAGAAATCGGAAGTGAAAATTTTTTTTTTATACGAGGTCATCGAGTGGGATATCGAATTAAAGCTTGTAAAAACACGAGTTAAAAAATGTATATGATGTAATACTTACGCACAACTTTTCTTGATAGTAGTTTTAAAAAATTGCCAAAAATCGCTGTACTACCCCTACCCCTCCTCTTATCTCGAAAAAAATTTTAAAAAATTCTGGAATATTCTCCACAAGGTGTAGATTGATCGAAAATTATCACGATGATGATTTATCTCAAGGTCATCAATTTTCAACAAATATCGGAAATAAACTTTGTTGAAAAATTCATTTGGGGTGTGTTTTGTGAAGTCTAAAAAAAAAATTATTTTCAAGGCAATCGCGCTTCGGAACACTAATTGCGCAAGTCCAAATTACAGGTTTTTAAACATAGTAGTACAACAGAATAACGTGTTGTACTTAGCATATATAATAAGAGCAGCTCGATGCTCCACGCCGCAACTTCTACTTCAAAGGAACATCGGGGGAACACATGAGCGAGGGGAAAAGCAACATTTCTGGCCCTGCAACAAAAGCTACTGCAGCGTAATAACAGACCTTGCTACTATATTTAAACAAGTTGGGGAGGATATGTTATAATGAATATGAGGACTGGAATGTATATGGTATCCAGAGCAAAAGAAGACACTTTGCACGAAAAGCAATTGAAAAAAATATGAAATAACGGCCTTTAATAATAAGATGGGAAATCTAATTTTAAGAAACTTTTAGGTTAAAATTAACTCCGTCATGAATTTGAAAATAATTTACCAATTTTAAGAATCGACAGCCTGAAATTATTAAATAAATAAACATTCACTAAATGGGTTTAAAATTTTAGTAGCTTAAGTAATATAACGGAAGTAACATATTATTACCATTATCTTGTTAATGTGATACTACTGTTTTGATCCCAGCATGGAGCTTTATTCCGCGTTATAGGTTTACAATTTCTCACGATTTTCTTCTTTCAACATTAAACACGACTAAATTTAAATTATTTTAAGTAAAAAATTACAGTAGGAAGTAAGAGGTCGGGCTATTGTGAAAATTATATAGATAATGCATCGAAGAATGGTTTAAGCTTTAATGTAGTCCAGAAATTGGACAGGGATTCGCCTTGATCAATATATATGTATATGGTATCTTAATCATATATACATATATATAACCAATATATTGCTAATGTCATAATATAGGTTTGAATCTGTCATGGGGCTTGGTTTGGGGCTGCCAAGTTTGTGCATTTCTCACAATCGAAATGTAATAAAAATATTGCCTCTTTTTTGTCTGGTCGCTAGATTATTAATAATATAACTATGCATCTGAAAAGAAATAACTTTTAGAAATTTGTCGATTCTACTTTTCAAGGATAGAGATAGTTAATCAATTGATTTTTTTGTAAAAAAAAACAAATGAACATAGTCAGTATTTTTAGTGTTCCGTGCGGAACACTTATAAGATGACTTCGGTGTCTGTCTATCCGTCTGTCTGTCTGTCACACCCGACTTTCTTCAAAACTATTTGTCATAGAAAGTTGAAATTTGGTAATAATATAGGAATTGATGGCCTCATCAGATCCACATAGTTTCAAAAGTTAAATTTTGACTTAAGGGGTTAGTTTTGGGAGGTGAAATCGAAAGTGAAAAAAAAAAAAAAAAAAAATTACTAGGTCATCGAGCGTGGTGTCAAATGAAAGCTTGTGAAAACACGAGAATATATATATATATATATATATATATATATATATATATATATATATATATATATATATATATGTATATGTATATATATAATGTAATACTTGCGCATACTTTTCTTTGTATTAATTGTATTGTATTTATTGTAAAATTAAAAAATCCACCTTATCTCGAAAAGAACTGATCAAAAAATTTCGAAAAAATTCTGGAATATTCTCCACGGGGTGTAGATTAAACTAAAATTATCACGATGGCATTACCTTGAATAATTTGTCTGGTATATAAAAAAACAAAAATTTCAAGGTCATCACTTTTCAGTAAAGATTGGAAACACATTTTGTTGAAAACTCATTTGGGGTGTGTTTTGTGAAGTCACTGATCATTTTATGCCTCCGTAACAAAATTTTTTATTTTAAAAGCAATCAACGTACGGGGTACTAATTGCGCAAGTTCAACTTGCACTTGACCGGTTATATTTAAATTATAATTATATTATGTCATTTGTAGTTTAAAATGCGGTTTTGAGCAAATAGAGATTTATTGGAAATCTAACAATTTTCTGTATCCTCGCTGACATGAATTTAAGAACATGATTTGGTATTTATATATAAAGTATGTGTGTATGCGTCTTTTATATTTAACTTTAACCCTTTCTGTTATTGAGTATTGTTGAATCTTTGAAATATACTGCTGAGGCCGAGGAACAAATTAAACACTAATAAAAGCTAAAAATAGAAGCCACAAATAATCAGTTTGTAGCAAAATTTTTTTAGAAAGTAAAAAAAATCTTAAAGTTTAACGTTACAAGTTATAAATATCTGGGTTATTTTCTCTAAACTTTACCACAGTGGTGTGTTTTTTTACATACAGATACTTCATACTTGCATTTTACTTAAATCGTAGAGGGACACAAGGAAGGACACATATACTTATTTGTATACGTGGCAGTAAAAACAGTGAAGGTTTGTTTTTTATGTATATTGAGAGATCCTGCGATCCTATGTAATTCACGACATAACGCCAGGTGCTTGAATTAAAACTGTGAATCGTTATTAATTAATTTAACAAAACACAACTATTATCATTTATTCCTTTCCCCCGGACAGTTTATTGTGTTGGAAAGGGCTTAAGCTAGTCCAAGTATAGTAGGTTTTTTCTTCAAGAAGCTCTACCTCAGGTTGTTGATTGGTGCCCCCCTTTCTGTCGATTTCTGCCGCTCCTGTAGAAGAAAATTTACCTTTACTATTTTTCTTCTTTCCAGAAAGAATCGCCATTTATCCTTATATATCTGCCGTCGCTTGAACCTGGCTATGCCACTAATCGCGAGATATTTAAAATTTACGAAAATATGAAGTAAAGAACTGAATGGTTTATAAAACACATCAGAAAACTTTAAAAAAATATAAATAATCTTAAGGATTTTAAGGATAATAAATACACTACATTTTGTCTAATGTTAAAAAGTATCCGTTATGTAAAAAGCAATACTTAATCGAACATGACAAAATATTAAGAATAAATCCAAAATTGTGGAGATTGAAAAGCCGGACCTGTGAAATCACCTAAGATTTTGCAGTGGCCTCTTTAGGACGAAACTAGTAAACCATTTATTGCGCAAACTCACTATTACTACATGACATCGACGGATCTCCGTTTCATTGGTATTAGCAAAATCCTACTTTTGTCTTTTTTTTTGCAACAATATTTTCTTAATTTTTTACATTTATTACTCGTATTCGACGGTAATACACTAAGTACGTTTACGAAAAAAAAATCGCAGACCTTTTAGCAAAAACCAGAAATTTATCTTCCAGTAAAAATTGCGCTATTGAATTAAAATCCTACCGGAATTACTTAATGCCTCCGCGGCCATAAAACAAAATAAGGTTTAGTTGCACCGGAGTCCCGTAATACCCTTTAAGATAAATGGAAAAATAATATTACGGGTTTACAGAAAAATAAAAATTGCTGCTCGTTTTGTGTTCTCTGTGGTGTTGTTTTTAATAGTAAATAAAAAAGAAACTTAAATCCCATAAATATTTTCATAGGGAAACGGTTAGGGTTACTTCTAAGAAGAGAAAAATGCATTTAATGTGTCGAATCAAACTCTTGGTTGCAAATAACATTATACTTCTCTAAATTATAACCAGAACCGTTGTTATAAAAAATGTTTTATAATAAATAAAGATACGATTAGCATAAATAACATCAGGTATGCAGACGACATTGTCATTTTCGCAAACTCATTGAAAGGTCTACAGCAACTCTCAAATAATATGGTAATTAGCAGTGAAGAATAGGGACTTCGGCTAAATGCAAAGAAAACCAAATATATGGTAATGAACAAGAGCAATGTTAACTCTGGCCATCTACTCTTAGGATCCACAAAAACAGAACAGGTAAAAAGCACGTATTTAGGTACATTCATTAATGATCAGTGGGCTTACTCTATAGAAATCAAAGCCCGTAGAGAAAAACAAGAACAAGAATAGTTTTCACCAAATTAAGCCATCTCTTTAAAAGCCACCATTTCAAATTGAAGATAAGACTTACATTTCTTCGTTGTTATGTGTTCACAGTATTACTTTACGGGGTGGAAAGTTGAACAATAACTGAAACAGCAAGCGAAAGTATTATTGCTTTTTATATGCGGACGTATAGACGAACATTGCTAATATCTTGGGTAGATCATGTCACAAATAAACAAGTATCACAAAAATCGTGACGAATATCAAAATATGTAAATTATAATATTTCAGGCAGCAGTGGACAGAGTGAAGATTGCCAACATTCAGCACGGATAGACACTTGAAGAAGAAGATAAAGTCTTAATTGCTTTAGAGAAAGGACGTTATAATAAAAGTTTAACCTAGACGAGCTTAAATCCTATCTTCGTGATTTTTTTTAGTCATTTATTTTAGTTATGTTGGTAATGTGGAATCTTTGGCATAATGACATTACTCAGTATATATCACCCCTATACCACACACTTTATTTTTGCACTCGACGCACCTTTCGCTAACCATGTTAGCTTCATTAGGAGCGATGATTGACTAAAACTAAACTGTCAGTGTAATTTGAGAGCTGCCAAATGGTAAATGAAACTGTCAAGTCAGGGTGAATACTCCATATCGTCGAAAGGGTCAATATTCCTTATACTCTTGCCCCCTCTGTGACGGCTGTCAAAGTAAATTTCACAGTTGTCAAAGGAAACTTGAGAGCTGCCAAAGTAAACTTGACAGTTGTTAAATGATATTTTGCATTCTCTTATCTTGATCAAAATCGTCAATAGCATCAAGTAGCTTGGTTGCATTAGCAATATAGAATCTCTTCGTCAAGGCATTTTGGAACTTGAGAGCTGCAGAACATATGGTCGCTGTCAAAACCTATTTGGGACTTTGAAGTAATATCTACAGACCCCAAAAGTGGCGCGTATATGGCGCATTTGATTATTCCCTTTAAAACGACGAAAATCTCATTTTGAGCTCATTTTTACCAATTTTATGGCTATTTTATGCAAAATCTAGATGTATGTGCCAAAACGGACCTCGAGTTCGTAATCAGCGGCCCAAAAAACATAACCTAGACCTATTGTAGTCAAAGTAAATTGACAAAAAAAATTTTTTGTGGTCTCGTGTTATCTAATATTACAGTATGATCAGCTCAACGGCATATTGAACGCATACGAAAGTATGGAAATTATCAAATATAAAAGCAGTTTAAATAAAGGCAAAGGGCTTTAAGTAGTTCATATATTAGGCTAAGTATTAATAAGATAGATTTGTAGTTTGGTTTAGTCAATCATCGCTCCTGATGAAGCTAACATGGTTAGCGGGTCGAGCGCAAAAATAAAGTGTTTGGTGTAGCGGTTATATATACTGAGCAGTATTTATTTTCATTACAGTCTACCCGTTTATGGTCAACTGAAAAATTCGTGGATATTTACATAAAAAATAACTGATCCTGTCTTAAAGATGATAAGCCTAAAATTAAAATTTACAAGCTAGAAAATCGTCGACAAACCTGAACAAGTAGACACCCACACAGTTTCACATAACATAATAATTAAATCGTGATAAGATACAACAAATTGTATCTCTGGCTAAAAGCCTAATATTTAAAAGCATATCTGCCCTCCGTTGTGGGTTTTAAGGCTACAGCCCGACCCAGGATTATTCAGCTAATCTGGCAATAATTACCACCACAAAACGCAATCGTCAGGGTTACACCCTACGTATATAAAATTCAATATCAACTACTAAAAATAAACAAAATCCATATTTCAGTAGTCACTTACTGGTCCCTTATCTTTCAATCCATCTCGGGACGCATTTCCCATATAGCGGCTCATCAGCTGAGCTAGGATCGACAAACAATACAACAAATTCAAAATGCTATTGCTGTACTAATGTAACATCGCGGTAAGGTACAACAAATTGTATATCTGGCTGGTGAAAGCCTAATATTTAACAGCGTACTCGCCCTTCGTGGTTGGCTTTTAAAACCACAGATTGACATAGAATTGTCCAGCCTAGTTGGCAACAATCACCGCCAGGCAGTGTGATCATCAGAGTGTCATCCTACGTATATAAAAATCAATGTCAACTACTAAAAAGTTCATATTTCAGTAGTGACCCTTTGTTCTCTTATCTGTTAATCCATCTTGGGACGTATTTCACCGTATTACGGCTCATCAGCCGAGCTAGGATCGATCAACAAGAAAACAAGCCACGAAGTACTTATTGTAGTACTAGCGTAATATAGCGAAAGTTACAACAAATTGTATCTCTAGCTGGTGAAAGCCTAAAATTTAAAAACATACCTGCTCTCCGTCGAGGGGCTTCAAAAGGCAACAGACCCACAGCTAAGCTGGCAAGAATTTGATCTCGTTGCCACCGTTTCACTCTAAGTATATAAAAATTAGGCGAAAACCTCTCGAGATGGATTAACAGATGAGCAAACAGTGCTGTCTGCTGAAGAATGGACTTCACTCATTGTTAGTATTTGATATTTTTAATAATTAACAATTACCATCAGAAAACATGAAAAAATATTAACAACCCGACTCACTAAAATAATCTAAAACCTGCACTCGATCTAGTCGAGTTGGAATTAAACCGATTAAGTTTGCCAGTTGGCTATTGTTTCTGATAGTACGAGTATTACATTTTATACGGCAAATATCAGTAAAGAAAATTTAAAATAAAAATCGAGAAACCCGGTTTTATAACATGTAGGAAAGCCAAAAATAGTTTTTCATTTTTATCTTGATCAGAAATAATATGTTTTTCTTGTCTTGTATTGCTCAGCTTCATAATTTTGGTTACTTGTCAATTAAAACCTCTAATTGTCAAATCTGATCTGATTTAAAGTTAGAGTTTTTTAGTGGATAGTAAGGGCTTAAGCTGATATGAAATCCGAAAAGCCGTGGATATCTCCATGGGAATTAATACAAGAGCGCAAACAACTAAAGTCTAAAGGCTTCAACGAGGAAACGCAATACAACAATAAAATATAATAACTTCACAAAAACAAAAAACAAAGCTATTACATAAAAACCAACGTAAAGCCAAAACTTGTGAAGAAATAGAACAACACTCACAAGAACATGAAACTACAGATTTATTTATAAAAATCGAACGATTAGCGGATACATTCACACTAAAATTTTACCACTAAAAAAGCGACACTGGGCAAATTTTGACAGCAAATCCAGAAGTAATCGAAAGATGGCGCGAGTACTGTCAAAAGTTCATGGGAAGTGCACATAATTGAATATGGGAAATCTAGAGTCAACAATTCTCAGGAGTGAGGTGGAATTGGCTTTAAAAAAACTCAAAAGTACTCAATCTTCACAGGTGAATGGCATTGTAGCTGAAATGCTTAAAGCGACAGAAGAAACTGGTGTTAACTTAATTCACGAAATATGTAATAAGATCTGGACAACAGACGAATGGTCTAAGGAATGGACACGACCGATATATGTACGGCTTCACAAAAAGCCTCAGATTTCCCCCTCAAATTCCCCAACAACACACAGATTGTGTGCCCGGGAGAGGCATACGAGAACAGTTAATCATTAATTACATATAATACTTAATTAATATGAGACAAATGATAGAAAAGGTCTATGAATATAACGTCCCAGCCGTCTTCTTTGATTATACAAAGGCCTTTGACACTGTATAGCGGGATCACTTATGGAGAATCCTTCAAAAAATATGGAACCAGACCACCTAGTCTTCTTAATCCACAAATTATACAACAATATCGCTTATGTTAGAGTTGAGAAAAATCTGTCTTAGCCGTTCAAAGTCAGAAAAGGGGTGAGGCAGGGTTGTATCCTCTCTCCACTACTCTGCAAGATATATGACGAATGGATTGTTTGCAAAGCGACGGAAGAGTGGAATGAAGGGGTTTCAGTAGGTGGCAAAAGTTCTCGAACCTAAGATACGCTCATGACACTACAATAATGACTAGCTCCGAGGAAGAAATGGCTGAAGAATGGAAGAATTGTTGCAAATGTCGGTCTTTCATTAAATCGAAAGAAATATTCTTTTTTTATAGTAGATCGAATTCAAATTTTACCTCTTCTTAACAAAATCAGCGATATACCACCGAAGACAGATATTATATACTTAGGCGCTAGAATTTCTAACAAAGGGGCTGCGAAGAAGAAATCAAAAGAAGAATAGCGATGGCCAAAATATCAATGACTAAACAAAATGGAAATATCACAGAATAAATAAAATGACTTGCCAATTCGCTAGTATTTCCTATAGCGACATACGGAGCCGAAACATGGACTATTAATGTAGCATTCCGTAAGAGAATAGAGGCTTTCGAAACTATATGCTATAGGCGGATGCTCAGAATTTCCTGGACAGCTCATAACAGAATAAAAAAAAAAAGGATGACATGGAAAAATTAATGATTAATTAATGATAAGTCGACGGCAGAAGAAAAAGAGGTAGGTTGCCAAACAGATACTCGAATATTGATCAGATTATGTCTACAATGCGTTTGGAATTACCAGAGGTTATGAGAAGTGTCGAAGATAAAGAAGTCTGGAGAGCTGTTATAAACTTTGTGTAACAATATAATAAAGGTTATGATGCTCGAAATCAAAGAACGATGCGAGATAGAAGGTCTTAAAATATTAAAAAAGAAGAATATACATATGACATAAAAATCATTAAACCCAATAATACACATTCTAATGCATAAAAATGTTGAACTATCGAATTGCTTTAATTTGATAATTAGGGGTTTATTTTGACAATTTATCTAGTAAACCAAAATAAAATACTGAATATTCTGAAAGTAATTTAAATTTATTACTAAACAGATAAAAATAAAAACCGGTCAAGTGCAAGTTGAACTTGCACAATTAGTGTTCCGTACGTTGATTGTTTTTAAAATAAAAACTTTTGTTAGGGTGGTATAAAATGATCAGTGACTTCACAAAACATACCCCAAATGAGTTTTCAACAAAGTTTGTTTCCAATCTTTACTGAAAACTGGTGACCTTGAATTTTTTTTTTTTTTATATACCAAATAAATTATTAAAGGTAATGCACTCGTGATAATTTTCGTTCAATCTATACCCCGTGGAGAATATTCCAGAATTTTTTCAAAATTTTTTGATCAGTACTTTTCGAGATAAGGTAGGGGACAGCGATTGTTTAAAAGTAATACGAAGAAAAGTGTGCGCAAGTATCGGGTCTTCCATTAAGGACTTGACAACTTTTTTTTGAAATAAAACGCAACCCATTTGAGACATTTCGAAAATTTTACTATCGGCTTGAAGTACAATCAAAACATTTATGTATGGAATTCGACTTCATTCATATGTCCACCACGGCACATTTGCAGCGGTCGATTTGTTGAACCCAATTTTCGATGACTCGGCCACACATTTCGACGGAAACGGCCGCTATCTCTCTTTCAATATTGGCTCTGAGCTCCTCTAACGACGCAGGCTTGTTAGCATAGACCAATGATTTAACGTACCCCCATAAAAAGAAGTCTAGAGGTGTTAAATCACACGATCTAGGCGGCCATTTGACGAGACCATTTCTCGATATAACACGTTCACCGAATTTAGATTGCAGTAAGTCGATTGTTACACCCGCTGTGTGGCTTGTGTCTTGTTGAAACCACATATCATTAATGTCTAGCCCATGCAATCGATCAAAGAAATAACGTTGCAACATGCCTCTGTAGCGATCTCCATTGACTGTAACGTGACGGTTATTTTCATCAACGAAAGAGAACGGCCCAATGACACCACCGGCTTGAAAACCGCACCAAACAGTAATTTTTTGTGGATGAAGTGATGTTGCTTCAAGCACATGAGGGTTTTCACCTGACCAATAATGCATATTCTGTTTGTTGACGAAGCCGTTTATCCAAAAATGCGCTTCATCACTAAAGATGATTTTGCGATGAAATTGGTCATCTTCTTCCAACATTTCTAGAGCCCCATTCGAGAACGTACGTCGCTTCATATGATCGAGTGGCTTTAGTTCTTGAGTTAACTTTAACTTATAAGGGTGCAGGCCAAGATCCTTTCGCAAAATTCGCCATAGTGTGGTCTGAGCGATGCCCAATTCTTGAGAACGCCGTGAAATCGACTGTTTTGGTTCGTTTGAGATGGACGCTTGAACGGCAGCAATATTCTGGCCACTTCGACCAACCCGTTGTCTCACTGGCACGGGAACATCCAGCAGCAAATATGTTAACTCAAATTTTTTCACTAGACTATGAATTGCTTGTCTACTGGGACGAGAATTACGACCCAAAAATTGGCGTTAACGCTCTTAAAGTTGCAGTCACCGACTTCAAATTTTGGTATTAAATTTTAATTATTTGTAAACGTTGTTCGTTCTTGTACTTCACCATGATGAAAATGTTGACTTTACTGAATGTTTTGACATTGACAGTTCGGTGATTGGCTTAAGGGTGCATTCACAGTGAAATTTAAAAGTTGTCAAGTCCCAAATGGAAGACCCTTTATTACATTACATATATATTTTTTACTCGTGTTTTCACAAGCTTTCATTTGACACCACACTCGATGACCTAGTAAAGAAAAAATTTTTTCTCTTCCGATTTCACCCCTCAAAACGAACCCCTTAAGTCAAAATTTATGTTACGGTGGTATAAAATGATCAGTGACTTCACAAGACACCCCAAATGAGTTTTCAACAAAGTTTGTTTCCAATCTTTACTGAAATCTGATGACCTTGAAATTTCTTTTTTTTTTTATATACCATATAAATTATTAAAGGTAATGCACTCGTGATAATTTTCGTTCAATCTACACCCCGTGAAGAATATTCTAGAATTTTTTCGAAATTTTTTGATAAGTACTTTTCGAGATAAGGCCCGGGACAGCGATTTTTCGCGAGTTTTTAAAAATAATACAAAGAAAAGTGCGCGCAAGTATAATATTATATATATATTTTTTACTCGTGTTTTCACAAGCTTTCATTTGACACCACACTCGATGACCTAGTAAAAAATTTTTTTTTCACTTCCGACTTCACCCCCCAAAACTAACCCCTTAAGTCAAAATTTAATTCTCAAAACTACATGGCTCTGATGAGGCCATCAATTCCTATATTATTACCAAATTTCACCTTTCTATGTCAAATAGTTCCGGAGAAAATCGGGTGTGACAGACAGACAGACAGACAGACAGACAGACAGACAGACACCGAAGTGATCTTATAAGTGTTCCGTACGGAACACTAATGAATTTCCTTATCTAACCTAAGGTTTTATTTTAAGTCTCTTCATATTATACGAGTATGCTATTTGCTCTTTTCGATGTGAAGAATATCGTTCATTGAAAATTTCCCGTAAGGGTGAAATAAATTCGGCGTAGTATTGCGACGTTCTGAGACGTCTTCGCGAGAATATTCAAAAAACGGCCCTCATAGGAAGATGGAATTAAAGAGATAAAACGCGAATCACAGTCGGCGCTGAAGGCAATGGAAAAAACGGTAGGTCCATCGCATTCTGGTGCGGAAGGATTTCTTTGATTCACGAAGCATGAAAGTAACTACCTCAAATGTAAAAGCGTTAAGCTGCCTTTACACGGTCATTAATAATGTCATTACTTTATCAGAATGACATTAATCGTATAAGGTCGACAAAGTTGGAACGACGGGCAGTAATGATGCGAATCCGGATTTTCTGATCTCGGCACATCATTACTGTAAACGGGAGGGGAGACTGTCATTAATAATGTTCGTGTAAGGTGCGCTGCATCATTACTCAGTCTGTCACGAAGAGTCGTGTAGTCAACATGTTGATTCCGGAGAGTGATTCTGTTGAAATCGGTGACGTTGTTTTGCAATCTTTTATTGCAACCTTTATTATGGAACCCTACAGATCCCAATTATAAAAATAAAATGAAAAGGAATGCCGCACTCGTGAAACTGCTGTCAATCTACGAAAAATGTAAGCCTGGAGCGACAATATCTGACGTCAGACGTAAAATTAATACACTGAGATGCAATTATAGAAAAGAATTTAAAAAAATAGAGGATTCGAAAAGATCAGGGGTTGGAGACGATGACGTATATTCACCGTCGTCGTGGGTTTTCCACAATTTTGAGCAACCTGTTGACCTTGGGAACTCACAAGTAAGTAAAACTCATTAATTTATTAATTCATTAATTATATTGTTTAAGTAATTTTGTAATTGCTCAACATCATGCAATACGTAATACGTACATAAAAATTTGTAGGTATATACTGTTTAATTACAGATTCAGTGATAAAAAGGTTTGGATAGTCTGAAAACTCGTATTTTCCTGAAAGATTTTTTAACAGTGTTATCGTTATTTGTAACTACAATTTGCCCTCAATGTTGTAATAGTTACAGAATCTTTCCCGTATTATTTTGGCATCCACCCCACAGTTTTTGTTAAGGGTGCTTTGTAAATTAACAAGATTATATTCAGGTATTTCGGCTGTACCGGTGAAGAATTATTATTGTTGGGGTTCCGTTGCCAGAAAATTGTGCAAGTAGCAGCATGCCATTGTAACTGTTGCTGCCCTTTGTGGTTCCAAATTTGTTGACTTTTGAAAAACTCCAAATCAGGCAGCTAAAATACCAAAAGCGTTTTCTACAACGACGCGAGCTCTTGATAACCTTTTATTGAATTCAAACCGTTCTGGAGTCAATGTCTTCTCAGAATAGGATATGGGAAACGTTTAGTAGTTTTAGGTAATGATGCAGGTTCCGGTATATTTAAACACCAAATTTAGAGTAGTACAAGACACTACCATTCGCCCATTCATCCCTGAATCAACCATGATCAACTTTTTTTTGCGTTGACTAATGCCAATAACACAATGCTGAAGAACCCTGAATTAGCCGGTTTCTTAATTGCAATATGTTTGCCATCAATTGCTCCGAGTGTGTTTCAAAATTGGTGTCTGCCCCCAAATTCTTGGACTATTTCAGTCCACTCTTCAGTGGTTTTGAAAACTGTAACATAGAAAAGAGTGTGTATTATAAAACAACATTCATAATTTTTTTTCAGGCACAATTCGATGAAGAGAAGGAAGATGAGGAAAATAAAAATCCCTCCCAAATACAGCCAACTCCTTCACCATCACGTTCATCGATAGTACCGCCTCTTGAGCCCATGCCCAAAAGAGCCAGGAGCATCGGCCCCACTGCTCGACAAAATGAGCTGTTGCAAAAAGCAAGCGCTTATTTGGACCATTCCTCCAAAATTAATAACCCAACAGAAATCCTCACTATCGCTAAACCTTGGGGTGAAAAGCTTCTGCAATTACACCCCCAGCCTTAGCAAAAAAAGCAATTAATGATATTTTATTTGAGGCCAGTCAGGGTACATTACATAGAAATTCTGTAAAAATTAACGAGGGATTTTCATACCATAGTTCAACGGTTGCCTCACCGATGGGCAGTGTCGATACCTCTGCTTATGGGCCATCGCCCCAACAGCAAGGACCCAGTTCCGACCAAACTGATACAGTGGTGAACTTTTTTTTCCAGTTATGAATAACTGGAAAAATATTTCATTAGTGTATAATTCAAAAATAATTTTGTGTAATATAATTGTTTCATGTTTCTTTCACATATCTATGTAAATAAAAATTAATTGTTTCTTTTTTTTGCAATTATCTTTGTAAATAAAAATTAATGTTTGAAAGACTGTTTGCCTGTACCTTATGTGTTCCTACACCAGATATCCGATCTTGATGAAAATTGGGGGGTAAGTCCTTGTTAAATCAGGGAAGGTTTATAAAAAAAATTGTTTCTAAAAAAAAAATTTGCCACATGTCCCAAGGCTGTACGTTGTGTGTAGGCCGTTTCCCAGAAGAATTTTGAAAATGTTTTTTATAAACCTTCCCTGGTTTGACACTGACTTACGACACGGAAAATGACGGAAGATTGCTTACCTTCAAGTAATCTTGCAGAACATATATAAGCACCTCACACGTTTCAATAATAGCAGCGCTTACTAACGATGGTGACATAACTGCTGAAAACTTGAGATCTTCAAAGTTTCTCCTAGTGGCAAGGTACCTTAATGTAACTGCTATTCTTTCCTTCACTGGCAAACACTGTCTCATGTTTGTATCTTTTGAGGATAAAAAAATGTGTAACTAATTTCAGCAGTTTAATGTCATTCATACGGAAATAGTTTTTGTAGTCCTTTGGCTCGGTGTCTCTAATTTCATTCAATAACAAAACATGAGAATACTGTTCATGTTTTTTTCAACCACTCATTCATCCAGCGTTTACGTTTTACTCGCCGTTTTGTAGCTAATGCCATAATTATAGCAACACAAGCGGTTTTGTGTGGATCCATTTTATTTATACGTCTTGCTTAGGGTTTTAAGAGTAATAATAATCTGGAATGAAGTGAACTTCGCAAGTAATGTCATTACTGGTAATGTCATTATTAAGGACACCCAAATATGCAAAGCGCATATATTGCATATTTTGCATATTATATGCATTTTTCTAAATATTTGCATAAATGCTTTAAAAAGAGCATATATGTGCATATTTGAAGGAATTTATAATAATGTAGGTCGTTGACAGACGTTTTCATTCATTTTCCGGAATAAGGGTCAATGTTTAGGCCGCCGCCGCCGCGCCGGTGGTTTTCCCCAAATAAATTTTATTATTTTACGGTCAGTAAACCCCAGACGGCCATCAGAGCATACTTGTATTATTAATTTATTAGATTTCATTTTTGGTTGTGCTTTTAAAGTGGTTACGTCGATTTGTGCTTTTTATCTTGTGAATCGTATTTTACTACAATAAAATGCCCAAAGCCAGTAGTGTGTCAGTGTGGATTAAACCATATAAAGAACTAAGAATAGATATGGGAAAAATCTGCTGTTCTGCATGTGTTAAAATTGTAAGTATAATTTTTGAATACCTATTGAATATACAGGGTATTTCATTTTCGTTTAATATTTAAACATAACGAAATTTTTGTCAGGATTTTGCCGTTGATGCTATTTTCAACGTTATTTAAATTATTTTTGTTCCATTTAACGAACAAAATTTCTATTTAACGAAACCACGAAATAGAAATACATAAGTAAACGTATGTATTTCTAGGTAATCTAATAAAAAAGGTACAAAGCAGAATTTTAATTTTTGCCTGCCTGAAGTAAGCACCTAGTTCTATTTAACGAAATTTCTATTTAACGAATTTTTTCCTTGGGATTCTAATTAAATTATTTTTTTTATTGCAGATACCAAAATTTCAAATAGAGCAACACATGAAAACTGCTTGTCATATTGCCAAATTGAGTAAGACGAAACCTGGAGATAGGCCACAACACATATTAATGCAATGTTTCCAACCAACGTACAAAAATAAAGAGCTAAATGAACAAGACATCTTTAACCGAGATCTATGCCGTGCAATGATGACATCAAACATTCTGTTATCGAAGCTACGTAATCAAAACTTTACAGGTAGAATTGGGAGCAAAATTTTTCAAAAATTTCGGAATGTTCTGGAAAAAAAATGGGTTTCAATTTGTCAGCCAAGTAGCTAATGTTTTAAAGGGGGATTTTACTGATTCCATTGATTTAGATCCTATGCTATTAAATAATTTTAAAAACGCCCCTATTACATCAGTCAATGTGGAAAGGAGTTTCTCAATTTATAAATTTTTATACAAAGATAGAAGACAAAACTTTTTAATGGACAATTTTGAGAAACATTTAGGAGTTTATTGTTTTTATAACTAACGGCGACCCTGTCTTTTGCAATATTTGTATATTTCCGCTTACTTAGTTGAATCGCCCTGTATATAACAAATTTAAAATATATGTTTTATTATTCTGTTTACTACGTATATAAATTTTTATAATATGTACCTACATTATTATTATTATTATTATATGTTCATATTTAAGTAAAGTAATAAAATATATTATTATTTATATTTATTTTTTACTTTGTATAATATTATATTTAGATTTAGTTCATTCGCCCTGTATGTTGAAAATTTAAAATGGGTTTTTTTATTGCTACATTTGTATAGTACTCGTATCATGTAATGTGAAACAATAAATTTACATTTTTCAAGTCTACTTCGATTTTTTTTACTGCATATTTACAACATGTATGTGCATATTTTGAGAAAATTATTTGCATATTTATGCCCATATTTTAAAGTTTTGACTTGTATATTTGGGTTTCCTTAGTCATTATTAATGACCGTGTAAGGGCCGCTTTAGTCTGGAAACTTTTGGATCGCACCGTCTATAAAGAATATAATAACATAATTTGTGGCGAAGTTTATTTTAAAAAAGTATAAAATGTATAAAATATAATTAGTGTTCTTAAGTTCATAAAATTAGGCAATTATTTTAAAATAAGCTTTAAAGCTGCTTCTTCTTTTATGAATATTAAAGTACCAACCAACTTCTTAGTTTTTCTTAGCAAACTTTGTTTTAATCTCATTAAAACGTACCCAGTAAATAATAATTAGGTCTTCAGACATTTGAAAAACATATTAATAAATAATGAAACAATTTATAAGGCTAACTCAATTTAAAATTTACTTTGTTATCACACTGGTAGTTAATTAGAAAGTTAATAACTTTTAAAAACAAGTTCCGTGGAGCTTCCTTATATTTCTCTATATTACTTAGTTCTTTTTATCAACATTTCATATGAATAGGGAACAGTAGGTAGTACCGCCTATTGAGACTGTTTGAAGGTTTCTCCAGATCGGGGGAAATGCATTCTTCTGAATAAAATCTAGTAAATGCACAGTATGGTGGGAGAGCTCAGGTAGAAATTTTACACAGTGGTATCTGTAGGGTAGATAAATAGGGAATCGAATGTTTGCCTGACCTTCTTTG
Organism: Pachyrhynchus sulphureomaculatus; assembly: GCA_019049505.1. Taxonomy (NCBI): domain Eukaryota; kingdom Metazoa; phylum Arthropoda; class Insecta; order Coleoptera; family Curculionidae; genus Pachyrhynchus; species Pachyrhynchus sulphureomaculatus. Next base: position 64,945,918 of record CM032446.1, read on the forward strand.
GTACGGGAGGTACTGCGCATAAAGGAAATGTGCGAAAAAATTTGTGCCAAAAAAAGTTTTTGATTCAGAAGCCAACAAACAGTATTCGAATGTTAAGTTAATTTAAAATACAAAAATAAACAAGGCAGACACTTTTGGAAGGGTTAACATTGAACCAAAGTACCCTAAAGTTGTATTTTTAAAAATAAAAATAAAAACCGGTCAAGTGCAAGTTGAACTTGCACAATTAGTGTTCCGTACGTTGATTGTTTTTTAAAATAAAAATTTTTGTTAGGGTGGTATAAAATGATCAGTGACTTCTCAAAAAACACACCCCAAATGAGTTTTCAACAAAGTTTGTTTCCAATCTTTACTGAAAACTGGTGACCTTGAAATTTTGGTTTTTTTTCTATACCAGATAAATTATTAAAGGTAATGATAATTTTCGTTCAATCTATACCCCGTGGAGAATATTCCAGGGTTTTTTCAAAATTTTTTGATCAGTACTTTTCGCGACAGCGATTTTTCACGATTTTTTAAAAGTAATACGAAGAAAAATGTGCGCAACTGTTACATTATATATATATTTTTTACTCGTGTTTTCACAAGCTTTCATTTAACACCACACTCGATGACCTAGTAAAAAAAATTTTTTTTCACTTCCGATTTCACCCCTCAAAACAAATTCCTTAAGTCAAAATTTATGTTACGGTGATATAAAATGATCAGTGACTTCACAAAACACACCCCAAATAAGTTTTCAACAAAGTTTATTTCCAATCTTTACTGAAAATTGATGATCTTGAAATTTCTGTTTTTTTTATATACCAGATAAATTATTACAGGTAATGCACTCGTGATAATTTTCGTTCAATCTACACCTCGTGGAGAATATTCCAGAATTTTTTCAAAATTTTTTGATAAGTACTTTCCGAGATAAGGCGGGTGGACAGCGATTTTTTCGCGATTTTTTAAAAATAATACAAAGAAAAGTGCGCGCAAGTATTACATTATATATATATTTTTTACTCGTGTTTTCACAAGCTTTCATTTGACACCACACTCGATTACCTAGTAAAAAAATTTTTTTTTCACTTCCGATTTCGCCCTCCAAAAACTAACCCCTTAAGTCAAAATTTAACTTTCAAAACTACTTGGCTCTGATGAGGCCGTCAATTCCTATATTACTACCAAATTTCAACTTTCTATGACAAATAGTTTCGGAGAAAATCGGGTGTGACAGACGGACAGACAGACGGACAGACACCGAAGTGATCTTATAAGTGTTCCGTACGGAACACTAAAAAAAGTGTTTGATTCACGCTGAAATTTTAATAGCGTTTTAATTGCATATATTTAAAAATACTTGCAAAAACCCAGACACTTTTGTCGGGGTTTAACAATTGGCAAACATCTAAGTAAATGTTGCGTGGACTAGAGGGAGATACGCTACGGGCAGTAATAAATACGAGTGAGAGAAACAATGTTTGTAATTCTTTTCCTATTGAAAATTTTTGATTTCTGCAAAGCACTTTTTCAGGTGGATTTCAACAGTGTAAGTTACATTTTTTTACAACTAATATTTTAATAGTTATTAATGCAAAAATATATTTTTTAAATGGGATACCCTGTATATTTTTCCTTATCCCAATAGAGCTTTAAATTACCATTCTAAAAATATAGCACACTTTATATTTTGCTTAAATCTACTTCAAAATATAAAGGTTTTCGGTTTTTACGCGAATTTTAAATGCACATTTGTGAAGTAGGCTTTGGACGGAGCGGCCATATGGTTTAATTCAGTTGTTCTCGTAGTTGTGAAATTTTACTTCAGGATCAGTTATTGAATTGTCAAATAAATCGCAATGAAGTTTGAAAATTACGAAAAATGGGATATGATAGTGTGTTTCATACAAACTGGAGAAAATTCGGAAGCGGCAAGTAATTTGTACCACGAACGGTATCCAGAGAGGCGTCAACGCTTCAGGATGTATTCGCTCAATTGCGACATAACCACTGTTAACTAGTGGCTAGTTTGAAAAGAAACGACCCAAAAATTATGCATCAAACAGGCATAAGGAGTTAGAAGAAATAGTAGTTTTAGGAAATATCAGAAATAATCCCAACACTTCAACCCGACAGTTAAAAGAATCCACTGGACTACCAAGAATTAACGTAAGTCGTACTTTGAAGAAGCACAAATTCAGGCTATAGAGGACAAGAAAAGTTCATCACCTTAGAGACGGAGATTTTCAACGGCGTATAGATTTTTGCCAATGGTTTCTGGAGAATTGTAACCATGTTCCGAATTTTTCATTAAATTGCATTTGGACAGACGAAGCTTATGTAAGCAATGCAAGTGTTTTTAACCGATACATTTCTTATACGTGGGCATAGAAAATCCTCATTTAGTTTTGGAGCAAAGAAATTAAGGCAGATTTGGATTTAATGTGTTGGCAGGAATTTTTAGAGGCAGGGTTATTTACGAAGGAACAATCACCTCTCAGGGATATTTAGAAATTTTAAGGCAGTAAATAGAACTTCTTGTTGATGAACTGCCGTTAATGGTCCTTAGAAATATATTTTTTCAACACGACCGGGCTCCTTCTCATAACTCTGCAGTTATCACTAATTTTTTATCGGCCAATTTCGACAATAACTGGATAGCCAACCAAGGTCCGAACCGTGGGCCGGCAAGGTCACCGGATTTAACATCCATGGACTTGGGCACTACGTCTAAATAAATAAAAATACCAAATGCTACACTTTTTAAGTCAAAAAAAACGATGCTGTTCATATTAGTCTATTTTTTAATAATAACCCACTGTTATTAAAACCTAAACACCACTCTAAAAATTCATCCAATGAAATGAAATATATTTGTCAGGCTTAAATGGTGGTATCCCAATCAAAAAAATAAAGAAATACACATTATATTACCGAAATAAATTGTATTTAAGTCCTAAACTATGCACTAGATGAAGTCACTAAATAGATATAATGATATTGATGCTGTTCTTCCTTAAACTATTAGCGCCATATGAATTATCACGCAAACTATCTTGCAGCATGTAATTAGCACCGGTTTAGCCACTACGACTATGCAAATTTCAACGAAATCATATAAGAACGAAATAAAAATCTTTTATTTATAGAATCGGCCATTTTCTGTTACAGCGAAAAGGAGTTATATATTGTATCATTTCACGCTGTGTTGACATGCAGTTACAATAAAACACAATTTTTTTAACGTAAGTGAAGTAATTATTAATGGCTGTGAGAAATTTTAGTTTTTTATATAGGAAATTGTCCGTGGATGTTATTTTTGTTAGTAAATAATACCCTTTTGTATCGGTTGTTTATTTTAAACCGAAAAAGTTAAAATTACTTTAAATTGTTATAAAATAAAATAACAAACTGTTAATTTTAAGCGTAGCAATATTGAAACAATTCAGGTTATTCTCAAAATTGTTACTGATGTATCTGCTGGGTACACACTAACTGACAAACCATGAATTTTCAGGGTCGATTCTCTCATTAGTTATGGCAAAGTGTCATTTTTCATTATTTGTCCACAGTTCTTTCCTATTACTATTATCATAACACCTCCTATTTAAATAAACCTTTTTTTTGTTCCAACAGTTAATTGGTTTTTAAAAATTTGCATATATCCAGTAAAACTGAGTGGATGTTGAAAACATTCCAATTTGCTTTACCTTATCTTATTAGCAGTTTGCCATTAAAAATAAAGGTTAAAGGTCCAATTCCCGACCTAAGGAAACAATGAAGATCCAGACCTGTGAAATAATCTTGTTAAGACATTTTTGCTCGTATCAAATGAAATTACAATATTAGTGGAATAGAGTATTATAAAAAAATATGTAGGCTAATGCAACGTTAACTTTTCTAGAAAAAACTGCTACCAAGATATTTGTAGCGCATACAACGTTTACAAATAAATTGAGTTCTAAAAAATGAGATATACGTTTTAAAACTAAAGGTTACCCCAATAACATTTTTTGCCAGAAAATCTCTGGCAAGAAAGGGCAGCTATCACGGAAATGACGTTTAAGGCAGTGGTCAATAAACTCACTGCTTACTTAGAAGAGTTCACACTTCGATGATCATTTTTCAGAAATAATTCAGGGACTCTAGTTTAACATATAGTGAAGATGTTTTTTCTTACATGTATTTTTATTATAAATATTTTGAAACTACACATCTATTTTATTTATTGTTTTTAATCGCCTATGGTCTGACAATAAAAATTTTCGAAATAGTATCTTTTAAGCAATTTACGAAACTGAACGACGTAGATAATTTAAGCGAGCAAATGGTTTGCATTTTGTCTCTGGATATTTTTATTAGGAAATCTGCCCTCATCGTTTTAAAAATAGAAAATTAGTAGCTACTGAAAAGTTGTAATTATATATTTTCTTAATTCCTTATAGAGTCTGAACTACAAAATGAATTTTAATGAATGAGGATTCAAGAGATTCATTATAATTCAACTAGTGACTCTGGTTATCTGGTGTTATTAAAGATTCAATACAACAAACATCAAACACGACCTTGTCATTCTCTTCTTCTTCTTTTTTCTTATATGGTGTATCATATAAGTAGGCATACTTTTTATCCCCATTAGCCCTCTTCGATGTGGACGTCCAGCATTCCTTCCACTTTTTCGGAGGTCTGTCCATAGTTCTTCTACCTCAGGGTTTATTGAGTTTGGCTCTTTTTACCAGTCTGTTGTGGTCCATCCGATCTACGTATTTATTCCATTGTTTTCTTCTAGTTCTGGTACATTTAGATGTTTTTTGGATCTGACTTAGTTCTTGTTTGCGAATTCTGTTGTGGACAGTTTTTTCCATGTATGTCCCTAATCACCCTCATTTCTGTTGTCCTTATCATTTATGCTGTTTTACATGTGTCAGCTCTTGTTTCTACAGCATATGTGAGGATCGGTCTCACTGTTGTCTGGTATATTCTTATTTTATTTTCTACTGTGAAGTATTTATTTTTTCTACACTATATCCATCAAACAACCTACTATTAGTGATGCCTTCAAAGACTGTTGTTTTACTTCCCTGTTTAAGTCTCCATAGCTTGTTATCATTGTTCCGAGGTATTTAAAATTATTAACCTGTTCAATAATACTTCCTTGAATCTCCAGACTGCATCTTAATAATTCTTTTGAAGCTACCATATATTTTGTCTTGATTGTATTCATCATGTTTAGTTTTCTCGTTTCCAAATTGAAGCCATGGAAGATATTCTGAAGGTTGTCCTCAGAATCGGAGATGAGGACTGCATCAACGGCATAGTAGATTGTGTGTTGCCCATTTTGTATCTTCTAGTTTTTGGAAGATTCTCCACTATTCTGTCCATGACGAGGTTGAAGATAAAGGAACTAAGTGGCCTTGTCTTATGCCGGCGTTTATTTTTAGTTCCTTGCTCAGTAGATGTGCCACTTTTATATTTGTTCTACAATCTGTGTTAATGTCGTGTATAATTTTTATTAGCTTCTGGTTTGTCTGCTTTTCCTGTAATAATTTTTGTAATATCTGTTAATTGCACTCTATCGAAGGCTTAAGTCATGTCGACGAAACACATATACGCAGGTTTGTTAAATTCTTTAGCTTTTTTTCCATTATCTGCCTCACTATAAATATGGCATCTATGGTCGATTGATTTTTTACGGAATCTATTGTTCCTCTCTTATTTGAATATCCTTGCTCATTTCTTCAAGTATGATGTTTGTTAATACTTTTAAGATAATATTTAGGAGCGTAAATTCGCGGTAGTTTTTTGGGTGACTTCTTTTGTCCTTTTTTAAATATTGGGATTGTTATGCTAGTTTTCCAATCTGTAGGTATTTGTTCATGTTTTACTATTTTGTAAAGAGCTGTGCTAGTTGTTGATATAGGTTTTCTCCTCCATATTTTAATATCTCATTTGTAATGTTGTCTGGTCCTGAGGTTTTTCTATTTTTAAGTCTTCTTATAATTCTTTGTCTGTTCTAAAGTTACTTCTAGATTTACTTCTTCCACTTTTTCAAGTATGGTTTCATTATTTTCTTCTTCTTTATATGATTTCTCAAAGTATGTTTGCCATTCTTGAATTGTAATTTTATTAGTTTGAACCGTGTCTTTTAAATTAAGTTTCTTTCGTATTACCCTTTTTCACACTTTCCTTTGAGAGCCATACAGATCACTTTCCATCCCTTTAATAAATGTCTCCCAATATTTTTCTTTAATTGGATTTCTTCTTCTATTCATACGATGTATGCGTTCCAGTTGTCTAGGCGAAATAAAATAACCTATTTTTTAATTAAGGATAGCTTTTAACTCTACAAAATGGTACAATTATGTTTATGCAAAACAGGTAGTTTAAGAATAAAATTATAATTTTGTAGCTGTGTTTTACTTTGAGCTTACCTATAAGCCCTTTATTATTTTTCCTGAACATGTTCTATTACTATAAAACCACTTATCCTTTTACACCAAATCGCGTTAGTTGCCTTTCTCTTATCCCAGATAACAAATTTGTCCAAAGCGGGAATTGCGTGCAATGCTTGATAAAGCGTGTGTAGTTCTGAACGGATTAGTAGTATTAAAACTGCTGAAGACAATAATTGAATTTTGAAACGGATAATTCTTAATTGATTTTCTTTGCAATGAAAGTCCTGCCGTCTTTCTTTTATTCATTTCGTTTGTATTTATAACACAGCCACATAAAAAAAGTTCGTTACCACGAACCAAGATACATGGATCTAGCGTATTTTTTGACGCTGAATTCGAATCCGTAGTTACAAAAAAGAATTATATATCCCTTGAAATGGGTTATAAAAAACATTCAGACTCCTTATTAAATGAACTAAATATTTTTTTTTTGAAATTTTAATTTAATCATTTTAGTATCTACCAAAAATTATTAACTAACCTTTCATTATAGTAATTTCATCATCATTTTGTAACAAACCGTCCGAAGCAAAACATGCCATGGTGATAAAAATTTTCAGTGGAAATTTAAGTGGTGTACCTTTTTACAAAACATTTAATTATGGGTTTCTACCAAGTACCAGCTGAATTAATCCAAATAAATAAGTATGATTAAAATTTGTTTGTTATCAATCAAAAAAATCTAGCCTCCTAATACTATTGAAACTATGAAAAATCCTACCACCCCGCCGCATCCATATCCATATTTTATTATTATTTTTTTGAGATATTTTATAGTATAGAGAAGAGAATACGCATTCAAATTACAGGAAGCTATTTCTAATAATTAAATTAAAATCCACCCTTATAGGGGGTGAAAAGTACCCCTAAAACTCAAATAATGAACTTGAGTTTAAATTACATGTACAAAGGACAAATTCTTGTAGTTCTTGGGAAAAAATATCTGAATCTGGTGTGATAACCAGGCATTACTCTTAAAGGGTTGAGACTCACCCCTATAGGGTGTAAAAACCACCCCCACTTACGGAGGTATCTTATAGTTTCAATAACGACAAGAAAAGTTCAGGATTTTGTAGTTTTAGGAAGGGGGAACAAATATGGAGTAGATTCGCTTGAACCACCAATACACGACTATAAACTACCCTTAGAGGGTGATAGAAACTACCCCAACGCTCTAATGATAAACACAGATGTTATTGAAATTTGGAAAGGATCAAGTACTTTTATCTTATTGTGCCAAACATTTAAGACAACTAGATCATCTTTTTAATAAGGTCGAACATCATCCCTAGAAGGAGAGGGAACTACCCCCTGGGATTGATAGATCTTAAAAGTTCTAGCATCTGAGAAAAATAATATAGGCTGTATTTGTCCATCCTGCCTGCCACTACAAAAGCCTAGTTGTCGTTGATCCTTTCCGAATTTCTGTAACATCCATGTGCATCATTAGAGCATAGGGGTAGTTTCTACTACCCTGTCGTGTATCGCTGGTTCAAGCGATCTACTCCATATTTGTTCACTCTGCCTAAAACTACAAAAGCCTGAACTTTTATCGTCGTTATTGAAACTTATGAGATACCTCCGTAGGTGGGGGTGGTTTTTACACCCTATAGGGGCGAGTCTCAACCTTTTAAGAGTAATATCTGATTGTCACACCAGATTTAGATATTTTGTCCTAAGGGCTACAAGAATTTGTCCTTTGTAGATGTTATTTAAACTCACGTGCGTTATTTGAGTTTTAGGGGTACTTTTCACCCCCTATAAGTGTGAATTTTGGTCCAATTAATAGAAATAACTTGATGTTGTTTAAACGCATATTCTCTTCTCTAGACTATAAAATATCTACTATTTTTCACACTTCAATAAGAGTCATTACATTTGAAGGGATGTTTTGGGCAAAAAAATGACAATAAATCTTTTTTTTTAACTACTGATGCGAATTCAGCATCGAAAAATACACTAGATCCATATATTTTGATTCATGGTAATAATCTTTTTTTGTGTGTGTGGCTGTGTAATTAATACATTATACAAAATACTATGAATTATGTGATATTTTTTATGGTTCACCTCCCCGCCTGAGTAGGGATTTTACCCTTTTTTATATCCTGAGGATATCGATAGGGATGTCATAATGTCCGTCAACGTTGTCCAAGTGCCGAAACATACATTTTTCGTATTTCACGGCACCTTTTAGACAACGCAGTAGTGCTGCCACGGACGTTATAGCATTTCTGCAAACGACTACTAACTATGTACGTGGCCAGGCCACAAATTCTTAAATAAATAAGTATACCGACTTGCCAGAGTCACGGGTGCCACAATAAAGTGTGTAAAACAAATATCTTAAAGTAAATATTCCACACAATATTCGTTGAATTCAAACAAAATAATTTTTGAAACTTAAATTGAAAACTATATAATTTCACCATGACATATAAAATACATTTTGTATTTATTAATAACAGTTTTGGTTAAGAAGTTCTTTTTCGTTAAGGAATTTATATAAAAATATCAATTTATGGTTAAATGTTGCATTTGCAAATGTCCTAATATAATTTGTTTAAATATTTTCTCCTCCTCCTCTGCCCTATTGCCCTTGACAGGGCGTGGTGACTACTCATGAGCTGGTTCTTCGCACTTGATTCTTCTAGATTTCTCGATCTAGGGCCATTTGGCCTGCCTCTTGTAGAGTTTTTTTTCAAAATATGTGAAGTAGGCTTGATTTACACGTTTGAATAACCTAATTTTTCACGTTTATCTCCTTTAACACGGACGCGTTAGTCTGGTGCTCTGTCCAGGAGATCCGAAAAACTCATCTGTACATACATCCAGAACTTGAAACTTTCGACTTTTTTTCTATCAGTTTGCTTTAGTGTCTAGGTTTCGGCTGTATACATTGCGATGGGAAATATGATGGCATTAATAAGTTGTAATTTGATTGTCTTTATTATTATGCTATTTTTTACAACTTTTTGGTCACTATCTTGGCCATCGCTATCCTTTTGATTTCATCCAAGCATCTTCCAGCGTTCATGATTAATGCGCCTAGATATATGACCCTCTCAGTGACTTCGCTCCCAGCTACCATTCACCTCTGTGGATGGTTATTTGTAGGTCTGTCTATGATCATGATTTTGGTTTTTGTCTTGTTTATTTCGAGTCCATATTCCTTGCTGACTTGAGTGAGCGTTGTCATAATAGTCTTTCCGGGGCACTACCGATTATTGAAGTTGCTTTCAGTAATATCGAAAGTTATGGAAAAAGCTATCGATCAGCCTCTTTTGAAATATCTGGAAGGATTTAATATTATTAGGGACCATCAATATATTCACACACATATTCGGTACAACGCAACTGAATATTTTAGCGGTTTTGAGCGGCTGTACTTGATATATATGAGGCATTCGGCCGTGTTTGGCATGCTGCATTATTGGCTAATTTATATTCTTATGTTATCCCAGAAATACTTTGTTTATAGCTCTCGGTTTTCCTAGAGAACGTTCTTTACGAGTTTTAGTCGACGGATTTCTTTTTGATACTTACACTATCAACACTAGTGTGCCCCAAGTTCTATACTCCTAGTTTTTTTTATGTTTTTATGCATTAAATTAACGATATACTATAGAGAATAAAGGATTTAGTCTACAGGTTTGCCGATGTTTCTTTATTTACCCGTGAACGAAGTTTATGGCCACTATCTTTTGGGTCATAAAAGGAATAATTGGTACAGATTACCTTCCGAGGAATACTATAAAGACAAACAGTTATATAGTGAATTAACGGGCAGAGTTCGTGATCCTGTAAAAGAGAAATTTCGCGGTTAGCAACATCGATTTGCTTATCCATGACAATGCCCTTGTCCACACAGCTTAAGTTGCGAAACGTGCTATTCGCTAAGTTGGATTTGAAGCAATAAAACATTCACCTAGCACCCAGCACATGACCAACGGGTACAGTCAAAAATCCCTTCATTAATTAAAAATTACAAGCTTACAAACTAATTATTTCACAAAATATATACAATATAGTATATACACAAGTTTAAGAGTATGATATACTTTAGGTATATCCACTCTTGTAAAAGCTCTACCATAGATTAAGCCACCTGTTGTTTTGGCTTGGAGGAAGTAATAATCAGCATTCTTGTCTGCCTAAAGCTTCGTAAAAACCTGATATTGCGCCGAACAACAAACAGAATACCAACCAAAACGGTAAACGGAACACCAGTTTGGACGGGGTCAGGAATGCGTTTGCAAATGGATTTGCAAATCCTACCCATTTGCGTTAATATGCCCGGTCGATCTATCAGTTGTCGGTTTTTTACATTAAAGTGAAACCGCGCGAATGCGTTTAAAGGTTTGGACGGGACCACAAACAAATCGGCGAACTTACAGAGAACGTAGCGTTTATTCCTGTACCGCTGTAGCTTCCATAGTTGTTTGTAAGAAACATAAACCCGTTCCGTTCGTTGTTCAGTTTCATTCTAGTTTTCTAGTTTCGTTTATTGCCTATTAGCTAGTGTCTGCACTATAATTATTATACTATGATATGATAGAACGCGATTTAAAATTCGGTTCTTAACATATATATATATATATATATATATATATATATATATATATATATATATATATATATATATATATATATATATATATATATGGCAGGGACCTAACTAACTTACCTTAGGTAAGGAATTTATATAAATGTGGTAAGAAACTTAAGATGTTACAACTTAAGATATTTCATGACCATAAACTTATTATTAATTAAGATTAACTTAAGCTAATCCGGAGGCAGAGCGTCGCTAGGTCTTGGTAGATGGCGACGAGCTTGGCATTGGGGGGGGGGGGGGTCCTGTCTGTGGAGTTGGGGTAGTGAGGGGGTTTGTCCAGGAATTTAAGCTGGGCGCTGCTGATGAATTCCCGGATTGTGGGCATCTGGAGGTCTTTATAGAGCTGAGTGTTGGAGCCGAACCATGGGACTTTGGTGATAATACGGAGGGCCTTGTTTTAGTTCTTTTTGGTATTCGGTTCGTTGCTCTGTTTGTCACGAAGTTCAGGTTAGTTCAGGTTATGTGCAATGTTCAGGTTTGTACGAAGCTTAACGGTCCTTAAAATATGTTTTACTGTTTGTTGTTTAATTTTAGCTTTAACTGAGTAGTTTTTTAATTAATTATTATATATATACATATATACATATATATATATATATATATATATATATATATATATATATATATATATATATATATATATATATGTATGTATATATGTATATATATATATATATATATATATATATATACATATATATATATATATATATATATATATATATATATATATATATATATATATGTATGTATATATGTATGTATATATGTATATATATATATATATATATATATATATATATATATATATATATATATATATATATATATATATATATATATATATATATATATATATATACATATATATATATATATATATATATATATATATATATATATATATATATATATATACATATATACATATATATATATACATATATATATATATATATATATATATATATATATATATATATATATATATATATATATATAATATATATATATATATATATATATATATATATATATATATATATATATATATATATATATATATATATATATATATATATATATATATATATATATATATATATATATATATATATATATATATATATATATATATATATATATATATACACTTATACATATATATTTATATATACACGTATACACAGTACTGATAAGTACTGAGTATTCGAAATAGGTACGGTATGTATTTATGTACTAATTTGGTTACTATTTCTGATTATTATAATAAATGTTTTTTTAATAATGTATTTTTTTACACGATACAGCTTTCATAATTAATATTTTCCCAAAATTTGGAAAAGAAATTTCCCTACGTGAGTTTAAATTAGCACTTTATACTCTTTGCTATTTCTAGTAAGAGCCCACTTTCAGAAGTTTTAATGCAATTGCCTTCAATTAAAAGTAAAATCAAAACCCGCCACCTACATGCTTTATATTTCATCAAAGGCAAAGAGAAATAGTAAAACTAATTACTAAATATCGTTCAACTTTTAAGATCAAACTTTTAACTGTATTATTTCGCTTTATTATATCGTAAAACCACTATTCTATTAAAGTAATTTATTTAGCTTTGTGACTTGAAAAGTTCAAGAGAATCATAACGGCTTATCTGACGTTAAAGGATAAGTGGTTTTGCAGTAACGGTACATGCTTAGGACAAGTAATAAAAGGGATTGTAGGTAAACCCGAGTAAAACTTGGAACAGGCTCATAAGAGCCTTCCTCTTAGTCACACCTGATGGGTCTGTTTGTTAGCTCATATACTTCAGGTTATACATGAGTATAAAGTTAAAATTTCATTTTCCAAATTAATTTAATTTGCAAGAAACGTGTCCAACGCGTAAAATCACAATAAAACTTTCTCTATTAAGATTATTAATAACTTTTATAGGTGAAGAGCCAACCGTAAACATTATATTGTCATTTGCTTTGAGATTAGACTAGTTTATATTAATACTACAGAATGCAATATACGACGATTCTCTAACAGAAAAATGCATAGTAGAAAGAAATAACGGCTTAATTTTTCAATATATCTATCTCAATGTCATTCCTACATCTTTCATTTACCTATTACACCCCTTCATTAAAGAAACCTTTTAAGGTGTTTCTAATTTTTCTAAAAATATTGATTATGAAATCTGTATTTGCCATCATGTAAAAAATACCATAATAAAAACATGATTTAATCATAATAAATAGTAATACAATTAGTAAATAAATTCATACCATACCACACTGCTTAGTTTTTGTCGTCCACGTCCATATATCAAAAGCATTCATCCTTTTGCTGGCTGCTTTAGTTGTTGTAGAGGTTGGGGCGCACAGGCGTTGATAGCCACTCGTAAAGAACCCTCTCTAAGAAAGAAAAGCCATAAACAAAGTCTTTCTGATATATAACAATATGCTCGACTGCCTTAGATCTATCAAGTGCAGCCTCTCAATATTTTTCAAAATGTTCATTTGCATTGCTCAGAATATGCGGGACCTGAGTTAGAAGATCTATTGATCTTTGCCTACGAAAATGAAATTAATGTTCCCTAATAATATTCAGTCTTTCCAGATATTTCAAAAGATGCTGATTGATGGTCTTTTCCATAATTTTCGATAATATTGAAGGCATTACGACTGATTGGTAGGTGTTTGGTGAGGTTCTTCTATCAGCATGATAGAAATATTTTTTCTGTAAGATAATTTACAATGTTTACATTCAACCACTCTATTTTGATCGAGTATAGCCCACTATTTCCTACATTATAGGGTATTGGAGTGAGGCTAGTAAAATGCAGCGGATTTTCGTTACACAGAACAAGATTTTTGGATGATCGTCAAAATATCTTTAACAACATCGTGTTAAGGGTATTTTAAGTCATAAAATAATGACAGTGGCTTCGGTATATACTTACTCACTATTTATGTTTACTTTAACCAACTAGAAAACCTGCTTTTACCTTTTAAGTGTTACGTACGGATCACTTATAAGATCACTTCGATGTCTGTCCGTCTGTCACACTCAATTTTCTCCGAGACTATTTGACATAGAAAGTTGAAATTTGGCATTAATATAGGAATTAATAGCCCCATCAGAGCTGTGTAGTTTTGAAAGTTAAATTTTGCTGAGGTGAAATCGGAAGTGAAAAAAAAAAAGTATTTACCAGGTCATCGAGTGGGGTGTGAAAACTTGTAAAAGCACGAGTTCAAAAATATATATGATGTAATACTGGGGCACACTTTTCTTTGTATTATTTTTAAGAAATTGACAAAAATCACTGTCCCCTCTTATCTGGAAAAGTACAGATCAAAAAATTTTGAAAAAATTCTGGAATATTCTCCACAAATTGTAGATTGAACGAAAATTATCACGAGTGCATTATCTTTAATAATTTATCTTGAATATAAAAGAAAATTTCAAGGTCATCAGTTTTTAACAAATATCGGAAACAAACTTTGCTGAAAACTCATTCGGGGGGGTGTCTTTTGTGATGTCTACAAAAATTTTATTTTAAAGGCAATCACGATACGGAACACTAATTATGCAAGTCCAACTTGCACTTGACAGGTTTATTTTTTTAGGCTTACTCTGGGACAAAACATGACACCTAAATAGTTGAAAATATTTTATTGGGGTAATTCCAAATCAAAACCATAATTAACAAATACTTGTACATAACATATTTTATCTGATATTGTGAAATAATATAAAATCGTTTTTAATCTAGGTATTATAGACTATTTAGATTTAATTAAATAAGTAGTAAAATTATATAAAAACAACACTGTTTTAATTTCCAATATATTTAAAGTAACTTGACAATTGTTTCACCATACAATGGCTTCTTCGGAAGTTAATAAGAAAGAAAAATATTTGGTAGTAATCCTGGTTATATAGTGCTTAAAACTTAATTACCTAAGATTATGCTAATCATTTTATTATATTATTTCCAGACATAATTATTTTAAGAATGCAAATCTGTGGTACTATTTCAGAGAACTAATAAAGATTAAGTAAGGGTGAATGGTTTAAGTCTACCTGTTCGTTTAATAATAGATTAGAGTTTTTCTGTTGTTAAAATTAGTTTTAGTCATAGGGATATGTAACAATCTATGTATGAAAGAGTTGAAAGCTGCCATTTTGTGAGTATAAGGGTGGGATAAACTATTGTGTATGGCTGTGTCAGTATGTGAAGGTTTGTGAAAAATCGAGAAATCGTATAAAAGTCTAATCCTTTAAGCCCTTTACTAGCGGAAATTTTCATGGATCATTTAGAACTAAAAATTCATCTAAACGCGGTAAGCAAAAATATTGTTTACTGGTACAGATATGTTGACGTTATCATTTCCTGTTTCACGGGAACAGATAGACAACTAACAATCCTCCTTAACTTAAATTTCTTAGACATATCTATATCAAAAGTGAACAATAAACACGATTTCTCGATTTTTCACAAACCTTTACATACTGACACAGTGTTACACAATAGTTCATCCCATCCTTATACTCACAAAATGGCAGCTTTTAACTCTTTCATACATAGATTGTTACATATCCCTATGACTAAACCTAATTTTAACAAAGAATTCAATATAATCAAA
Source organism: Pachyrhynchus sulphureomaculatus (assembly GCA_019049505.1). Classification (NCBI taxonomy): domain Eukaryota; kingdom Metazoa; phylum Arthropoda; class Insecta; order Coleoptera; family Curculionidae; genus Pachyrhynchus; species Pachyrhynchus sulphureomaculatus. Next base: position 64,961,613 of record CM032446.1, read on the forward strand.
CAAATAGCAATTAATAATGAATATGACCTCAACATTATAGATAATATCTTGAATAAATAATCCTTTAAACAAGCAATCTCTCTAATTTATCCCACAATTAATGACAAAAAAGGAAAATTTAGTACACTCACATACACAGGGAAAATAACTAGAACAACTTCCAAACATTTAATAAAAAAGAACAATAAAATAGCATTCAAAACCTGTAATTCCTTAAGGGATATAATTTTGAATAACAAAGCCAAATCTAAGAAATACTTAAAATCAGGAGTTTATTTATTAAATTGTGGATCTTGTACTAAAACCTTCGTAGGACAAACTGGTAGATCTTTTGTAACTAGCATTAAAGAACATAAACATAGTTATTTAAAAAATAAGAACAATTCACATTACGCAATCCATATAATAAACGAATCCCATAATTTTGATGATACGTTAAAAATCCTACATGTAGAAAATAAATCTAAAAAATTAAATTTGCTTGAATGTCTTGAAATTAACAGACGAAAAAACTCCAATCTATTATTAAACGAACAGGTAGACTTAAACCATTCACCCTTACTTAATCTTTATTAGTTCTTTGAAATAGTACCACAGATTTGCTTTCTTAAAATAATTCTGTCTGTAAATATTATAATAAAATGATTAGCATAATCTTAGGTCATTAAGGATAGTTTTAAGCACTATATAACCAGGATTACTACCAAATATTTTTCTTTCTTATTTACTTCTGAAGAGGCCATTGTATGGTGAAACAATTGTCAAGTTATTTTAAATATATTGGAAATTAAAACATAGTGTTGTTTTTATATAATTTTGCTATTTATTTAATTAAATTTAAATAGTCTGTAATACCTAAATTAAAAAGGTTTTATATTATTTCACAATATCAGATAAAATATGTTATGTACGAGTATTTGTTAATTATGGTTTTGATTTGGAATTACCCCATTAAAATATTTTCAACTATTTAGGTGTCATGTTTTGTCCCAGAGTTAGCCTAAAAAAATAAACCTGTCAAGTGCAAGCTGGACTTGCGTAATTAGTGTTCCGTATCGTGCTTGCCTTGAAAATAAAATTTTTTGTAGACTTCACAAAAGACACCCCAAATGAGTTTTCGGCAAAATTTGTTTCCGATATTTGTTAAAAACTGATAACCTTCAAATTTTTCTTTTATATTCAAGATATATTATCAAAGGTAATGCACTGGTGATAATTTTCGTTCAATCTACAACTTGTGGAGAATATTTCAGAATTTTTTCAAAATTTTTTGATCAGTACTTCTCGAAATAAGAGGGGAATAGCGATTTTTGTCAATTTCTTAAAAATAATACAAATTAAAGTGTGCGCCAGTATTACATCATATATATATTTTTGAACTCGTGCTTTTACAAGTTTTCACACCCCACTCGATGACCTGGTAAACATTTTTTTTTCACTTCCGATTTCACCTCAGCAAAATTTAACCTTCAAAACTACACGGCTCTGATGGGGCCATTAATTCCTATATTAATGCCAAATTTCAACTTCCTATGTCAAATAGTTTTGGAGAAAATTGAGTGTGACAGACGGACAGACATCGAAGTGATCTTATAAGGGTTCCGTACGGAACGCTAAAAAGGTAAAAGCTGGTTTCCTAGTTGGTTAAAGTAAACATAACTAGTGAATAAGTATATACTAAAGCCACTATCATTATTTTTTGACTTAAAATACCCTTAACACGATGTTGTTAAAGATATTTTGGCGATCTTCCAAAAATCTTGCTCTTTGTAACGAAAGTTACTTTAAATATATTGGAAATTAAAACATAGTGTTGTTTTTATATAATTTTATTTTGAATTTCCAACAAGTATCGGCTAACACAATCAAAGATAAATAAATAGTATTTTACTGTGTGAATCCGCTGATACAGACACTATTATGTTAGGTACACTTCAATTTGAAATACATACACGGTAACTTATTGAACAATATGTTAAAGGTTTCAGCTCAGCAATTTTATTGCCTATAAATTCTGTTAAGCAAATTTATCATTAAGGCATATTAGACATATGTATGTTTACTAGGCAGATGTTGAGTGTACCCTGAGTTATCGGTGAAAGTTCTATTACGCTTCGCTTGGTCAATAAATTTTACCTATCTTATTTACAATTTCAGCGTTTCGTATTTTGGCAGTATATCGTATATTTTCTTTATAATTTAATTAGAGAACAATCATTTAATCTTAAAAAATGTATTTCATTTGATGAATTAATGTGGTGTTTATTTTTTTTTATAACGGCTTGTCGTTTAATTCTTCGAGTGTTTTGAAAACAAGGTTTTTTATTGACCCAATCAGTTCAGTATTTTTTTTGGATGGTTGTAGCTTCTACTTGATGGAGATTCATTATAAATATATAATAAAAGACTGTTTTTAGTCAATTTCTACTGGTTTGTTTAAATTGCGATGACGCGTTTCGCTGTCGATGCAGCTTCTTCAGATCTACATTTTACACTGTCAAGTTAGGTTTAATGTTCACAATTTTATATAATTTCTTAATTATAATATTACAGTTAATTAAAGTACATTGATAGTATTGGAAAACCCACACAGATTTGGAATAAGGAGAATAAATTCAATAATGGTGAATTGTTTAAATCTACCTGTTCGTTGAGTAAAGTACCTGTAGTCATTAATCGATTTATTTGCGTTGTCTCTAAAAGGTTTAGTTTTGAAATTCTTGTTAAATGTGTGATTTTCTGTTAAAAGATGATTAGCATATGTTGAATTAGACTTTCTATGGATGAAACTTTTTTCGTGTTCTGTAATTCGTTGTATAAATGTACGTCCAGTTTGTCCTATGTATGTTTTAGGACATGACCCACCTTGATTTATTGTCTTTATTAATTTGTGGTTTGTAGTTTTTGAGATATTTCCCTATAGTATTAGTCTTGTAAGCTATGTTGATATTATTTTGATTTAAAAATTTTTCCAGCTTTTCTGTTGGTTTGCCGAAATAGGTTAAGCATTTAAATGTGGTTTTTCTGTCCTTAAAACGTGGGTAATAAGAAAGAAAAAGGATTTTTTACTTATCATCAATTCTTTAATCGATTTATTAACATTTCCAACACACCTTTTTCGCACAGGGAAAAAAATCTTCTAACAAAAGGTTTCAAACACAATATGCAAACTAACTTCAATATCAAAGAATCCGAGACATTAGGTATTGATACTGATATAGCCTTGAAAGATAGTCCTAACAACATTTCAAAATTTCAAACAGCCGAAATTATTAAAAAAGAATTCATATCTAATAATAACAACATTAACCAAGACTTAAGGACAATAAAAACCATTCAGAGTAAAGCAAAACAAAATGATGTAATCTTTACTAAAGCAGATAAAGGTAACACAGTAGTAGCAATAGACAAAATCGACTATATTAATAAAACGTTAGATTTTTTCAAAACAGGAAAGTACGAAATTTTAAATAAAGATCCAACAAATATTTTTCAGAAAGAAAAAAAACAACAAATTGAACAGGCTAAAAGTATCATTCACGATAAAGATAAATTTAAATTGATAAATATGAATCCCCAAATCCCACAACTTTATTCGCTCATAAAACTACACAAACTTGATCATCCAATCAGACCAGTTGTTTCCTATATGTCTGCTCCAGCATATAAGACGTCAGCCTTTTTAATTGATTTAATTAAATATCATACTAAATTTGAACCTAAATATATATCATAATCTATAATCAAAAACTCATACGAACTCGTGAATAAAGTTAAGAATATAACAATACCAGATAATTCTAAAGTAGTCTCTTTCAATGTCAAAAACTTATTTCCAAGTGTTCCCCCAGACGAAACAATAATTTTAATAGAGAACCTATTAACAAAAAACAAAGTAAATGAAGTTATAAAAATGGAGATAATTAATTTATTAACAACTTGTCTAAGACAAAATTATTTTTCATTTAACAATACATTCTACAATACTAAGGAAGGGTTAATTATGGGGAGTCCATTAAGTCCATTACTTGCCGAAATTTTCATGGACAGTATTGAAACAATGATATTTAACAACCATAATAACAATAGTAATAATCGTCTATACTGGTATCGATACGTAGACGATATAATTGTATGCTTTACAGGTACGGACAGACAATTAACTCACTTTTTACAGTACATTAATTTTTTACATAGAAATATCAGTTTTACAATGGGAGTCGAAGGGAAAATCAATTTCCTAGACTTAACAATCAATAAAACCAGGAAAAAATATGAATTTGCAATATATCACAAACCTTGTCACACAATTCACAATAGTTCTCACCACCCTAACCATCATAAACTCGCAGCTTATCATAGTTTTATACATCGACTAACTAATATCCCCTTATCAGACGACAGTTTTACTAAAGAATTAAACTACATAAAACAAGTAGCCGTTAACAATAGTTATTCGATTACTTTAATCGATAACATCGTTAGGAAAAAACTTAGAAACAAGGCGATTTCAGAAATATACCCACGTTTTAAGGACAGAAAAACCACATTTAAATGCTTAACCTATTTCAGCAAACCAACAGAAAAACTGGGAAAATTTTTAAATCAAAAAAATATCAACATAGCTTACAAGACTAACAATACTATAGGGAAATATCTAAAAAACTACAAACTACAAATTAATAAAAATAATAAATCAGGGGTTTATCAATTAACATGTGAGTCATGTCCTAAAACATACATAGGACAAACTGGACGTACATTTATACAAAGAATTACAGAACACGAAAATATGTTAATCATCTATTAACAGAAAATCACACGTTTAACAAGAATTTCAAAATTTTACACACCCAACAAAAAGGTTTAAAACTAAACCTTTTAGAGGCAACGCTAATAAATCGATTAAGGACTACAGGTACTTTACTCAACGACCATGTAGATTTAAACAATTCACCATTATTGAATTTATTCTCCTAATTCCAAATCTGTGTGGGTTTTTCAATACTATCAATGTACTTTAATTAAGTGTAATATTATAATTAAGAAATTATATAAAATTTTGAACATTAAACCTAACTTGATAGTGTAAATTGTAGATCGGAAGAAGCTGCATCGACAGCAAAACGCGTCATTGCAATTTAAATAAACCAGTGGAAATTGATTAAAAACAGTCTTTTATTATTATATAGTTCAGTATTTAGTGTTTGTTATCAAGACCTAAGACTTTAAATGTGATCAGTTGTAACTACACATTATTGAGTCGTTTAATCTGGTATCGTTTTTTTTTTCTTGAGAGAATAAAAATTTAGAGTTGGTTCTATATTTAACCATTTTAAAGAAATATTTACAACAGTACCTATAAGAAAAAATATGTTGATAAAATAGTCCTATTTAAACACAGTTTTTGTTGTTTGTTAATTGTACAAATTTTTTCAAAAAAAAAGTACGTCTGATATCGTGCTTTTCCCTTCGTAATTCAATACTGATATTTAAATAAATTCCTATTTTAATCACTTTAATAATATTAGAAGCGTAGAAAAAAAATTGTCAGCGCTTAATGCGCCATCTACACAAACAAATTTGACAAATGATACTATCTTGGCGGCCCGTGGCTCCGTGGCGTAGTACTTGTTTGCGGTGCAGAGGGTCTCGGGTTCCAATTTCGGCAGGTCGGTATACTTATTTATTAATTTATTTAAATATATTTGGCTTGGTCACATACATAGGTACTAGTTGTTTTCAGAAATGCAATAACGTACGTGGCAGCATTAGCGCGTTGTCTGAAAGGTGCTGTGAAAAACCAAAATACATGTTTCGTCATTTGGACAACGTTGACTGGTATTACGACATTCTCGCTGATATCCTCAGGATATAAAAAAAGGGTATGGATTTTCGATATCGATCTATGTCATCATTCGATCAAATATCGATCTTCCTTTTTAAGTTGAATGAATACAGATATTAGAAATGCAAATAATAACTTGCACTTTTGTTATATTAGGAAGTATTTTTATGAGAGAGAGAGGCGGAAACAAGTTAGGGACACAATATTTTTTAGGTGCTTATTATATGGGGTAAAGATTAACTAAAGACATACAGGGCTTAAAGCTTTACTTTTACCTGTTTATAAACATACACAAAGGATATTTTAAAAATCTACCTTAGAACTACAGTTGGTTCTGTATTGAAGCAAAATTCGCTTACCATCTCGAAGAATGTAGGCCTAGAAATGGCTCAACATTAACAATGAATATTTTTTAATAACTAAAAGATATTAGAACAGAATTGAAAGGGTAAAGCGATATGGGGTTATCATTGGATCGAACCCCAATTCCGTAAGGGACGTGTAGATTTAGGAAAAAACTCATTATGTTGACTGAGAATTAACTGACTTGATATCGAAGGACTCAAAGACTTGTAAAAGCCTTCTGGTTGAAAATATAGAAGAATGATGGGCGCTTATTAAAACCAGTTAATAAAAAATTAAGAAAGCAAAGAGAAACAAGGAAAGAAATAATAAGATTACGGAAAGGTGGTAGTGAAGGGAAATGCACGAACTACCGGAATACTCGTAGTACAATCAGGGAAGTAAAAACAGAGTTGGGTATCATACGAGTAGAAGTAGTAGCCTTGTGTTTCGTAAAATAGATATTTTCAAAATCAGGATCTTTCTTTTACGCATATTTTAAGAAACAGTTTCTTTTTATTTTAACAAAATTATTTATATATAGTAATAGTATTAATAATATTAACAGTAATAAGTTGCTACAAGTGGACAAGGTGCTTTATTACATTTACATTCCGGAACGAATTCTTGAAAGAAACACTCACAAGCTCTACTGGAACCGAATAGTGGTAACAAACTAATGTTTCACACAATAAACCAGACATTATACTAGTGGACGTGAGAAGGTCAACTAGGACCCGACTAGATAGACAGGGCCTCTTCAGAGTTCAGTTCTTATGATATTTAAGAATATTTGAGATCAGTCCATGTACATCGTAGAGGAAGTGTTAACGCCGTATGGCCGAAGAATTGTTTTTATTCCGAACGTATTTGATTTTTGTGTATAATGGAATCCTTAAGTATTAAAGCCAGAATAGATACAGGGTGTCCCATATGTATAGAATAATGATTCCACAGCATTTATTAATCAGTGCATCAAAAAAATGTTTAAATAAAAGTTATAGGGTATTATACGGCGCACATTCTGATGTTAATAATAAAATGTTTTGAACTGTCAGTTCGAAGAAATTATGCCATTTTGATTTTTTTTTAAATGGCAAGCCCTGTATATTATTTTATTTTTGAGTCCTACTAAAAATTCTAGATATTATTTGTCTAACATACCATATGTCTAAATTGAACTGTTTTGGAATTACTGTCATTATAATTTAAAATTAAAAAAAAAAGACAAAAAAACTATTAATAAATACTCTAGATTTATTTTTAAGGTAATAATTGCTCAAAATGCCTACCGTTAACAGCGAGGTAATGACCCAATCTGTCATAAACAGCCTGAACAGAGTATTGCAGAGAATCTGGGGTGATATTTGCTACTTCATATTCAATTATTTAAATCTTCTACATTTTCAGGTCGACTTCGGTTTTGAAATGACCCCCTAAAAAAAATCGAGTGACGTAAGGTCGAGCCTCCTTGCAGGCCATTTCATAGTGAAGAGGTGCTCCGTCCTATTGATACCACAGATTCCTGTTAGGGATATCCAAATTATTTTCATCGAGAAAAATTCTCAGTTTTCAAAGACCACAAAAGATAAACGTGTGGGCAGGGATTTGTGGACGTCATATCATTGGTCCCTTTTTTATCCATGGAAATCTTACAGGACAGCGGTATTTACAGTTACTCTAAGAGCAAGTTATTCCAACTTGTGCAGGTTTTTTTCCCGATAAAAATAATTTGGATACCCCTAACAGGAATCTGTGGTATCAACAGGACGGAGCACCTCCTCTCTATGAAATCAATGTTCATAGATATTTGGAGGCGATTTTTCCTAATTGATGGATAGGTAGAAGAGGTGCTGTAGAATTACCTACAAGGAGTCCCAACTTTACGCCACTCGATTTTTTTTTTTATGAGGTCATTTGAAAACCAAAGTTTACCGAAGTCGATCTGAAACTGTAGAAGATTTACAACAAAGAATTCAATATGAAGTAGCACATATCACTCTGGATTCTCTGCAAAACTCTGTTCAGGCTGTTTATGACAGATTGGGTCATTGCCTTTTGTTAACGGTAACCATTTTGAGCAATTGTTACCTTAAAAATAAACCTAGAGTATTTATTAATATAGTATGTTAGACAAATAATATCTAGAATTTTTTGTAGGACTCAAAAATAAAATAATATACAGGGCTTTCTGTTTTAAAAAAATCAGGATGGCGTAATTTCTTCGGACTGACAGTTCAAAACATTTTATTGTCAACATCAGCATGTGCGCCGTATAACACTCTATAACTTTTATTTAAACATTTTTTTGATACCATGATTAATAAATGCTGTAGAATCATTGTTTCATACATATGGGGTACCTCTTAGTTCAGGGGTGCTCAAACGGTCGATCGCGATCGACAAGTCGATCGCGAGTGCTTTTTGAGTCGATCTCGAGAAAAAAATTCCGATATAGAACTATTCACAGATTTTGTTTTAGGTAACTAAAACAAAATGTAATGAATAAACTACTAAAATTTATTCGATCCACAATTAAGCCAGAATAACCCCCTCATCACTTTCTTTTATCGTAATAACCTCCTGCTAGCGGCAAAAGGCGGCTTTATCAAAGGAACGCGCGGTACTTGTCAAAGAAAAGCAGCGTTTTTGATTCCCGCCGATTTTTCTAGAAACTTCGGGCGGCGTGTTCGACGGGAACATTCGAGACTTCCTTCGTGCCGATATAAATGTTGCGCCTGCAGGAATAGGAGTCAGTCTGAGTTGTAACTTGAAGGCGATACATCGATACAAAGTTTATTAATAAATAGTCTAAAATGAGCGCGGCGAAGAAAAGTAAAACTTTTCATTTTAATAACGATTGGGAGGAAGAATTTTTCTTTTGTATGGTAAAGGATAAGTGCATTTGTCTCATTTGCCGTGCGTCAGTTGCAATACCTAAGCGTGGAACTTAGAGAGGCATCATAAAAACGGTTCATAAAAACTATGAAAAGGATTTTCCGTCACAGAGTGAATTAGGAAAACGAAAAGTACGTGATTTGATAACTTGTTTGAAAAAAAAAAAACAAATCATGTTCACAAAACCAGTCAAACAATCAAAAGCTGCAACGATCGCGTCATTTAAAATATCTCATATATTGGCGAAACACAAGAAACCATTTGATGATAGATTGGTTGTGAAGGAAGCATTTATTGAAGCGGGTGAGACTTTATTTGTAGATTTTAAAAATAAAACAGAGATTATGTCTGCTATTAGAGAACTTCAGTTATCTCGTCCGACTGTCACAAGGCGTGTTGAAGTCATGAGTCAGGATATGGCAGATAAACTAAAGCATGATAGCATGGAATGTACATACTTTTCTTTACAGTTCGACGAATCCACCGATATGACAGACACTGCCCAGCTGTGTATTTTTATTCGAATGGTATTCAGTGACATGTCGGCTAAGGAAGAGTTTTTGACAATGATTCCTTTGAAAGGAAAGACCCGTGGCGAAGATATATATGACGTTTTCTTCAATTTTGTAACAAACTACAAGCTACCAATATATAAACTAGTGTGCATTACAACCGATGGTGCACCAGCAATGACTGGAAACAAAAACGGTTTTGTGGCATTGTGTCGAGCTAATGATGATTTCCCTTCATTTTTCTCCTTCCATTGCATTATACATCAACAAGTTTTGTGTTCAAAAGTTCTAAACATGGAGGAGATTATGGGCATTGCAATAAAAATTGTGAATTTTATCCGTGCACGTAGCTTGCAATGACGGCTTTTTTTTTTTTTTTTATTGGTCTAGCACACGTGCTGCAGGGAAGTCCCTAAAGCGCTCCAGGAGCGGCACGAGTGCGGAAAAAGCGATTCACGTTGTTCTTGAATCGCTGTAAATTGTACTCGGTGGGAAACACAGCGCTGGGCAAATTATTCCAAAGGGATGACGTTCTCCATATAAAAGAATGCTTGAAAAGTGTCGTACGCGGAGTAACAAGCTGAACCTCATACGGATGCGAAGCACCAGCGAGACGTGTATTTCTAACATGCACCGCTTTGGGAGGAATTAAGCGGGCTACATCCTTCGAACACTTTCCATGAAAATACTTGTAGAACAGACCGTTCTTCGATGTTCCAGCGAATCAAGGCCGCCGGTCAATTCCGGGTCCCCAATCAGACGGACCGCTCTTCTCTGAACAGAATCCAACAAATGCAGTGTATGTTTGGGAGCCGAGCCCCAAACGTGAGAGCAGTATTCCATAGTTGGTCGAATTTGGACTTTGTAAAGAATTAACAGTTGCTGTGGGGTGTAAAGCTTTCTGGTTCTAAATAATATTCCCAACTTTTGAGAAGCTCTCCTTGCTATGCCTGCAACATGTTCATGCCAATACATATTTGCTCCCAAACTAACGCCCAACAAATTGAGCGACGATGCTAGGGGAATGGAGTGCCCCGACATAACTATGTCGGGTTCAGCAACGTTAACTTTTTTAGAAAAAACTGCCGCTTGGGTTTTTGTAGCGTTAAATTCCACTTGGTTACTGTCACCCCAAGATAGAATTTCTTCCAGGTCTTTGTTAAGTTGAACGACCTCCTGCTGTCTGCGGATATTCGCCTGAACAGCCGATGTCCGAGCGTTCAAGGTGAATGAAGAGACAAGCGTACTGTCATCTGCAAAGCTGTAGATTGGATTCCCGGTCTTTTTCAGCAGATCGTTAATGTAAATGAGAAAGAGAGTAGGAGACAGTATGGAGCCCTGGGGCACACCGGCGTTGATAGTGAGGGTGTTAGAAAGAAATCCGTCGACCGCCACTCGTAAAGAACGCTCTCTGAGGAAACATGAGAGCCACAAACAGAACCTTTCAGACATACCATAAGAGCGCAACTTAGCCAAACAGTCCATCGTGCCAAACACGGTCGAATGCCTTGGATATGTCAAGAGCAACCGCTCGAGATTCTCCAAAGTGTTCAATTGCGTTGTTCCAAACATGTGTTACATAAGTCAGAAGATCTCCTGTTGATCTATGTTTACGAAAACCATATTGGTGATCGCTAATAATATTGAATCGTTCAAGATATTTTAGAAGATGCTCATTGATAACCTTTTCCATGACTTTCGATATTATTGAAAGCAGTGCAACTGGTCGGTAGTTATTTGGCAAGGTCTTCTTACCTTTTTTAGGTATCGGCTGAACCGTGGCACATTTCCAGCAGGACGGAAATATTTCCTTTCTGTAGGATAGGTTAAAAAGTCTACAGAAAACTGGTGTTAGTTCCCTTGCACAGTTTTTGAGAACTATGGCAGGTATACCGTCAGCGCCAGAAGCGTTCTTGGTGTCTAGCTTCATTAAAATACGCTTTATGATGCGCTGTCTGAAGACAACATCGGGCATCCTTGACTGCAATATGGGAATAGTAGGTGGTGTTTTTCCTTGGCTCTTTAAATTGCAGTTGGAAGATAGTGAGTCAGCTGAACACACTGATTTAGTTCTTCACACGGACGTCAGGTGGTTGAGTCGCGCAAAATTCCTAGAAAGGTTTCAAGAATTATTGCCCGAAATAACAGCTTTTCTGGACGAAAGAGGTGATGACACTCAGATGCTGAAAAACGGAAAATGGCTGACTGATTTGGCATTTTTGACAGACATCACAATGCATTTAAACACCATTAATTTGGAGCTTCAAGGTAAAGGAAAAACTATTATTGAGATGATTAGCGCAATAAACGCATTCAAAAGTAAATCGCAACTTATGATAGATCAACTGAAAAGAAAGGATCTGAAAAATTTTCCGTCTTTGAAAGCAAAGATTCCTCAGTTGAATTATGATATTTATGAGGCAGAATTATCAAATATTTTGGGTCAATTCGAAATACGTTTTAATGATTTCAGTAAATTGGCAAATATCGCATCATTTATGTGTTATCCTTTTTCGTGTAAAAACATTGAGAAATTAGCTACTGAAATAGCAAGTCAGTTTAACATGGACTCATGTTCTGATGAAAATGAGTTAATGCAGATTATATCAGATATACATCTCAAAGCCACAGCATCTGATACAAAATTCTGGTGTTTTATATCTGAAGATAAATATCCCAATCTAAGGCAAATCGCCCTTCAACTGACGGCAGTGTATGGGTCAAATTACTTGTGAGAGTCTGCATTTTCTGAAATGAAGATAATTAAGTCAAAATATAGCAATCGACTAACTGACGAACATAT
>CM032446.1:64979015-65051515 GCA_019049505.1 Pachyrhynchus sulphureomaculatus
CTAACGGACAGACAGAGAGACGCTGCATTTTATATATTATAGATTATTATTATTATTATTATTATATAACCTGGCCAAAGAATATATGTATGAATTTAAAAAAAGACACGTAAATCGGATAAGTGGTTCTCGCATGATAAACGCACTAATGAACAGACAGACAGACAGAGAGACATTGCATTTTATATAGAATATAGACTATAGATATTCTCTGCTATATAATATTGTTCCATATTTAATGGTTTAGGCTATGTATTGCAAGAAAACGCGCTAGCGGCAAACTTTTTCCGACTTCATTCACTATTATCGTCACTGCTCATTCCTTACTCTACCTATCGTAATAAAATATAGCCTATAACCTGGCCAGAGAATATATGTATGTTTTAAAAAAACGCACGTAACGCACTAACGCACAGACAGACAGACAGACAGAGAGACGTTGCATTTTATATATATTATAGATAGATCTATAACCTGGCCAGAGAACATATGTATCTTTAAAAAAAAAGCACGTAAATCGGATAAGTGGTTCTCCAGTGATAAGCGCACTAACGGACAGACAGAGAGACGCTGCATTTTATATATTATAGATTATTATTATTATTATATAACCTGGCCAAAGAATATATGTATGAATTTAAAAAAAGACACGTAAATCGGATAAGTGGTTCTCGCATGATAAACGCACTAATGAACAGACAGACAGACAGAGAGTCATTGCATTTTATATAGAATATAGACTATAGATATTCTCTGCTATATAATATTGTTCCATATTTAATGGTTTAGGCTATGTATTGCAAGAAAACGCGCTAGCGGCAAACTTTTTCCGACTTCATTCACTATTATCGTCACTGCTCATTCCTTACTCTACCTATCGTAATAAAATATAGCCTATAACCTGGCCAGAGAATATATGTATGTTTTAAAAAAAAAGTACGTAAATCGGATAAGTGGTTCTCCAGTGATAAGCGCACTAATGGACAGACAGACAGAGAGACGTTGCATTTTATATATATTATATATATATATATATATATATATATATATATATATATATATATATATATGTTTATATATGTATATATATATATATATATATATATATATATATATATATATATATATATATATATATATGTATATATATATATATATATATATATATATATATATATATATATATATATATATGTATATATATATATATATATATATATATATATATATATATATATATATATATATATATATATATATGTATACATACATATATACATATAAAAAACTATCCTATTTCCTTACATAGTAATAGTAACGTTTAAATAATATTCAAATACCGGCCAAGTGCAAGTTGGACTTGCGTAATTACTGTTCCGTACGTTGATTGATTTTAAAATAAAATTTTTTATTACGGAGACATAAAATGAGCAATGACTTCACAACGCACGCTCCAAATGAGTTTTCAGCAAATTTCGTTTCCGATCTTTGTTGAAAACTGATGATCTTGAATTTTTTTTTATGTATCAGATAAATTAATAAAGGTAATACACTTGTGATAATTTTGATTCAAGCTACACCTTGTGGAGAATATCCCAGAATTTTTTCAAAATTTTTTGACCAGTAGTTTTCGAGATAAGGGGAGGACAGCGATTTTTCGCAATTTTTTAAAAATAATGCAAAGAAAAGTGTGCGCCAGTATTACATTATACAGATTTTTAACTCACATTTTTACAAGCTTTCATTTGACACTCCACTCGATGATTTAGTAAAAAAAATTTTTTTCACTTCACCCCCAAAACTAACCCCTTAAGTCAAAATTTAACTTTTAAAACTACACGGCTCTGATGGGGCCATCAATTCCTATATTAGTGCCAAATTTCAACTTTCTATGTCAAATAGTTTCGGAAAAAAATCGGTTGTGACAGACAGACGGACAGGCAGACACCGAAGTGATCTTATAAGTGCTTCGTACGGAAAACTAAAAAGAACTATCAGATAAATAATATATCATCAGTTAAATAATGCCTTTCTCACAGACAAGGCTATGAATTATAGTATCGAAAGCCTTAGAATAATCGTGCAAGATTAGACTGAATATACTTCTATCGTCCAGATTCCAACGGTATCCAAGACATTTAACAACGGCATAGAGGTACTTTCGAAATTCTGATTATAGATTAGGAATAATATTGTACAGTAATGTCTAACTTGTTTATATACTATTTTTTCCAACATTTTGGACATAACATGGGCGATTAGGTTAACCCCTACTATAATCGCACAGCAAGTTTGAATTTACTACAGTTGTGGTAGGATTGTTGATAGCGGCTGAAATGAAATTGATTTTGTGAGATGCATTATGAGAATGGGAAAATATTGAGCTTTGTTACGCTATCAAGTTTTGTGCCAAGCTTACAACGAGCTTACGGTGAATATTCCCTATCAGTTACATAAATATTCAGATGACGTAAGACCTTTTTAGACGGACGAGGAGAAGTGACAGACAAACTTCGTGGGGGAAGACACCCAAAGTTAAAAACAGGCGACAATATGAAAAGAGTGAGAACTCTTATGGTGGCAAATTTTCGACTGATGTTAAAAACGATCTATATTTAGTTAAATTTGAATTGGTTTCTTGCTTAACTGATTTTACCACAAGATTTGGAAAAGACAGAAGTGAGCACCAAGGATCTTACGACTGAGTTGAAGGACAATCGGAATGACGTGTGTTTTGTTCTTCTGCACCACTTGAAAGGCTGCTAGAATTCTTCTATTCCGTGATCATTCCAAAAATGTGTGAGATAGCTAATCGAGAACTACATCGATGATGATTTGTTTATTTTTACTGTCAGAGTATCGTTCAAAATTATGACCCCCCTATTACATCAGTCTCTATTCATAAATTTTTCACAGATAAAGCCCTCTCTTCATTTCTTTTTATTAACTCGTCTGAATTACCAATGAAATTAAGATTTTTTTATATTCTAGTCATTGACAACGAATAACAGGCAACTTATAAACACATGTTCTAGAAATCTTCCATGGTAGCACAGATGATTAATTTTAAAAAATGTACCGGGAAAATGCTAATGTAAGGTTTTGTTACCTAAAAAAAATGTTAGAACGTTCCCGCAGATACCGCCTATTATAGAAAAGGGCAAATGTCGATTAAGACGGCTGAGTAAACCGTTAAAACAAAGATTTGTGGTGAAGATTTGCACATAAAATATCCCTCCTGAGCTCTACGTGTTACTTTTTATAATTTATACTTAAATGTAACGTTAAACTTGCCTCTTATTCATTCTCTTTTAAAATGTAAATTAATTGTAAAATGTGTAATTAATTAAGTCCATTATCTAACCGCAGTGTTATCATTAACACCCTGCCTGGTGCTAAATGCTTTGTTTAATTTCAGGACACATTCCGGCTTCATACACCTGGAGGCGGGGGATATGGATCTCCCGATTTGTCACAGGAGAAGAAGGATAAACGGTTAATCCAGGAAAAGTCTGAAAAAGTATTTCTGGAACGAGGCAGCGTATTCGAGTACAGAATGGCGCAGGAGGGTGTATAAAAAGTATATTGGCGGTAAGAATAGACATTAAGAATAAAATATTGTATGGCTATTGAAAGTTTAAATACATTTTATTGTGTGCATTGAAATATTAGTTTTTTTTATGATGATGACCCATCCTCTCAATTATTTAAACCAAGAACGCAGGTCTAAAATTGAGACTTTTATTCTTTGCATTAAATATTCTTCCTTTTTTAAGATTGAACGCAAGCTTTCACAGGGGTAATTACATAGATGAGAAATCAGTGTCAAACTGTAAAATTCAAATTCTTTTTGATTTGTTAATACAAGGTTGGCTTACTTATCTACCATAGGTACAACTGATACAGTTTAGTTCATATAAATTGATCTGTTGTTAGCCTTACGGCTGGCTGGAGGTCTGCCGTTTGGTAGCCCGATCCTTATTTACGTGATAATATTGTTTTTAGTCATTTCCGAGCAATTCTTTAATGACTACTTTTGGTTTGATTTCGGAAAAAAATTGTTTGGTATTTATTATTATTTGTGTAGATTTTTTTATTTGGTTTTACTGGGAAATTTCTTTCAAAAAATCCAGTTTAATATTATTAGGTATATGTAGTGATAATGATGTTAAACTCTGTTGTTGTCTTTTTAATCTCATTCATTCTCTCCCTTTCATACTTCCCTCTCTTTCATGCATCTCTTTCACGCCTATGTATATCCATTCCCTCTGTTTACATTATTAACTATCTTATCTTCTAGTATATACATTTATAGGTCTATTTTGATATACTGGTATATGGTTTATCTACCTGTATTGCGTCTATTTTAAATTTTTGTTTTTTATTTGCACTATTGACACAACTCTACATTACACTAATTTATTCACAACTTTAGTTTTTTTTTATGATGATGCTCTATCCTCTCAATTATTTAAATCAAGAACGCAGGTCTAAAATTGAGAATTTTATTCTTTGCATTAAATATTCTTCCTTTTTTAAGATTGAACGCAAGCTTTCACAGGGGTAATTAGATGAGAAATCAGTGTCAACCTGTAAAATTCAAATTCAACAGGGTCTTTATTCTTTTTGATTTGTTAATAAAAGGTTGGCTTACTTATCTACCATAGGTACAACTGATACAGTTTAGTTCATATAATTTGATCTGTTGTTAGCCTTATGGCTGGCTGGAGGTCTGCCGTTTGGTAGCCCGATCCTTATGTACGTGATGATATTGTTTTTAGTCATTTCCGAGCAATTCTTCAATGACTACTTTTGGTTTAATTTCGGAAAAAATTGTTTGGTATTGATTATTATTTGTGTAGATTTTTTTATTTAGTTTTACTGGGAAATTTCTTTCAAAAAACCTAGTTTAATATTATTAGGTATATGTAGTGATAATGATGTTAAACTCTGTTGTTGTCTTTTTAATCTCATTCATTCTCTTCCTTTCATTCTTCCCTCTCTTTCATGCATCTCTTTCACGCCTATGTATATCCATTCCCTCTGTTTACATTGTTAACTATCTTATCTTCTAGTATATACATTTATAGGTCTATTTTGATATACTGGTATATGGTTTATCTACCTGTATTGCGTCTATTTTAAATTATTGTTTTTTATTTGCACTATTAACACAACTCTACACTACACTAATTTATTCACAACTTTAGTTTTTTTTATGATGATGACCTATCCTCTCAATTATTCAACAGGGTCTTTATTATCTTTGATTTGTTAATACAAGGTTGGCTTACTTATCTAGGTACAACTGATACAGTTTAGTTCATATAAATTGATCTGTTGTTAGCCTTACGGCTAGCTGGAGGTCTGCCGTTTGGTAGCCCGATCCTTATGTATGTGATAATATTGTTTTTTAGTCATTTCCGAGCAATTCTTTAATGACTACTTTTGGTTTGATTTCGGAAAAAATTGTTTGGTGTTTATTATTATTTGTGTAGGTCTTTTTATTTGGTTTTACTGGGAAATTTCTTTCAAAAAACACAGTTTAATATTATTAGGTATATTTGGGGATAATGATGTTAAACTCTATTGTTGTCTTTTTAATCTCATTCATTCTCTCCCTTTCATTCTTCCCTCTCTTTCATGTATCTCTTTCGCGCCTATGTACACTCTTTACATTATTGACTATCTTATCTTCTAGTATATACATTTATAGGTCTATTTTGATATATTGGTAATATGGTTTATCTACGTGTATTGCGTCTATTTTAAATTTTTGTTTTTTATTTGCACTATTGACACAACTCTACACTATACTAATTTACTCACATATGTAGATTTTTCATACTTATTTGTTCTAGGTTTATTATTTCTATGTTAGCTGAAATGTTTGATCAAGTTCTATTTCTTTTCTTTTCTTGGGATCTTGACAGTCCAGTTATTTGTTATTTTTTTATTTTTGTTTATTTTTGTATATTTTTTCGTCAAACTGAATAATAATAACATATCCTGAAGAGGCCTTATAGAGTAGTAAAAGAAATGGCGGAGCGACCTTCTTTCTTATTCTTCATAATTTTCATATATCTATTTATGATTACGATAACTTGTATCTTGAAGTATATCATAAGAAGTGATTAGCAAAACTATGCTACAACGAAACGAAATAGTTAGACGGCAGAAGAAAATGTAGAAAGGCAATAATAAACACAAATATTTTTATTAATATGGCTCTTAATTTACGTCTGCATCATTGTATCGATGTAGGGTGGACGGCTGAAACTGTACACAATAAGCGGCCAAAAAATGATTTTTAGCAGTTTTTGAAAACTCAAACATTTTCATTTTAGTAATATCCCAAATTCCAAATATTTACTTCCATATCTTCCTCTCTGGTTTTAGATTTTTTCAAGCTTAAGGAAGTAATCTAGTACGAGGCATGAGTCTTCTATTAGTGATTTTTCAAAACAGATAACTGTGCCTACTTTTGTACAATTTAAGAGTTATATACCTCTGTCTTAAATAATATTAAAAATTATTGTTAAATCTTTAAAATTGCCCAGTACGTTTCTTACAATACGTAAATAATTTTAAAAAAATAATCCATTTGACATTGACATATTTAAAAATAACTTAATCCAAAGAGTACGAGTCAATATTTAAGCATAAAAAGTTGAGCAGAGGAAGAGATATTTAAAATTTAAACCAGGTATTTACCTCTACACACCATTTTTGGTCAAATTGAAAATATTAAAAAAAAATGAAACAATATTCAGATTTATTTTCTCCAAGAACTCTATATAAAGGACGTATAACACTAAATATACGAAATAATCCCTCTCTTACCCCATTAACATCGTATATGTTTGGCTAATTGAAAGTAATGAAAAAATAACATAGTTTTGAGATTCGTCGACATCAAGAATCCTGAAATGGTTGTGTAACATTATATATTCCAATCAACACTCTCTAATTCCCCCTCCCTTACTACCTTAATAACCCTGTACATATTTCACCGAAAGAAAATAATTTGTTTTAATGATTTTAGGTCTAAGGTGGATAATTTTTCTAGAGTTATCGAGTTGTCCTCTCTAAAGCCATTACAAATCATTTTTCTCCCGAATAATTTTAAAAATATATCGTAATATTATGTCTTATAATAACAACATCCTTAATAATCCTAGATATATAGCCGAAAGTTTTGCATTCTTTTTTCAAGACTCTTATGTAATGTCTTCTCAGAAACAAAGAAACGTGGAGAATGATTTATTCCCATCACAGAATCCTATTAACATGGAGAAAATAACGGAACAACTTGTTTTTAAAGTATTAAAAAAGTTAAAACCTACAGCTACTGTTGGTCCAGATAAAATTCCTGCCTTCTTGTTGAAAGACTGCGCCTCTGTTTTTGCTCATCCTCTTACAATATTATTCAATTTATCACTGGACACATCTCTGTTTCCAGACACATGGAAAACATCACATATTACGCGTGTTTTCAAAAAAGGTGAGAAGAGTTGTGTAACAAACTATAGACCGATAAGCATTATTAATAATTTTTCAAAAGTCTTCGAAATCATATTACATGATTATTTATATAATTCAATTAGCACACAGATATCACTGCAACAACACGGTTTTGTGAAGGGCCGTTCGACGGTTTCAAATTTATTTTGCCTCACGAAATCACTTGATGGGGGTGAGCAGAACGACGTGATTTACATTGATTGCTCTAGGGCCTTTGATCGGCTGGATCATGGGATTTCGTTATTCGCAATTGGCTTTTTGGGTAAGTTATTATCTTTTTTTAAATCATACTTGATAAACCGCTTGCAGTTTGTACAGTGTCTTGGTCAGAATTCTTCTAGCTTTGTTGCCACATCGGGAGTGCCGCAGGGATCACATTTGGGGCCCCTCCTTTTCAATATATTTATAAATAATCTTACTCAGAGAGCGGGTGTTGAATACCTACTTTATGCTGATGACGTAAAGCTATATTGCAGAATCAGAGACCTGAACGACTGCATAAGACTATAGGATGGCTTTAATCTTATAAACAATTGGTGTAGTAACAACAAACTCCTTTTGAATGTATCTAAGTGCAATGTAATCACCTTTACAAAAAAATGGAGTCCCATACAATTCAATTACAGTATGAACGGTCAGGTCCTAGAGCGATGTCAGTCGGTGTCTGATGTGGGTGTTTTGCTGGATACTGCCTTATCTTTTGGTGCAAAGATTACGGCGAAGAGTTTTAAACTATTGGGTTTCATCATACGTAATAGTGCCGACTTGATACTCTAAAATTGCTTTTTAATAGTTTTGTGAGATCATGGCTTGAATACTCAGTTGTTGTTTGGTGCCCCTTTTATGAAGCGCACATTCAAAATATTGAAAAAATTCAAAAGCATTTTTTAAAGTACGCTAGTTTTACACTCGATGGAGTATATCCCGAAATAGGTAATCCCTATGAAAGTCTGTTGGATAGATTTTTGATGGAAAGTTTAAAGGCACGCCGAAACAAAGCCCAAGTTATATTTTTACATAAGATAATATCAAACAAAATTGATGCAAACAAAATCTTGCAGTGTCTGCCTTTTCATGTACCTAGACCCACGGTACGTAGTCTGCAAACTTTTAATTTACCAATCCCAAGAAAAAATGTCCTAAAATTTTCTCCCCTTTTTCAAATTTGCGAGAAATTTAATCAAATGCAGAACCAGCTTGATATTTTCAACTGCAGCGTGACAAAAATAAAAAAAATGTAGTTTTAAAATATGTTGTTAATAAGCTATTTAATTTTAATTAGATTTAGTACATTTCATTATGTTATTTTCCCATTCTGTAATTGGAATACTGTAGAATGTGGTAAATAAATAAATAAATAAATTAGAGAGGCTAGTAACAGCAACTGAGCTGTCTTTTGAACAGTCTTGTCTAAACATCTCTAAGTGTAAAGTTATGTCTTATTCTCGTAAGTATAGTTAAGTGGGATATACCCAATGAACGACTTTGAGTTATTGCACTGTGCTATTGTCGAAAATCACGGCATAACGGTCATTCTTCAGCATTCTTATCTTCGTACCTCACATTGAGTTTCTACTCTCTAGTACACTTGGCTGATATATCATATATCGAGTGTATGTTTTAGCCTTTGAGAGTGTTCATAGATAGATTCATTCTTAAATTTTTTTCCCGTTAAATTATGTGACATCTATCTACAAATAACGAGTTACCTTTATCAAGATTCATTTTTAAAACTGCTAATTTTAGAAGAATATAAAACTCTCCAACTTTACTACTTCATAACTATGTCGATTCTGTACATTTGCTTTCATTAATAAATATCCGTATACCTCTTAATAATTTAAGCACTAGAAGCACTAATATTGTACACAATCACCGATTAATGTAATGGACTGTAACTTCAATATCAGTGCTTCCGTCGCACCATGGCAACAAAACGTATTTTTTAGCCAAATTAATTTCTTGACCGCAATCTTCAAGGAATCTCAATATTCTTTTTTTAAATCTTCGTTCTTGACTTCTCTATGGATTTGTCTGAGCGAATTCTTGATTATTTAGCATAATGTTTACTAATTTATCAATATATATTGCTTTGTTGTCCAAAAAACATATTTTTAGGAAATAAAATGAGCCTCAGTCACGCATTTTTCAAGGAATATCAATAATTTTTCTTATAATCGTCGTTTCTGTTTTCTCTATCGATCTCTCTGAGCAAATTTTTGATTATTTATTAATTTTTTTTTTCTTTTTTTTATTGCATTTTTTTTTATGGGTCTAGCATACGTGCTGCAGGGAAGTCCCTAAAGCGCTCCAGGAGCGGCATGAGTGCTCGCCTCAGTAGGGATTTTATCCTTTTTCCATATCCCGTACATATCGGCTATAGATGTCGTAATACCCGTCAACGTTGTCCAAATGCCGAAATATACATATTTGTATTTTACGGCACCTCTTAAACAACGCGGTAGTATTTCCACGGACGTTATTTGCATTTCTGCAAACAACTACTACATACCTATGTACGTGGCCAGGCCAAATATACTTAAATAAATTAATAAATAAGTATACCGCGGGATTGAACCCTCGACCTTCTGCACAGTAGCAAAGTACTATATATATATATATATATATATATATATATATATATATATATATATATATATATATATATATATATATATATATCTATATATATATAAATATATATATATATATATATATATATATATATATATATATATATATATATATATATATATATATATACCAGTTGTACAAGTATGAAATGCGGATTTCAAACAACAGATGGTGCACCAATGCAGTCTGTGCTATAAAGATTTGACACTGCGTCATTTTGTTATGTCATCAACAAATGTCAGACGCGCACGACTGATAAATTGGAAAAGTGTGTGCATAGTGTTATGTTGTTGTGTTCAATATGTCGAAATTTATACCGAACAAAGAGCATACATGGACAGCATTAATTTTTTAGTTTCATTTGAAGTAAAACTGCTGTTGAATCATACCGATTTCTTCGAGAAGTTTATGGTGAACATGCTTCATCGGAAGATACGTGTGAACGATGGTTTCGGCGTTTCAAAAGTGGTGACTTCGATGTTGCAGACAGGGAACGTGGAAAACCGCCAAAAAATACGAAGATGTGGAATTGCAAGCATTGTTGGACGAAGATGAATCGCAAACACAAAAATAACTCGCCGAGCAATTGGGCGTTAAGTCAACAAGCTGTTTCCAATCGGCTACGAGAGATGGGAAAGATTCCGAAGACCGGTAGATGGGTACCACATGAGTTGAACGACAGGCAAATGGAAAAAGCGCAAAAACACGTGTGACATTTTGCTCGCTCGGTACAAAAGGAAGTCGTTTTTGCATCGTATAGTTACAGGGGATGAAAAGTAGATTTATTTTGAGAATCCCAAGCGCAAAAAATCATGGGTAGACCCAAGCGCACCATCCACAACGACCGCAAGACCGAATCGCTTTGGTAGAAAGACTATGCTCTGTGGTTGGTGGGACCAGAGGGGCGTGGTCTATTATGAGCTGTTAAAACCTAGGGAAACAGTTAATACTAAACGTTACCAACAATAATTGACCGATTTGAACCATTCGCTACTTGAAAAAAGGCCAGAGTACCGAAAGAGGCAGCACAAAGTCATTTTTCTTCATGACAATGCTCCATCCCATACGACAAAACCAGTTCGCGACACGTTGGAAGCACTCAGCTGGGAAGTTCTACCCCATGCGGCTTACTCACCAGACTTGACTCCTTCCGATTGCCACTTGTTTGCATCAATGGGTCACGCACTTGCTGAGCAGCGCTTTGTTTCGTACGAAGATGTAAAGAAATGGCTCGATGAATGGTTCGCAGCTAAAGGGGAAGATTTTTACTGGCATGGTATTCACAAATTGCCGGAAAAGTTGGGAAAAATGTATAACAAGCGATGGAGCATACTTTAAATAAAGCACTTTTTATCATTCTTCCGAATTTAACATGTTTTTTTAGAAAAAAAATCCGCATTTCATACTTGTACACCTGGTATATATATATATATATATATATATATATATATATATATATATATATATATATATATATATATATATATATATGTATATATTTTCTTTTTTCCAAAAAATACCTTTTTAGTCAATAGAATGAGTTTGTCACACAATTTTCAAGGAATGATTGATGGTAAGCTCTTACAGGCACGATATCTTCCCAAATGTGATCTAGATGAGCAAATTAGAAATTATTGCGGGGATGGAGGTGAATGTAGAAGCGTACAAGCTTGGTCTTTCAACTCTCCATACACGGCTAAGGAATATGGAGTGGGTTCTACATTTAGCATATAAAATACTTTTAGGAAAGTGGAATGGAAGACGTACCCAGGATGATCCTTTGTTGGAGAAGACAATTTGTGAGATTCAGAATAAACATGCAGAAAGAATTGGGTATACTGGTTAAGTGTATTAAGCAAAGGGCAGGTAATACGAATAAAGGCGATCCAGCCAGGAAGTTCTTCTAAATTATGACATTATTGCTAAAATCACAGGTGTTGATGAAGATTTTATTAAGAGGCTTTACATTATTCTGCCGTTAATAGCATTGAAAAATGGTAGTGACTTCAATAAATTCAGACTCTTCTGCATTGAAACATCCAAAAAATATGTAGAGAAGTATCTGTGGTACCCAATGCCTTCTTCGTGTCATGCGTCACACACAGCACACGGGATATTTGGCGACTCATCCTCCACGTGATGTATCCTGGGTAATGTAAAATAGTTACCCAACAAATCGGACGCAAACTGCTGTTAAACGAAACTCAATTTAAAATTTAAATGTTTCTTTAACTTCTTTTACTGTTTCCGTTTTCCATATGACATGTCTCGTTGTATTCGGCATGAGGAAATAAATTTCAAAAATGTTTAAATTCATATCGGTAAAAGCAAAAGCTTAGTAATGCTACTTATCGAGAATTTTCATAGAAAATAAACGTTATGAAATTGAATTTTTGATTTTTATTTATTTGTTTAATTTTATTTCCCAAGCAGAACCCATTTACTGAGATAAATCGTATAAATAATTATATGAAAAATGAACATACCACTTATTTAAACATACTCACACCCTATTTAAATATATTAAGTAGCCAGTTGGGGTAGATCTATCCTAGTAAAGCAAATATTTTTACAAAGCGTTAATTTGTATCACCAACGCACTATGGCGACAATGCGTAATTTTTACCCAAATTAATTTTCTGGCCGGAAATTTTTAAGGAATTTCAGTAATTTTTTAAAATCTTCGTTCTTGAGTTCTCTATCGGTCTGTCTGGGCAAATTTTTGATTATTTACCATGATTTTTACTCATTTGTCAATATATATATTGCTTGCAAATTTCAGGGGCATATAGTACTTTGTAGACTTAAAAAACTTAAAAGATTCAAATCTTTACCAATTTTCAATTTTATTTTAACTTTATGAACCCTAAGCATATATATTACGTATAATTTTGTGTACTAGGTTACGTCTGATTTGTAATTCATAAATACATTTTTCTACATTAAGTTATGTTAAGTTTGGTATATATATACATATAAATAAGTATATTTTTATGCATAGGTTATGTATGGTTTAAAATTCGTTGTGGTATAATGTAATAGATATAGGAAACAATTATAAATATATATTTATACATTACGTTATATTATGCTTAGAGTTCGTGATGTAAATGTCTTCGAAAAAATTCAAAAGATTACTTTTCTTTTTATATTGGGTTATATTAGGTTTGGAGTTCCTGGTTTAAAAGCCTTAAGTTTAGGAAACGTCCATCTGATCACTTTTCTCCTTTGCATAGGGTTAGGATAGGTTTAATGTTCTTGGTGTAAACGGCTGAAAACTATATTTATTGAAAAAGAGTTCAAATCATGGTCAATAATCAAATATCCCCCTGGACAGATCGATAGAGAGATTAAAAACGAAGATTATAAAAAAAAAATATATTGAAATTCCTTAAAAATTGCGTGACTGAGGCTCATTTTATTGCCTAAAAAGGTGTTTTTTGGACAATAAAGCAATATATATATTGACAAATGAGTAAAAATCATGGTAAATAATCAAAAATTTGCCCAGACAGACCGATAGAGAACTCAAGAACGAAGATTTTAAAAAATTACTGAAATTCCTTAAAAATTCCGGCCAGAAAATTAATTTGGGTAAAAATTACGCATTGTCGCCATAGTGCGTTGGTGATACAAATTAACGCTTTGTAAAAATATTTGCTTTACTAGGATAGATCTACCCCAACTGGCTACTTAATATATTTAAATAGGGTGTGAGTATGTTTAAATAAGTGGTATGTTCATTTTTTATATAATTATTTATACGATTTATCTCAGTAAATGGGTTCTGCTTGGGAAATAAAATTAAACAAATAAATAAAAATCAAAAATTCAATTTCATAACGTTTATTTTCTATGAAAATTCTCGATAAGTAGCATTACTAAGCTTTTGCTTTTACCGATATGAATTTAAACATTTTTGAAATTTATTTCCTCATGCCGAATACAACGAGACATGTCATATGGAAAACGGAAACAGTAAAAGAAGTTAAAGAAACATTTAAATTTTAAATTGAGTTTCGTTTAACAGCAGTTTGCGTCCGATTTGTTGGGTAACTATTTGTATGTAAATTGGTTGATACGGATTTAGGTTTAGTCATTTTAAGAATTTTGTAAAAGAGGAGTATTATGTTTTAAATCCTGTAGTAATTCGATTTTAACATGCTTTATACAGGATGTCTAGAAATAACATCCATATAATTTGATAGGTAATTCCTATCAATGCTCTCCAGAGGAGCTACAGTCCTCCAACTGTGAATCCCAAAATTCATTTTTTTTTGATAAGTTTCCATAATATTTTGCGCGAAATTTTCAACTGGGTACTTCGAGTACAGTTAATTGGTTGATCGAAAGGATATTCAATTTCATGTCCAGATGCATAGATTACAGAGTGGAATTTTTCCTAAAATGCTCGTATTTTTATAGTTTGACCTTCGGCCAATTCTTAACATTGATAATGAAATTATATAAACATTTTTTTTTTCAGAAAAGGTTTTCTTTATGAGAAGCCAAGTATGAAATAGCAAGTTTTTTCTCAAAATGGTTAGGGAAATAAACAATAAAAACTAATTTTCATTTTTATCAATTTCGTCGGCTCCTCTGTGAAACATTGGAACATTTCTTCATTCATTCATTTCTCCAGAAAATATATGAATATTATCGCCGAACGCCCGATATAGTAATTTAAATTAAAATAAATGAATTATTAAAAAATAGTGTAAACAACGTATTAACAAAAAAAAAAACCGGTCAAGTGCAAGTTAAACTTGCGCAATTAGTGTTCCGTACGTTGATTGCTTTTAAAATAAAAAAAATTTTGTTACAGAATGATCAGTGACTTCACAAAATACACCCCAAATGAGTTTTCAACAAGGTTTGTTTCCAATCTTTACTGAAATCTGATGACCTTGAAATTTTTGTTTTTTTTATATACCATATAAATTATTAAAGGTTTTGCACTCGTGATAATTTTCGTTCAATCTACACCCCATGGAGAATATTCCAGAACTTTTTCGAAATTTTTTGATAAGTACTTTTCGAGATAAGGCCCGGGACAGCGATTTTTCGCGAATTTTTAAAAATAATACAAAGAAAAGTGCGCGCAAGTATAATATTATATATATATTATTTTTTACTCGTATTTTCACAAGCTTTCACTTGACACCACACTCGATGACCTAGTAAAAAAATTTTTTTTTCACTTCCGACTTCACCCCCCAAAACTAACCCCTTAAGTCAAAATTTAATTCTCAAAACTACATGGCTCTGATGAGGCCATCAATTCCTATATTATTACCAAATTTCACCTTTCTATGTCAAATAGTTTCGGAGAAAATCGGGTATGATAGACAGACAGACAGACAGACAGACAGACAGACAGACACCGAAGTGATCTTATAAGTGTTCCGTACGGAACACTAAAAACACCAAGTGCACGTCGGACTTGCGCAATTAGTGTTCCGTACGGTGACTGCTCTCAAAACAAAAAATAAAATCCTTACCTAAGCTAAGTTAATTAGGTTCCTAACATGTATATATCTTAAGATCCAAAATTTTCATGTTTTTTCTTAGTCAACAATGTATAATAGTTATAGCATATTAGCTATTTAATAACCAATAAATCAATCTAGCTCAGTTTAGAATCTAGTAATAAAAGTGTAAAATGAATATTTACTACGTAAATATTTGTTTAATTATAAAAACAAATAAAATAAAATTATCTTATCTCCGTATCTATGCGTTGACCAACAGGGTGTGTATTGAAAAGTATATTAAAAAAACCTTCACTATATTGTCAAACCAAATAGTTTTTTTTTTATGTCAGATAAATTATCAAACGTCATGCACTCGTGATAATTTTCGCTCAATCTATACTTTATAGAGAATAATTCAGAATTTTATCAACATTTTGTGATCAGTCTTTTTCCAAATAGGGGGGACCGCACTTTTTAGTTGTTTTTTTAAAAATAATATAAGGTAAAATGAGCGCAAATATTACATCATATTTATTTCTGATCTCATGTTTTCACAAGCTTTCATTTGACACCCCCTCGATGACCTGGTAATTTTTTTTCACTGTCGATTTCACCCCCCAAAACTAACCCCGTAAGACAAAATTTAACGTTCAAAACTACACGGCTCTGATCGGGCCATCAATTTCTATATTTGTACTAAATTTTAACTTTTTATGTCAACTAGTTTTAGAGGAAATGGGGGTGACCGACAGACAGACGGACACCGAAGTGTTTGAAGTGTAAGTGTTCCAGACGGAACATTATTACGTTAAATACTTAAAATTTGCCACTTATTTTTCCATTCCATGATTTTTTTTTATTAACGCTCTAAGTAAATAAGAATGAAATGGGAATAAAAATTATTCGGTTATTTCAGAACTTAAATACACAAACCAAAAGTTTAAAAGAAATGTAACTGAAATTCTATATCAGAAAACATGTATTTACTCTATACAAGAAACTATCTTTTTAAGATATAAACTATAGAAACAAGTTTACCTGTTCTACTATAATTATTTTAATTTGTTTTAAGGATGAAAAGTTTCTTATATGCAGTAAACATGTTATAACTTATTTTTAGTTTTTTTTTTCTGTCCG
Source organism: Pachyrhynchus sulphureomaculatus (assembly GCA_019049505.1). Taxonomy (NCBI): domain Eukaryota; kingdom Metazoa; phylum Arthropoda; class Insecta; order Coleoptera; family Curculionidae; genus Pachyrhynchus; species Pachyrhynchus sulphureomaculatus. The sequence continues at coordinate 64,995,785 of CM032446.1, forward strand.
AATGGTTGATGATTATCTTATCTCAAACACAACTAATAATAGAAGGAAGAGTTAGATACAAAAATAACTGATGTCTAGTAATATATACTTCATTGCATTTTAATGTATACAGAGTGTACTAAAAGGGGCTTACCATCGTTTTTGTTGTATATTAAACCAAACAATATTAACATTTTTATGTTATATTGCCAATTCAAAGCAAAAGTGAATTTTCTAAACAAACGCTTTTTATAAGTTCTTTGATTATAAAAAAAATTTTTAATAACAAAATTTTAAATACACCTATTAATTTCATAAACACTATACCACCCATATTTAGATTGTATTCAAAATTTAAGTTTTGTTATTATTGTAGTATGTAAACAATGCAAACCAGAGTTTTATATATTAAATTTTAGTTTTAGTGGCCAGAAATTTATAATTTCCTACTCTCCCTCAAATTATTAGGTTTTATTAACAACTGGGATGAAGACCAAAGATTGTTTAGGTGGACAGAATACATAAAAAGACTATTCCAATAAAAAAACAGAGAGGAAACAAAAATGAGTGACGGCCATATAGAATTTAGTATCAGTAGAGATGAGGTAATAAAAGCCATCGGAAAACTAAAAGATGGTAAAGCACCAGGAGTGGATTAAGTAAAAGGAGAGCTTCTGACACTATTACAAGAACAACATATTGATACCCTAGTTGATCTATTTAACGCTATCTATAATACTGGTCAAATTCCTCACGATTGGCTTATAACCTTTATACCTATACCTAAAAAGGTCAATGCGAAGAAATGTGAAGAACATCGCACAGTTAGTCTTATGACTCATGTTTTAAAGATTGTATGTTATCCATGAACGCATATATCCATTACTTGAGAACTCTATTGGTGAGATACAGTTCGGTTTCAGAAGTGGCTTAGGAACAAGAGTTTTCTCGACTTCGAGAGGCCTTTCGATAGAGTAAAGCATAGGAAGTTGATGGAAGTCTTGCTGTCCGTAGGTATGAGACGAGAGGATATTCGTATCATTTCCAATTTGTATTAGCAACAGACAGCTGAAATCATAGTGGGAGCCAAGCGATCTGAAGAGGTCAGTATACAGAACGCGTACTTCGAACAGCTTTTCACTGAAGCCTTGAGTGGTTGCGAGGGTGGTGTGGTTGTTAATGGGCATATAATTAACAACTTGAGATATGCAGACGACACTATTGTATTGGCCGACACTGCAGATGGACTTCAAAGGCTGATAACTCGAAAACAAGATCAATGTGAAGAGTTTGAATGTATCTAAGACCAGGGTTACGATAGTGAGTAAAAACCCCGAACTGAGTGCCAACTTTAACATCAACGGCAAACCAATACAACGGATAAATCAGTTTACGTACTTAGGCTGCAATCTTAATGAGAAATGGAACCATGCAAAAGAAATATTAGTTCGTATAGAGAAAGCAAGATCAGTTTTTTCCGCTTAAAAAAGGTCCTATGTAGTATGCATCTCAACATAAAGATTAGAATGCGGGTTTTAAGGTGCTATGTATTCTTTGTTCTACTGTATGGCGTTGAAGCGTGGACATTATCCCAAACAACAGGAAACAAGCTCGAAGCGTTTGAAATGTGTTGTTATCGCCGTACGCTGCGAGTTTTTTGGATACATCACGTTACCAACGATCTCATACTACAACGGATGAACAAGGCAATGGAGATCGTACATACGGTGAAGAAACGTAGAATGTTACACTTTGACCACGTTATGAGGAACGACTAGTATCATCTCCTTCAACTGATTCTGCAGGGAAAAATTAAGGGGAAAAGACCTCCTGGAAGAGTCTCTTAGCTGCACAACCTTAGAAAAATGGACAGGGAAAAGTAGTATAGAATTGTATAGATCAGCTATAAATAAAGTAATTTGGACCAGAATGATCGCTAACGTCCAGCACCAGAAGAAGAATTAACAACTAAAGCCGGATTCCTTAGATTGAAAAATGTATAATCTCTTATATTTTGGCTGTTAATAATTATACTCACAAATGTATTCATTATCGCAAATAAAAAAAAAAAACGAAAATGAACAAAATATGTCGACTACTAACTGTTTCACACCCTTCTCTTTTTACAATATCGCCGAGCTACTTCATCTTCAAAAATTGAATGATTTAAACTTAAAATCAATATCTTGTTCCGTTCGAGAGTTAACGTGCCAAGAGACAGAATGATGGAAATGAAGGACCATGTTTCTCGTAATTTAGGCATTTTAAAATATAAAGAAATGCAAAAATCACGGAGCGTGGTTTTTTCACGAATACAATACTTTCCTCTAGCCGGGGGAGTATTAAATAACAGAAATCTTGTGTAAATTACACAGAAACACAAAGAAACTGTGATTTTGTGTAATTTATATGCAGGGTGCTATGGAGGCCACTTAATATTTTAAAAATGGAATATTTCTGTACCAGAAATAATAATTGTAGAAAGATACTAAAAAATAGCTACTCCCGATAATAACACGTAAAATTAATTCAAAGAAGAACATACTCAACCTGTAATCAACGTCCCCACTGTCTGGAAAATTATATGTAGAAGACGTCTGACTGTCAATTTCTTTAGAGGTGTAGGGCTCGTATAAACTCAATGCAATTTTTGCTTAGTAGGAGATTCTAATACAATACCCAAGTGAGACCCTTTGACCATTTGCGAAATAGAACTCATTGTTTTCTACAACGGCTAAATATTCGTGAGAAGTTTTTTGTATTGCTAGTTTCTGCTCTGGTATAATCAGTTGAGGACTCGATCGCACAGAAACTATAATTTCCGATACTCCAGCTCCTTTGGCAAACATTGGAATCTTTATTCGTCGATCTAACAACAGCAAATCCTCAACAAATCTGTGGTTTTTTCAGTTTTTGCCTCAAGTGGACTGCCCGATCTGAGGTCATCCTGAATTGTGTTTCAGTTCCATCGAAACTGTTTAAACTAATATTTTACTGGCCTTACTAATTTTAATTTTATCTTTGTAAAGTTTTAGACACACCATAACAGTATTTTATAATGGAACGGTAGAAGAAATATTCATGGTGCTTGTTTCTATTCCTGTATTCCAGGGTATATAAGAGAAAGAGTATGATTAATATTCATTATAATTAAAGAAGATAAAAGATAGGAAAATGAACTGCTGTAGATTCAGCTGTGGCTGAACATTAACACTACAGAACGCATCATCAAGATAACAAGAATCAAACTTCTACAATTTCTACAGGAAATCAATTCAAATTTACACACGCGGAGACCTATTTTTATTGAACACCATAGTTACTTAGCTTGCGCATCTTCTGGTCCATTTATTTATTTATTCATTTATTTATTTATTTACGGGACAGGCCCATTAACTAATAAAGACAAAATACAAAAGTTTACAATATAAATGACACTTCAAACTACTTAAAACTAAAGGCTAAAACTAAGAAATTCAGAAAAGAACCCCGATCTGCTTCTTAAAAAGTGACAAGGAGCTGGAGAACAATTCCAGTGATGGGCAGTTGTTTACAATGCCCATAGATCTTGTTATGAAGGTATTAGCTCCGTATGTTGTCTTATGATAAGGTTTGAAGAAGGACAACGTAGATCTAGTATGTCTAGAGGGTGCATACAAATTAATCTGAGATAAAAGTTCTGGACAATTTACAATGGAATTTAAAATTTTAAAGAACATTACAAGATCACGCTGAACTCTCCGGTTAGACAGGGTATTCAAGTTTAATACAGATGTCAGTTTTGAATAACTAAAAGAATCATTGGTAAAGAATTTAAAATTAATATGACGTAGAAATTTACTCTGAACAAGCTCCAAGCTCCTAGCATGGCAAGCAAATGGTGGGTTCCACACACATGAGCAATATTCCAAGAGAGGCCTAACCAACAAGCAGTACAGCATTTTTATAGAGGTAATGGATGAAAATTCCGATAAGCAACGCCTAATGAACCCAAGCATCCTCAGAGACCTAGACGTTACCTCGGTTAAATGAGGAATAAAACTCAGTGCCGAATCAAACTTAATCCCCAGATCCTTAACATTAACCACGGACACGAGGGAAGTCCCATTTATGCTGTAATCAAAAAACAATGAATTGCGTGATCTCAAGAAAGACACAGAGAAGCATTTAGAAGTATTTAAAACCATACCGTTTAACTGACACCAGACACTAAGTCTATCCAAATCACTCTGCAATCCCACACAATCCTCAATCGATCCAACCGCCATATACAACTTCAAATCATCAGCAAAAAGCAAGAACCTGGAAGACCGAAAGCAGTCGGCCACATCATTCAAGAACAGGTTAAACAGCAGAGGCCCCATATGGGAGCCTTGAGGCACTCCTGAGGGCACAGTAATGTTGACAGACTTAAAATTATTAGCTCGGACCACTTGAACTCTGCCACACAAATAACTCCTAATCCAGCCCAATAGTGGACCCGATATGCCACGGTTATTGAGCTTCTTAAGAAGAACACCATGGTTGACCTTATCAAAGGCCTTAGAGAAATCGGTATAGATGGAATGTACCCCAGATCCAGTCTCCAAGGCCTTCGACAGGTAGTCCGTATAGGAAATCAAGTTCAATTCAGCAGACTTACTTCTCTGAAAACCAAACTGTTCATCTATTATAGATGGTCCCAAGTTAGATGCCAATACTTTAGTTACTAGGTTTTCAAATAATTTAGGAACAGTACTCAAAAATACTTATTGGCCTATAGTTTGCGATATCTGCCCTGTCCCCTGACTTGAATACCGGGGTGACAAAACTGGTCTTCCAATAGTCAGGAAAGCAACCCTCCTCCAATGACCGGTTAAACAACATGCATAATGGTCGCGATAATACGAAGCTACATGCCTTTAGTAATCCAGGAGGTAAACCATCAGGACCAGACCCTTTTCTGTGATCCAACCTCATGAGCCCCTCGTAAATTTCAGAGATTTAAATCTTAAATTTGAAGATATTATGAATATTAGTAGAGGGTAAGGCTGGATAATCTAGTAACTCATCAGAATAAACAGAGCCGAAGTAACTTGCAAAAAGATTAGCCACATCAATGCCCATGTCCACAGATTGCTCATTATAAAACATCCTAGGAGGAAGGTCATTTGTGCCAGGCTGTGCACCAACAAAGTCCCAAAAGCTTTTCACGTTATCTCTGATAGAGAGTTCAATGTTGGAGATATAATCAACATGGCACCTACGTGATAAATTCTTACACTGTGATCTTAAAGCAGAGAAGTAATAATAGTCCTGAGGTTCCCCAGATGATCTAAACGTCTTGTGTGCTTCTTTTTTACGAATTATTAAGTTTTTCAACTCAGGAGAAAACCACCTAGGCAATTTTCTACTAGATACCTTCTTTAACGGAACATACAAATCTATGGCCCTATAAAGTACATCATAAAAAATATTCAACATCTGGTTAACCCGCCGGTTCGAAAGCAGATGATCCCACGATCCATTTAGTGTTCTAATACTGAAGAGAAAAGATTTCCGGGAATGCCTCGGGTAATAGTTGGCGAAATGTGCTTGAGTTACTCTAATTTGACATGATTTAATCTAAAAATAGTTGTTTTTTTATCATTTTAACCATTAAATGTTCCTGCAAAACAATTAGTAAAATTTAAACTCTAAATCAAAACATTTAATTTTATCTTACAAAATCATGTTTTTACACTTAAATTTATGCAAAATAATTTTAATTGAATTTTCTCTAAATTAAGAGAAATTCTGAAAATGTTAAAACATTAACGACCCAATCCGTTGTTATTTGTCAATGAAGTTAATTTTAAATTTAGATGTTGTTTTGTTTTAACTTTTGTGGGGTTTATGAAACAATTCTTCCTGTGGTATGACAAACACGTTTATCAGGAAACCGGGAATGACAAAGGTTGAGAGGATTAAAATCTCCGACAAGACTTCGGTTTTAATTTTAATGTAATGCAGGACTTGGCTGTATTAAAATTACAAAAGTTGTAAATGAAGAATTTGGAATAATTTTATGGAATTTATTATTAGTGAGTGCCGTAAGGGCCTTACCTCGGACGAAATTACAGTGAACCGATTTTAATAAAACAGAGTTGCTTCGCGTGTTTTTACACAAAGCATCTGCCCATTTTCCCCAGTGTTACGCATTTTTTCAATGAATACTCTGCGGAATGAGAATCTCCAGTGACTCTGTTAGTCAAAGTCAGAATGATCATTCGTCAGAATGTAGTAATATTGTTTGTTTTGAATTTGAATTTTAGGGTTCATCAGTTTTCTATAACGCTGAAAGCAATTAACTACTGACGTAGAATTTACAATTTATTAGAGTTCAAAATTCATATTTCAACTTATAAGTACGAGAGTATTTTTTTAAGTTATCTATCTAGCTATAAAAGGCAACCGTCAAGGCTTAAACAAAAATATCTTTATATGTAACTATCATCTACATTAAGTTCAGTGTTTCTCAAGTTGCTTCATTCCACTCAGAAATTTTTTTTTTCTTGCAGTGTAATAAATGTCGCTATATTGACCTCCCATAAGGTCTTTTTTCAAGTATTTGAATAAAAATAGGTTGCAGGGCAGTAAATCAGGTATATAGGATGATGTTGTATCTTGGTGGAACGATTAAATCACTTAAGGTTCGCAGATGATATCACTCTAATCGCCAAGACAAAGGAAGAATTACAAGAAATGCTGATGGAATTAAATAACAAGTCTCGAGAAATAGGTCTAAATAAACTTCACCAAAACCAAATATCTGAACAACCAAAGTGAAGATAACAGCCAGGAACTGTTAATAGAAGGTGAAACAATAGGAAAGGCTGACTTGGATAGAAGAGTCTCGTTAGCTTGGTCTGCGTTCGGAAGGTTACAATCTACATTCAAATTAGACATCCCAAATACATTAAAAGCCAGACTATTCGAGCAGTATGTACTTCTAGTATTAACATATGGGACTGAAACGTGGGCTTTAAATAAAAGTATAATAAATAAACTCCGGATAACCCAAAGAGCAATGGAGAGGAAAATGCTAAATATTGGACTCCAAGATCATATTCCTAACATCGAGCTAAGAAGATCAAAAGTGACAGATGTAATACAATGAATATATATATATTAAGGTGGAATTGGGCGGGGTATATCGCAAGGATAAATGGTAACAGATCGACACGCCATATGGTTGAATGGAGGCCTAGAGAACATAAAAGATGTAGACCACAGATAAGATGAACAGACGATATAAAAAGATTAGTGTGACACGATTGGATGCAAAAAGCAAACAACAAAGCTCTTGGGGAGGCATACATCCGACTATGGATGGAATAAGCTAATGATGATGACGATGATGTATCTTGATGTATCCACCGCATTCAGGAATTGCTGAAATTGTGCTAGTCCTGTGGATCCTGCAGTTGTCATGCAACAGGATAATTTTAGTCCTCTCTGAATTCTAAGATTTTTCTCTAATGATGTGCTTCATTAATTGTTCTTTTAACATACTCGTATATTCAACGAGCAAAATTCCTTTCCAAAAAACAATCACCATTAGTTTTTCAGAAGATGACAGAATCTTTACGTTTGGAGATGGAGAACCCACTATGAGCCATCGACTCTTGTATCGTGGGAGGATCCTAATAGAATATCCAGGTTTTGTTGCCTATGAAAATTCAAAAGAAGTAATTCTCATTGTTTTTTCGCAAGTATCTGGTCTGATGTAAGTCGTTTGGAGAACCATCATAAAGAAACATTTTGCCTAAATCTTTCTGAACAATCTTGAAAACTGAAGTTTCCAATATATTAGCTTCTTTAGCAACTACTGGGACTTCCTTTCATCGATGTGACAGCAGCAAATTCTAAATAAACCTGATGATTTTTTAGTTCCTGCCTCAACTGGTTTTCCTGATCTTTTGTCAACGTGAATTGAGTCGCGGTTCTATTATGCCTATCTAGACTAAAATTTGAGTTAGAATAAGATGGGTGGTTATTGCTGTAAACCTGTAGCATTCTTTCATGAAGAACTTTTGTTACATTTCTCTCTTTAGTAGCGTACTTTATGACTGCGCAATGCTCCAAATCGTAAAAACTGCAAAACGCAATGAACTTGTACTTCATCAAAGTACTTAAACTAGCGAAAGTAATTTGGCAAATAAGTAATTTTTTTGTATGAAGCATCGGCTATTTGTTGATTAGCTGACCTTTAATTAGTTAAATTTCTAGCTCCACACTTTGAACTTGTTAGAGTGGAGAAACGGTAAACCAGAGGTCAATGTGCACGTCAGCTATTCGCTGTATGTGACCTATCAGAGCTATTCTTTGCGAAGTGTCTATCAGCAGCCTCTTTTTCGACAAGTATATATATATATATATATATATATATATATATATATATATATATATATATATATATATATATATGGGTGATTCTCTATCAAAAAGGCAAGCCCCTGCATACTTTTTCAGATATTGAGATAATATTTTTCTAAGGGGCTCAAATTTTTTGTTTGTTCCGACGATGGCAACAAGTCTATCTATTATAATAGATCAAAAATGTCGGGCGGAGTAGGCGCTGGCATATATGCAGAAAGGCCTAGGTGGAGTTTTAGCATTGCACTAGGACCAAGTTCAATAATATTTCGGGTAGAAATTGGCGCCATATGCAGGTGTTCACGAGGATATTAAATGGGACTACTGCAACCAAGAATTATATATTCTCTCAGACAGTTGCTCTACAGGCTGTGAGTGTAAACGTAACTTGTTAGAACTATTCTCCAAGAACAAGAGGGTTAAACTACTGTGGGTTCCAGAACATTCTGAGATAATCGGTAATGAAAGAAGTGGACGAATTAGCAGTATTCGGAATTATACAACTATACAGGGCCAGAACCAGCGTTTGGTATACTAAAACAGGTGGTAAAAACGGCAGTCAAGATGGTCATATCAGTAACATCTAGATCGTTGGCTCGTAACATCTGGCCAACGACAGACGAGGGACGTAATTGGCGGTCCCTCAAAGGAACTAACAATTAACGTCCTTTGTTTAACTAAGGCCCAGATCAAACTAGTGGTGGGACTGAACCGGCACTATCACTTGAGTAAACATTTACAGAATGGGTATCCACAATGATCCCACGATATGCAGACTATTATCTCGGAACAGACATTAATTGTTCAAAAATCTACATCGTGATGATAAATTACCACATGAAGGATAGAATAAACCTTCTTAAAATGACGACGTTCATGTAACTAAGAGAGGGGACACGATAAGCTAGTAGGCTGCGGTGCACAAACAGGTTGAATCGCCTACCTTTCCTCCAACCAACTAACCAATCAACCAGTTAACCAATGTGTTGATCTGGTTGGTTATTTGTCTGTGGCTGCTATATATAGGGAATAAGATTGAGAAAACTATAAAACAATTTTCTCCGTTTCGCGTGACGATATACTCGTATTTAGATGAATTGAAACTTTTAAGGACATAGTTACTTATTAAAGCAATAATGAGTTTTTTGTGTTATCTATTAAGAAAGTTAGACCCAATAACCATACGGTAGTGGTGAAAGTATTTAATTTCGTTAGAATAATAAACCAGGACGTTTTAAATTTTATAAAACATGGCTTTCGTTTTTTTTTGCTGAACATAATATTCACAACTTCTCGGTAACTATTTTCCATCGTTACAAAGAGGCAAGATTTTATAACTTGGTAAAAATACTTGTACAAAGAAATAATTTATCTTTATTTAAACAATACCTGTTAAAGAAAAATTTATATAATAAAAAAAAACGTAGTGTTACGCTATTTTAATAAGTTTAATTCTCCTATTCTTCTCTTTGTTCATCGTCCCGTACAGTAATCCTAGCAGACAATAGAACGTAGACCATTGGCTTATAATGTGTTTATAGGTCAACGTTATTCTATTTAAAAGCAATCCTTTCAAAATAAAAATATAAAATAAAACTGGATATCTCTTATATAACTATCGCAGTTTTTACAGCTAAAACCTTTCATGTTAGCAATGAGAACTTAAAAACGATATGAGTTGAAGGAAATATTTTTTTTTGCTATATCAGTGCTAATCTTTGTCAAGAACACTAAGTTATCAGATCAGATCTTATTATGACCCTTTGTATGATATTGTGTTACCTTCGGGAAATTCGTATTAAGTTAGAGGCAAAAAACTTTTTCGAACATTCTCATGGAATATTTTTAATTATCATTAGAACTAAACCTCGAACCTTTATGCTCATTCTGTTATTAATTGCTAATACTTTGCCAGTAATACGTATTTAATCACAACTTGACTGATGGAGGATCAGTTTAATATTTTATGTTACGATCACTTGCTATTACATGCTCACAATTTTGCAAACTACGAATATTTTATACTAAATAAATATTTATGTAATTACATAATGTACATACCTGTATAACAAAATTATTTTCATTTAAATTTAGCGTTCATAAAAAAAAAATTAAAACATATATTAAGCAAGGTAACAAGCTAAAATATGTGTTTTGTAATTAGATTTTATAAAAATTAAATGTAAGGAGATTAATTTGAAATTTATCAATAAAATTAGGCGTAGGTATTTGGTAATTGAGATGAATAATTTTATATAATCGATTAAAAAGATAATAATGAATAAGAAACTTCAGTAATGTCTAATTTTTAAAGGTTTCCTACCTCCAATTTATCCTGTGACTTTTGAAATGTTAACTTTTGAAGGGCAAATTTGCAAAATACTAATTTTTAAGGAATTTTAGGTACTTAAAGTTAAAGAAAAAGATTTCCTGTCCTCCTAGAATTTTTTGACATGGCGCGTATGAAATTTGGATCTACTGAAAATACAAAAAATATATTAATAGTTAAGAGTCAAAGCATCTACGGTAGGGGAAGTTAATTACTCAACGTCTACTCCTAGAATTTTGTCGCAGTTTTGGCCAACCGTATGCATAATATTTGCCTATACAATGCTTGTTTAACAACTTAAATACGTATAAAAACATTGTCAACCTTTAATAAACTATCCTCGTTAATTATTTGAAACAATGGCAAATTTAAAGCTATTCTGTTGTTCATCACACGGAATGAAAGGTATTGTTGATTTCTATCCTGCACCCGGGGTCTCGGTGCAAAGAAGATTAATGACATCGAATGGCCAACTTTATGACTGGCCGTTGTAAAATAGCTTTATCCTGGTGTAAAATAGCGTGGTTTCGCTTCTGCGGTACATTGCGGACTAGATAATTATTTACCAGGTAGTGTCAAAACTCTAAGCTGCATGTTCAGTTTGTATTAATTAGTATAGAGCGTGTCCAGAAAAGTTTTTGGCATATAGACTAATGGAAAGCAGTGGAGGATATATTTAAAAAACTAAATTAATTGTTTGAGAGGCAAAAATTATCACACTAAAGAATAAGTACAAGTTTTTATGGGAGCGCGCTCAGATTGCAAGGAATAATAAAAGAGATAAACGATCGAAATAGATAAGGTTAAAGTATAAGTATTAACAAAATAAAAATAATGAGGAAGTTCTTCCAACACAATAACGAATCGATCACTGAGAATGGAATGAAAATAGAAGAAATACACATAAAAATTTAAATGGCAGATTTAAATAGAAGATTGATACTCGTGTGGACTGATTTTGGGAGATTAAAGCCAATATTACAAAACAAAATACTTAAGACTTAGACGTAAACAAAAATATTGAAACAAATTATTATGCCACTTCTGCCATATGGGGTTGAAGAAAGAAAATAATGAGCAAGATGCAAATAACCCTATTCCATATGGAGCAATGCTAAAGAGCGACCCCAAAATTAGCCCGTTTTTGGAACCTCCATAATTTTGAGACAAAAAAGTAAACTTAACGTAAAAGATCTTAAATTAAAGCTAATTAAAAATCTAGAATGACCTAATTTTCTATTTATTAGGTATATCTAACCCCTATTTTGAGGGTAAAAAGGTGAAAATGTAAAAAATATTTATGATGTGTAACTCATGATAATAAGTCCCTTTAATTATTTACATATTCTCTATCTAATACCGTATAGTCAATCATAAACCATCCTCTAAAAGGGAGTCGCAATTAATAGAGTATTCTGCGTACTCACAAACATGATTCCCAAGACTAGGAAAAAATACAGAGAAATAATCAAAATACTGAGAATACACCGCTGGACTTATACGTCTTCCAAACTTATCGCTAAGCGATAACCACCCCCTACAAGGGGGTTGAAATTTATGTTGGTTCTATTTTAACCTAAAAAATATTTTAATAATAATTTTTTTTCTGTTAAAAACTTATTTATTTTCACGCTTTTAACTCCCAAAATAGGGGGTGGTTGCCCCTAAATAAAAAAATTGAAAAATCTAGATTTTTAATTAGTTTTAATTTAAGATCTTTTACGTTAAGTTTGTTTTTTTTTGTCTCCAAGTTATGAAGGTTGTGAAAACAGGCTAAAATTCACACATTTTTGCGGTTACTCTTTAACAGTAAAGAAGAAAAAGCCTATAGAATGGATTAAAAAATATACCAAAATCTAAGATATCAAAAACACAAAACTAAAGTCAAAATGGAGTTGCCCAGGATATAGAAGAATGGAAAGGAAAGATGGATACGAAAAACGTGGGAATGGAGAGAAAAAACTTCAGGGCTGCCCATACTAAGATGGTACAATAACATTAGAGAATTGGCTAAGAGAAAATGGACTTAGCATAGGACAGGAACAGATCGAGGGAAATGGCGAAGGCTTGTGTCCAGTCATGGATGATAAACGCTGGATAGAGAGAGTATGAGAGAGAAACTAAAATTCATTCAGTGTTCTGAACACGAAGAGTAAAGCTCCCTGGGCGAAATGTCGGAAAATTACTCTTATTTCACACGGTGTAATCTCAAGAATGACGATTTTTCATCTAACCAGGGCCGTGAAAGCTTCCGTTTTATAGAGATAGAAAGTTTTGTTGTGTGACAAAAAAAACCTTCTTTAAAAATGCTTTGAAATAAAATTGTGAGCTTTTTTTCTGAAAAAGTTATTAATCTAAAATGTCCCTCTTAAGTTGCTAAATAAATACTAAATTTTACTTCACACTACACAATAACTTTATCCTTACACCTCTGTAAACATACATTTCACCCTCATCTACATATTATTAAGATTGGAAATAATGAAAACAACTCGATTTTCAGCTTACTTTACTTAAGAACTCTGAAAAATAATTTAGCATGATATATTTAACAATATATCGTCTCGCCCTCTGTCTCAACCCTAATATGTTTGACTTTTAATATTATGTCTAAAATTCTCGGAACACTATTTAAATTATATAAGATTTATTTACGCCCACTTTTATTACCTAGCACGATATTTTCATAAAAAGCTGTAGATTCTTTTTCTTCTTCCAGTATTAATGCGAATCAATCTTAAAATGGATAACTTACTTGGCCAGTGCTAACAAAACGTATCGACTGAAATTATAAATTATGTTTTTGGGAGGTTTACCTAGTTGCAAAGACCATTAATGATACCAGAGAGATTTGGTAGCGCTTATTTTGGTAGGCCAGTTAGTAGTAGGCCTTTATCTTTTTTTGAAGTATGCACCCACCGTTTGGAGCTTGCGCAGTAGTAAAGGGAAGAAGTTAAATATAAGGACTGTTACTGTAACTGTAACAGTTATCATTATTTAATGCATTTGGAAAATGCGCAGTATTGAAACAAAATAAGAGAAACCGTAAGGATAACGATTTTCCTTATTTAGGACCTTATAAGGTAGGCTCTTCCTGTCACTATTATGGTAGGGCCTGTTTTTTTTCTTACTTAGGTATACAAACTACTAAGAAAGTACGTTGCAAAATCTCTCTATTGAGTGACTTTATTCTTCCTATTGTAAAATAATTTTATTTTGGTGTGAAATAATGTAGTGTCGTTTGTGCGACATATTGCAAACTATATATATTTAAAAAAAAGCGTAGCACAGGCACTGCAAAACAATCCCTAAGTAGCGACAAGGGCAGCGCATGTAAGACAGCAGTAATTCACGTTATTCTTGAATTGCTATAGAGTGTACTCGGTGGAAAACATAGTTCTGAGCAGTTCATGAGTTTTATCGTATAAAAGAGTTTTTGAAGAAGATGGTACGAGGAGTATCAAGTTGAACTGCATTCCTAGCTGACTCTGAGAAGAATCAAGAATCAATTCAAAAACTGGTAATGAAAGTATTTCTAGAATATACTAAACTCACTAACTTTTTTTCGATGTATCAAAGAGTCAAATTTTGTGATGAGTTCCGGGTACCCAGTCAGGCAGACAGCTTCTTTCTGGATAGAATCTAAAAAAATTATCTTTGGGAACCGAGCCTCAGCCATGGAAGAAGTATTCTCTCAATGATCGAAGTGAAGCTTTGTATAGGTTTTAAGAGCTAGTGTGGAGTATTGAATACGAAATAATATTCCGACCTTTGTAGAAACTTTCTTACCTGCGCATACGAGATACCAGTATGACGATGCTAATAGAACGGAGTATCTGGATATAGGTATGTCGAGTTCTGTAATTTTACCTGTTTTGCAAAACTAGGGTCTAATGAAGAAACAAGAATAATGTAATCAGCAACTTGGCGATTGGATTTTTGGTCTTTTCCGTCCGATTGTAAATATCAAGAAGAAGGAGGTGACAGTTTGAAGCCAGAAAATACACCAGTATTGATAGTGAAGGCTCCGGAGAGGTATCCAGCAACTGTAACTTGCAAAGAATAATCCTTGAGGAAACTCGAAAGCATTAAACAAATGTTTTTTATTATTACATAAAACCTCAGCTTAACCAGCAGTCCATTAGATGATTGGATTCCTTTATAAGGTTCATAAAGTTGAGAAATCTAAAATTATGTTATTATTTTGTTATTTTTATATTATTTAAAACAATATGGACAGGGTTCTGGGATGTAATTACCTTAGTAACTTTACAAAAAAAAAATCAAATTCATTATTACGATGGAAATTTCACTTTTTCCATATTTTGCTTATTTTAACTGGGATTGATTCAAATATAAACGGATGAGGAAATGAAACAAATTAATATTTATTTTAAAATTTATCTGTGTGAAGATAGTACTGAGCTAATAGTTTTTTTATTGATTTTAAAAATGCACGGTAATTTTAATTAAAATTTTCATGAAAATTATTTAGATCGAAAGTAAATATCCATTATAAAGGTCAAAATATGCTTATTACTTAATTTTGATAAACGTAAACTGTTTAGAATAATAATTTAAAGCATATATGCACAAAAATTTCATTTTACTGCAAATATATAATTTTAATTTAAATTTATTATTACTCATAAAATTAATAATTGTTAGTCAGTGGATAATTGGCAATACTTTTAATTTGTATTATTATACAAATAGATTATTAAAGGTTTTCCAAAATCAACAAATTTAAATAACAGTAATTATTAAAACTCTAAATTAATAAACGAGGACATAATATTTATTATATTTTATATTAAAATATGATTTATAATAAATAACGTAAATATACTTTGTAATGAAAATGTGCAGTGTATGTGTGTAACATCTAATAATAATTGTTGCTCATTAGTGTTTCAAATTCAAATTCAGATAGCTCTTTATGGTTACTAAGTTAATTGATATAAAGGTGAGTTTACCATCTAGTTATGGCTAATACAATTGCTATTAAGCATATTAGCTCTTTGCCTTGCAGCTGGCTGGTGTTCTGCCTTTCGGTAGACCATTTCTCATGTACAAAAAGATATCAATTAGTCATTTCCGTCTTCAATGACTTTTATAATTTTGATTGTTTGGAAAAGAGTTTTTTTTTTTGTTTTTTGTTATTAATATTTATGTGCATTTTTGCCTGGGTCTTCGGGGAAAATTGTTTCAAAAAAACCCAGTTTGATATTGTAACATTAATTTTTTCCTAGATTTTAAGGTCATGTTCTGTTACAGTTTTCTCATATAATTTACATTTTTTTTTTACATTTTAAGCAGTGTAGTTTACTCGGATCGTTTATATTACAGTGTGCATTGCTGGTTTCCGACCGAATTTATTTAATTTGTAATATGCGTCGATTGGCTGGACATTTGTTGCCAGGAAGTAGCTATACTGAAGACATAATTTTTACGGGTCCGGATAACATGTATCGAAGCTTTTTCCAACCAGTAGCCGCAGATGGCTTTTCCATCTAGTAGCCAGAGAGGCTTTTTTCCATCATAGAGCCAAGTCGAATACTAGGTTTTTTCCAACGTGAAGTCGTAGTGGGCTTTTTTAGCATGAAGCCGTAGTAGGCTTTCTTTCCAACAAGTAGCCGTCGTAGGCTCTTCTCATCACGTAGCCGTACTGATAGATTAGTGATGGAGTAGTACGGTTTTAGTGCTCAATTCAAGGCCTAGAAGCTCGCAGGAAAACCGTAAGTCACCCGAATATACCTCCGTAGACCCATTTTCCCGCAGATAAGTGTATTTAACATCGTTTTGAACTGATAACTTGTGAAGTGAACCTCACGAATCTTCAATATCGGTTGTAGCAAAGTTTTAAAAGTAAAAATCCTGATTTTAGAACTTTTAAGTTAATCATTAATAAATCTTTTTTTTTTGTTGTTTAAGGCTAGTGTTTCACTGTACACCTATCTTACTTTTCAGGACAAAAGGGTTGTACCATATAAAAATTTTTTTAACAACTACATAACCCTTCAGTGTTTTTCATTTTTTTAGCTGTTAGATCCTTCTTATTTTAAAATGAATGGTGCCCAAAATTTGTACAACCGAAAATTTTAAATAACAATAGAGACTATTTCAAAAAAGACGTACAAAAAATTATCTCTTACCCATTCTTCTACCAAGAAAAACTGAGCCAGTGTATGTTTAATTTTTTAGTTCTTTTAATATTAGTATTCACTCAATCCATTCTCAGAAATTAAAGGGGGCTGCCAAATTGCGTCTCAATGTGCGGGCAGAAACTGGCAAGCCACAAAATGAAGCAGTCAATTTGAGGCAATCCCTTCTCACACAGTACAATATTGTCAGGTACATGGTATTATTTACACTAGACTTAATTGTTAAACTTTTAAATTTCATTTACTCCTTCTCACTCATACATCTTATCCTTACATACATCTCGACAACGATTACCTCAGATACTAGAAAGAAGAGAAAAAATTGGAAAAGTGAATATTTTCAGTTTCTTTTTTAGTTTGTATCTTTTTAGATTCACCAAAGAAGTTTTTCATCTGATTGATGTGCAATTTAAAATTTATAATTGTCTAGCTGACATTTCTTCATGAAACCATTTTTTCAACTGCAAATTTTCACAAAAAGTGTTGTTAGAAGAAAATTCACAATAAAAATTAAGAAATATGGTTTTTCCAATTTTAAAACATACATTTTTATTTTTGGGGTGGTCATTTTTTGTAAGCAACTTAACCTTTTTTTTTGAATTATAAAGTATCATATACACAAAACTTTTTGTCAGATCCTTGTGTGCCGTTATAGAAATAAAAATGAAACATTTTTGGAACAGTTCTTTTATTTCGTTCCCAGTTTATTCTAGTCTCTAGGATTTTTAAACTGCTTGAATCCCTGAAGGTTGGGGATGATATATAGTCTAGTACGTAGTATTGGTTCTGCGACCCTTGAAGGTATCATATTGGATTGGCTCACGTTTAACGTAAAAAATGGGTACATTTCTATAGTACTTTATTTACAGAACAATGTTTGAATTTAGGAATCTTGCTTCTGAGAAAACTACTATATATACCCGGATAATGTGCTTCCTTGATATGATTGAAGCCTTCGATATAGTGCAATTAGCAGATATTATAAAAATATTACAAGAAAAGCGGACACACCAGAAACTAATTAAAATCATACATGAAATTAACACATAGTGCAAAACGAATATAAAAGTGGACATCTACTGAGCAAGGAAGTAAAAATAGACACTGGAATAAGACAAGGCGATTCACTTGGTCTCTTTATCTTTAACCTCGTCGTGAACAGAATAGTAGACAATCTTTCAAAAATTAGAGGATACAAAATGAGCAACACACACTTCCCAGAATCTGCTACGCCTATGACGTAGTCCTCATCTCCGATACTGAGGACAACTCTCAGAGGTTCTTTCACGCCTTCAATTTGGAAGTAAGAAAACTAAACATGATTATTAATACAATCAAGACAAGGATGAATTACCAAGAGGCAAGCTGAAAATCCAAGGAAGTATTAATGAACAAGTTAATAATTTTAAATATCTGGGCACAATGATGCTACGGAGTCTTCAACAGGGAAGTAAAACAACAATCTATGAAGGCATCACTAATAGCAGATTGCTTGAAGGATATAGTCTGGAAAAATAAATACCTCGCAGTGGAAAGCAAAAGAAGGATATACAAGAGAACAGTGAGACCGATCCGCTGTAAAAACAAGAGCTGACACGTGTAAAACAGTACAAATGATGAGGACAACAGAAATGAAGGTGATTCAAGATATACATGAAAAATTTTTCCAAGGCTAAATACGTAGCAAGGATCGACAAGAACTACATAAGGTCCAAGAAATATTCAAAAACACGTAGATTGGATGAACGACAACAGACTGACAAAAAGGGCCAAACTCAATACACCTTGCGGGAGAAGAAGTAATGGCAGACCTCCGAAAAGGTGAAAAGAATGATGAACGTCCTCATCGGAAGAGATCTACTGGGGATAGAACAGACATTATGCCTACTTGTAGAACGCACCACAGGAGGAAGAAGAATCTCGGTTCTGAGAGCACTACCATTTATTATTTGTCTCAATAACGTATTATTCTATTTATCAGCGACAAAATTATCCCAGTTGGTTGATGACACTCTTTTTGTGGTGACAGCGCGAAGATCTGAAGGATAGCTTTGACAGCGCTTAGCCAGGAAAGAAATAAATAAAGAATTTAAAGAAAGGCCTTTCTGTCACTAATTTTTATATATTTAATACTTATTAAATAAGTGGAAATTAATCACAAAAATAGTCTTTCAATATATTTATTACCAATATCCATCATCAGCCACAACAATTCAAAGAAATAAATATTTTTTATATATACATAACCGGTCAAGTGCAAGTCGGACTTGGGCAATTAGTGTTCCGTATGCTGATTGCTTTTAAAATAAAAAAAATATTAGGGAGGTATAAAACAATCAATTACTTCGCAAAACTCACCCCAAATAAGTTTTCAACAAAGTTTGTTTCCGATCTTTGTTGAAAACTGATGACCTTGAATTTTTTTTTTTATATATACCAGATAAATTACACAGCCCACAAAAAAAAAAAGTGGGGTATACTTTTGATGCGATATATCAGATCCGTAGTATTTTTGCCCGCTGATCACGAATCTGACGTCACAATATCGCCATCACATCTCAATTTTTTTCTAACCTCAAAAAATAGG
The DNA here is from genome assembly GCA_019049505.1 of Pachyrhynchus sulphureomaculatus. Taxonomy (NCBI): domain Eukaryota; kingdom Metazoa; phylum Arthropoda; class Insecta; order Coleoptera; family Curculionidae; genus Pachyrhynchus; species Pachyrhynchus sulphureomaculatus. Next base: position 65,015,241 of record CM032446.1, read on the forward strand.
TAAAAATTAGTAAAAATTAAGAAAAATATACTCCTAAAAAATTGATTCAAGCTTTTTCATGAATCCAAAGATGTATTAATATGTATTCGGACACGCTAAGCTAATATTCATCGGTTGGATTAAGCCATACAGTTCTGTTTTCTTTCTAACCTCAATAAATCAGACAGATATAGTGCTTCTCGAATGCAAAAACGAATTCAAATTAAAATTCAACCGATTCTTACCAAATTTGGTACACGGGGGTTTTTTGGGTTGCTGATCATGAATCTGAGGTCGGATTTGCAAAATTCAAAATGGCGGACCAAGATGGCGGACAAAATTTTTGAAAACCAACCGATTCCTACCAAATTTGGTATAACCTGATACTCTTAAACCCTAAACCCTGAAACCTTAGACTCCCACACCCTGTAACCTCAAAAAATAGACCTCAATAACCCTGTAACTTTAAAAATGAGACCCAATAAACTCAAAACCTGGACTTTTAAACCATATACTCTCAAATAGTAGACCCTTAAGTCCTAGAATTGCGAAGGTTAGACCCGCGCCTAACTTTCCTTTTTTTGGCTGTATCTTGTTTTTTTTTTTCCGCGAATGACCTATTCAAAGGCTTTCTGCCCAAACGCTTTTGAGGACTTGTTTCTCTTTTTAGCGACCAGCAATAGTCCGCTAGCATATGGTCATCCCATCGTCCTTGATACCGATTTTCTATGATTTTCAGATCTTGGTGAAAACGTTCCCCTTGCTCCTCACTGTAGTCACCAAGATTATCTGGGAAATCATCGATGTGGGAGTCCAGGAAATATAATTTTATATTCATTAAGCAACCTAATGTTTGAAAATTTTTTACCATTTTCTCGACTATTTCTTTGTACTTAGGACTTTTATTATTTCTCAAAAAGTTTGTTGCGACTTCTTTAAAACTAAGCCAAGCAGCTTTTTCAACTTTATTCATTTTAGTAACAAATAATGAATTTTGAAACAATTTTCTTATTTGTGGCCCGTCAAATACGCCTGCCTTAATTTTAGCTTCAGAAAATTTCGGAAATTTTTTATGCAAATATTTGAAACATGGGCCGTTTGTATCTAATGCTCTCGTGAATTGCTTCATAAGTCCAAGCTTAATATGAAGCGGGGGAATAAGAACTTTTCCTGGATCTACCAATGGTGGAAACAATACATTATTTTCACCAGGAGTGAACGATTCTCTTGTTGGCCAAATTTTTTTCTTATAATGACGTTCCCTGTCTGCTATTCCACAGACATTTATAACAGGGATAAAGTGTAAACCCTGACTGTTGGCCAAGCAATATTGTTACAATTTTCAGATCTCCACAAATTTTCCAGTTATGATCAGCATATTTTATTTTTATCAAAAGCTGCTTCATTTTTTCATATTGCTCTTCCATAACTGTGGAATGAGCAATCGGAATGGGAGCGTAAACGTTGGTATTATGCAGCAAAACTGCCTTAATGCTCCGTTTAGAAGAATCAATGAACAGTCTCCATTCTTCAGGATCGTATGAGTTATTTTGAAATTCATCCATTAGACTTTTTACATCGGTACAATATGAAAGTGACAATTCCTCGTCCATTGTGAAATATTTTCGAAATTCTTCATCTCTGTTTCTATAATAAGAAATCGTAGCTTCTGGCTTAAGTAAATGTCTTTTCTTTAAAAAGGAAGCAAGATGCTCTGAACCATCTTTGGATAAGCCTAAATCTCTGACTAGATCACTAAGTTCTGACTGTGATACGAGTATTGGTTCTGGTTTACGGTTGTATGGTAGAAATTCTTTACCTGTGTCACTAGTATATGATAGGTTGTCACTAGAACATTCATTAGTAACAGTGTTTGAATCTTTTTCGATAGTCTCAATGTTTTCGGCATGAACTGATAAGGTGAAATCATTTGTTTCCATAACATCAGCATCAAGTGGTTCAGGAGGCGGAATTAGTTTAGTTGTTCTTGTTATTGTCGAAACATCGTTATAAGTAATAGTGCTTTTATTTTTTCGGTTATGCCTAGATACAACATTCATACAAAAGTAGCAATCATTTTCATTGTATGGTCTATTCCCTATTGCTGGTCTGGAATATTTAATCGCCTTCTTATTGATGTACAACATTATTTTGCAAGAACTGCAAATGATGTGGGGAACCCAATCTGTATCCTGGTGCTGGATTTCAATGTTAAAACAATCCTTATATAAGGTTTTAATCTTATCCGTTATCGGTGACCCCATTTTGCTCAATACGTGTTGACAGCAAATATAACAAAATTAATCACTGTTTTTATCGCACTTATAAAAAGTCCTTGTACCCTGAGACCGTTTTCTTGTAGCATTATACTCTACATGAGCCAAGTCACCCACACATGAAGAGCTACGGTCGCTGGATGACGACGGCTGCGGGCCCGCTTTCCCACCCTGACCAACCGCCGATATTGGGTTTCCGAGTCCCTGCATCGTAATTCTCTTTCTTCTACCTGCCATGACGGCATCTAAGCCGTTATCCAGGGACTCTGCCGGCTAGTGGAGTAACACCGTTGCCCACCGTCACCATGTGGAGGTGCCCTGGATGCATGTAGAAGAATAAAAATCGACCGATGAATATTCTCGGCGTTCAAAATGGCGCGAAAACATCTGCCATCTTGAATTTTGCAAATCCAACCTCAGATTCGTGATTAGCGACCCAAAAAATCCCCGTGTACCAAATTTGGTAAGGATCGGTTGAATTTTAATTTGAATTCGTTTTTGCATTCGAGAAGCACTATATCTGTCTGATTTATTGAGGTTAGAAAGAAAACAGAACTGTATGGCTCAATCCAACCGATGAATATTAGCTTAGCGTGTCCGAATACATATTAATACATCTTTGGATTCTAGAAAAAGTTTGAATCAATTTTTTAGGAGTATATTTTTCTTAATTTTTACTAATTTTTACCTATTTTTTGAGGTTAGAAAAAAAATTGAGATGTGATGGCGATATTGTGACGTCAGATTCGTGATCAGCGGGCAAAAAATACTACGGATCTGATATATCGCATCAAAAAGTATACCCCATTTTTTTTTGTGGGGCTGTGTTATTAAAGGTAATGCCCTCGTAATAAATTTCGCTCAATCGACACCCTGTGGAAAATATTCCAGAATTTTTTCAAAATTTTTTGATCAGTACTTTTCGAGATAAGGAGGGGGACAGTGATTTTTGGCAATTTTTTAAAATAAAGCAAAAAAATATGTGCGCAAGGAACATTATATATATTTTTGAACTCATGTTTTCACAAGCTTTTATTTGACATCCTACTCGATGACCTGGCAAACATTTTTTTTACTTTCGATTTCAGTCCCCAAAACTATCCCTTTAAGTCAAAAATTAACTTTCAAAACTACCGGCTCTGATGGGGCCATCGATTCCTATATTAGTGCCATGTCAAATAATTTCGGAGAAAATCGGGTATGATAGACACAGATAGACAGACGGACAGACACCGAAGTGATCTTATAAGTGTTCCGTATGGAACACTGAAAACAGTTACTTCCATATTGCATGTTGGCGTCCGATTAAAGAATTTTAGTTATATTAAACTCTAATTATATCTTATATCATAAGGAGCAATTGTATTGAACGTATCCTATTTACAGTCTTAATCATATCAATTAGGCCGGAATAACCCGAGATTAAACTTGATTTATAATCTACCGAAGAGGAAACTAAGCGGCGCCTCGGCTCTATTAGGCACCGACACCAGTTTGCGCGCCCATTGTTACCAACTGCTTAGATTACTATGTTTTAATTAACGGTTAGCCTTGAAAATAAGGATTAAAACAGGTTAAGTTTTAAAATTACATATTTAGTTTTATATTTTCGCATTGTCAGGTTCGGCTGAGAGAATCTTTAGATTACTAGGTTTTAATTAAAGGTTTCCCTCGAAAATAAAATGTGAAAATTATATGCATAATTTACTGTTTTATTCTTTTACACTGGTGCGCAAAAAAATCGATTCAAACTATTTAGCTTCATTTAATACGGATCCTAAAATTTAGTGTTCATATATTTTTACGGATTTTGGTATTTGGAGGCCCATTCTATTCTCTTTCTAATGATACCAAATTCCATAGCATACCTCATGTTTTTTACTGATTAAAATGATTGAAGGGCGAAACGAGGATTGAAAATAGGGGTAAGAGAAAGGAAAAATTGAACAAATTTTAAGTTTAACAATTAAATTTATTGGTAAAAACCAAAATCAATATTTTGTATTACCTCCCCTAGCTGTTATTACTGCTTCCAGCCGGTTTTTCATGGAGCGGCTGAGCTTTATCACCACTGTTTGTGGGATTCTTCCCCACTCTTCCGCCATTGCAACCTTTAAGTCCCTCAGCGATGCATGGGGGCTATATTTTCGGCTCGAACCCTTCTTTTGAGCTCATCCCACATGTGCTCGATCAGTCAGGAATCCGCTCAGGCCAGTCTAATGTAGGTATTCCCACTTCCGCCAGGTACTGCCGCATCGATGCAGTAGCATGTATCCTCGCATTATCGTGCATTAATACGAAGCCAACAAACCCAGCGTAAGGAACGACGTGTTCTTTCAGGATCTTCTTGATGTGTCGGTGAGCAGTTAATCTACGAGTCTCATCAGTCACGAAAACCAAATTGGTTTTCGCATTTAGTGAGATGCCTCCTCACACCATGACAAAACCTCCTCCGTAGGCAACCGTTTCAGTAATGCAGCACTGCGCATAGCGTCTCCCAGGCCTCCTATAGTCTCGTCTTCTTCCATCATTGCCATGTAGGAACATTCGGGGCTCGTCGGAGAATTAAACGGAGCGCCATTGCTCTAAAGTCCATCGACATGTTCTCGGGCAAATCTGGGTGGTACTTGTCGATGGGCTGCTGTCAGTTTGAGTCCGTTAGCTGGTCTCTTCGGAGTTAGGTTAGCTTCTTTAAGTCTTCTTCTGACTGTCCAGTGACTGACAGCCTGACCACGAATTTGTCGGAGCTCCTGCTGGACCTCAACGTCGGTCAAATGACGATTTCTTAAAGTTGTGTCGACAATGAGGCGGTCGTCTCACTCCGAGGTACACCTTCTTTTTTCTGATGTGATCTCCGTGTAAAGACGCTAGTCTTTTGGTAACGTCTGTAGACTCTGCAGACAGCTGACTCGTCAGGTGCAGTTTCGCAGCGACTACACGTTGGCTATGCCCTTCTTGCAATAGGGCAATGACTTGTGCCGTTTTTTTCGGGGTGGTATCCATTTTCCGATGACGTAATTAGTGAAAATACATGTTGACGGTTGAAGTTTTGATAAAGGAATGGTAGGAAAATGCAGTTTCATGTGTTTTCATAGGGATGAATAGCGCGCAACAAGTACGTTGCTGAGCGAGCAAAAAAGTTCTATTGAGAAATATCGTTTTAATCAGTAACACTTTTTGCAAATCCAAATGTTTTTGATATTATTGGAAATAATAGAAAATCAGCATTCTAATGATGCCAAAAATGTTTGAAAATTAAATTCAAGTATCGGTTTTAAATGAAGCAAAATAGTTTGAATAGATTTTTTTGCTCACCAGTCTATATTGAACAGATCCGTAATTACAATACAAATGATTTTTGTAACGTTTATTTTTTACCATTGCAAGTTTTTTTTTAAATATTGCTGAATAGTTTTGAAATAAACAATATTGGAGTATGATATCTAAAAAGTTATAGTTCCTCATAACACATTTTAGTAAGATTTTTGAAAATCAAGTTGTATTTTGTCTCTTGTCACATATGTTTGGTTATGTTGTTTAGTCTGTTTCGTTTCTTTATTTTAAGCATTTTCTATTAAGCTATGTTACAGTTATATTCCGAATGCAGTTAACTACCGTAATTGTGACGTGTAGAAAATGTACGTAGCTGCCGATTTCCTTATATGTTTTTTTTATATTGAAATTTGCGGTTTTGCAACAATGTGATTGGCAGATCCGTCTTCATGTAGACATATTTTCTTTATCTATTATTTTATTTCAATGTAGACTATTGGATATATATATATATATATATATATATATATATATATATATATATATATATATATATATATATATATATATATGTATATATATATATATATATATATATATATATATATATATATGTATATATATATATATATATATATATATATATATATATATATATATATATATATATAATATTATCTGAATTTTCGGCTAACATATAATCACGCTATTCGAGTTAGTTTCCACAACTGTTTTTGGTTTTTTTTTTTTTTTTCGGACCTTTGGCTTCTCATGTCGAAGACTTTTTTCAGGATGCGTTAATTCGTTTCTTTGTTTCCCCTTTTTCTAACATCCACAGAATCAGGATAATTTTGTTATCTTAAACGGAAAAATCAATTATTAAGTTTCAAGATCTTCACTGTTTAATTATTTTGCCTAATTCATCGTAGAAGCTCCAACAATAACGTTCGTTTTTTTTTTTTTGCAAAATGAGACATTCCACAGTATCCATGCTCCTGAAACCACGCAGCGTAAATGGAATTCAATAATGTAATATTTATTTGAAAATTAAAAATCCATTCAATTGATATAATTGCTTTACTGAATTTAAATTCATTTTTAAATCACCGGTTTTTCATCTTCAATTTTATCACAATATAGTTTGATTATCAGATCTTTTTTCTGCAGTTCTTTATCTTCAGTTTTATAATTAGTTTTTCTCGAATTATTTTCTTCAGTTTTTACTCCCACGTTTTTTTGGGTTTTTGGCTTCTCCATTTTTAATATTATTAGAGTTGTATATATGTAAATATAATTGGGAGAACACTTAATACAGGAATACCGTTTGATTTCGTGAGGAAAGTGCTGCTGGAGTTGTCAAAGGAATACTAAGGTCGATACTTTACTAACTTCTTATAACAACAATATCTATCTATATAGTAAGTACCTCAATGATTCCCTTTAACTTCTTAGTAGCTAAACTACGACATTGCTTGGTATGAGTTACGAATTTATTTTTGACATTACAAATAACCACTAAGAAAATACAGTAAAATTGAAATGATAATCTTTTATTGTAAATAACACTGACAACAGTTAATTAGTGTTCAGATTATGGCACAATGGCATTATAGTGTGTGTAGTGCTAATTTCCGATGAAATTTTATTTATCGCACATTCTTATTACCTTGGGAATATTGAAGGAAGTGATAGAAACCTGCTAGACGTAACTTTAATTTAGAAACTTGTGTTGATCCATCAAATATTAATAACCGGTGTGATTAACCATGAAATGAATAAAAAAAATTCCCCTCAGTTTATAAAAGATGAGTCTAACCTAACTTTGTAATTCCTTCGCGTTAATACTGCGCATGTTTGAGATAACGATAAGGGCAAAGGCATGTAAAAAATAAGCGTTGCTTAATCTCTCTAATGTGTTTATATTTAAATTTAAATGTAGGAAAAAATCTATCTACAGATTTATACAGATATATATATATATATATATATATATATATATATATATATATTATATATATATATATATATATATATATATATATATATAAAGAGAATTCACAATATTGTGAGGGTAGCGGTCAAAAGATTTTGGCCAAATAAAACTCTTAGTTAATAGTCTAGCCTTTGGAATATATTTCTTCCTTCATCAGGACACTCTACAAGTAAAATGGACAGTAAATTTGTGCTAATTAATGAAGCAGATGGTAAAAAAACTAATTGGTATCACTGAACAGAGAAATTACAGTATTAAACTTACTGAACATGAGTTATCTTCCAGGATAAGCATTGTTCAATCAAAAACAACTTGTAAAAACAATTTTATACTAAAAACTAAAAGACTACATATTTTAAAACTTGTTAAAAAATTTTACATTTTCTTAATCATTACTAGTGAAACATGTGGTTTCAGGAACCGAAAAAGTGAGAGAGGTTAGAAAAATCCCGGCATTTTTTGACGTTTGGCAGAGAGTTCGCGTCTGCGTATTGTACCACAAGGGGCTCAACTATGAACTTTACGAGGGAGTAATCATATTATAAAAATCTTTTATTTTATTTGGTTTTTTTATTTTATTAAAAAACAATTTTTCAAAAGGAACTTGTTTAATAATTGTTTATTTGGAAGGACTAGTGGTCAACAGGGGGGGAATCTGGAGAGGTAGATAGCTGTAGTAAGTAAGAGTACACGACGCTAAGGGCGTCCACATCAGTTTTGATGTTCATATTATTAGGTGTGTTATGAATGGCCATCATCTCCAAAAACCTCCTCCTGTAGTAGTTGGTCTCTGAGTAAAGTATTTCAGCCTCTCCGAAATTAATCCTGTGGTCGTGCTGTGTAAAGTGATGTGCCAGGGCACAAGATTGAGTGCTCCTTCTACAGTCGCTCTTATGGGATGTTATTCTCCCTTGGAGTGATCTAAAAGTCTGGCCAATGTATGAAAGTTGGCAATCCAGACAAGGGATCTTGTATACAATTCCTGTCTTTTTTAGTTTGGGTACTGGCTGTTTCAAATTGGTGAATAGGCATTTGAGGGTATTATCAATCCTCGTGGCAAATTTAATATTTTCGTTCTTAAATACTTTTATTAGTTTAGGGGTTAAGCCCTTAATATAAGGTAAGCTTCTGTATATTGTTGTGTTAGGGTCTGGGGTGACATGTAGAAGGACATTAGGGGTGAGAAATTGATTCTGAATGTTAAGAAGAGATCTATTCAGGTCGTTATTGTGAAAAAGCAAACGTTGGACTATAGAGTGGGGGTAAGAATTCTCAAGCAGAAGTCTGAGGGAAAAAGTGTGTATATATATATATATATATATATCATCATATATATATATATATAATATATATATATATATATATATATATATATATATATATATATATATATATATATATATATATATATATATATATATCTCAATAATTCCCTTTCACATTTTAATAGCTAAACTATGAAATTGTCTTGGTATGGGTTACGTACGTCTCTTTTAAAACAAAATTATCAAGAGTTTAACATTAATGTATCTGCCAAAGCGAGAGCAATTTCTTTGGCTTATTGTATATTCTGTGCGACAAATCATATTTTAATACTAGTAAGTTATATACAAAGTACTTTTGAACATCAGCAGAAGAATTTTTTCTCGTATATTGTTTTTACTTAAGCCACGGATATTTTCCAGATTTTTTAGAACTTAATAATTGTTTATAGTAATTGCAATTTTTTGTGTTTAGTTGATATGTCAATAATTTTTAAACCGTCAGCACGATTTGTCAGATTTCGAGCTTCCTGTTTTTACACTAAGTTAAAATCAGTAAGATAATGTCCCAAATCGTTAAAAAACATACTTAACATGTTGTAAAATGGATGTAGGAGCAAATCATTTGCAAAGTAATTAAGGAATATACTGTCACAGGCTTCAGGTCATAACTTGTTACTAGCTACTAAGATTAATAGGCTTTATTTAATAACCACCCTTGAAAATGAGGAATGAGGCTGCAGTAGGTACATTTTAAAATTGTATATCTAGTTTTCTATTTTATATCTCCACACTATCCAGGTCCGTAATTAAGGATGTGCCACCTTTGGCTTAGCATATTTTATAGTCCATTGTTACCATCTGCTGAGATTATTAAATTTTAGTTAATGTCTATTATTGTACTAAAGCAGGTTAATTTCTAATTTTGTATATCTAGTTTTCTATTTTATTTTTTAAAATTATTTAGGTTCGTAAGGAGAGATATGCCAGCTTCGAGTGTTCCGATGAGCTAGAAAACGGAGTTATGAAAGAGCTTTTAACAGTATCAAGATGTTTAGAAGCAATAGTTTCTTCTGTATCTTTATACTTTTACGATAAAATTTAAATTGTCCCATAGATAAATGTAAAATTAGGGCTGGTTATTGGAAATGCGTTTCTTCAAAAAAAAGATAAGAACCATTCCAGCCAAAACAATATAAGAAACTTCCTTGGCATATTTAAGTGGATCGTCAGAGATAAAAAAAAAGGCTGAGCCAAAAGAAAAATCTAAAATATTCCATCCTATTTAATAAATTGGCACTCGACGAAAAAATAAAACTGCTAGAGTAAATTTTTGGATTACTGGTTAAAATATGGTCACGAAGACAAGAGCCAGCTCTCCCTCAATATCAGAAATCCGTGTTGGTTCATCGATAAGCTAAATGAGACTGCAACTAATCGTAAAGCATTTAGTTTCAGGGTTTTATTCGGTATTTGTATTCACTTAATTAAGCTACTTGATGTTGTGGACAATAAAGTCTTTTAGGATGGCAATTTCGACACTTAAATGATTAATCTGTAAAAAATCGCTGTGTAAATATCATTTGATAAAGCTAGAAGATGAATCTTTTGGTTTATTGCGTTATTATTTCCCCCTCCCCCCCGTAATATCAAAGTCCTTAGGTTCTGGACTCTCCTCTCGTTAGCAAGAGACATTGCTTCCGATAAAACAAAGACGAAACATGCCATTTTCAAATATCCACGAAACAATATATTTCTATTAGGCTCACGGTGAAAAATAATCAGAATATACATCATTTTTATAAAATTAGGGAACATTCTATATTCTACAACATTCTATTTAGAAATTATATGAGAGCAGTCTTCTTCTTTCTCTTATGTTCACAAAGTTTTAGAATATTCTACGAGTAATATAGCATGAAAAAAACAACTTCAAAATCCCGGTGGACTGTTATTCTGATTTGACGAGGTTCTGTAGCTGGAGAAATTCTGAACACAAGTGGAATTTTTTGAAACCTCTAGCATTTTGTTCCAAAGGTTGAGAATTATTATTATTTCTAGCTCTCACCTGTCTACGAGAATGCAAGCATTCAGTATTTTAATAATTTTTATAGTTTAAATATTTAAAAATCCACAGGGAGGTTAAAACCTTATATACAAAACTTATTTTAATTTTACAGAAAAGAAACTTTTAAAAATTTTATCATAATACATATTATTACACAACTTTAAAATTTATTTATAAAATAAGCCGGCTTTCCATTATTTTGACACAATTTTAAAGTTTAATCTATGAAAAAACAATTTAAATCGTACTTTAGTACACTTTCGAGAAATTTTAGAAAACATAAAATAGTTTCCAAGCGAATCCGTTTTAAATTGTCGCTTAACGAAGCCTAATTCAGAATATAAATGTTGACTTAACTTCTGTAGCAGATTATACTGATTCCTTTCGTGGTATGATAAACAAACTGAACAAGGTTTTAAATGGAGAAAATAAAAGATGTGAGGATTAAATTCCCCAACAATGCGTCGCTCGAAATTTAAAATAGGTTTTGTTTCTATTGAAAAGAACACAATGGCTAAAATTTAATATTTGCGGTTGTGGCACTCTTTTATAATTTATAATATATATAAAATGCAACTTCTCTCCGTCTGTCTGTCTGTCCGTTAGTGGGCCTATTACTCGAGAACTACTTGTCCGATTTACGTGTTGTTTTTTTTTAAATTAAATATGTTCTCTGGCCAGGTTATAGGATATATTTTATTACGTTAGGTAACATAAGGAATAAGCAGTGACAATAATAGTGAATCAATTCGGAAAAAAAAAAGTTTGCCGTTAGCGGGCTCTCTTACAATACGCTGCCTAAACCGTTAAATATGGAACAATATTATGTAGCAAAGAATATAATATATATAAAATGCAACGTCTCTCTGTCTATCTGTCTGTCCGTTAGTTCGCTTATCATTGGAGAACCACTTATCCGATTTACGTGTTTTTTTTTTTTTTAAATTCCTACATACGTTCTTTGGGCAGGTTATATAATAATAATAATAATCTATGTAATGTATATAAAACGCAACATCTCTCTGTTTGTCTGTCCGTTAGTGCGCTTATTGAGAACCACTTATCCGATTTACGTGTTTTTTTTAATTCATACATATGTTCTCTGGTCAGGTTATAGGATATATTTTAGTACATTAGGTAACATAAGGAATAAGCGGTGACGATAATAACGAATCAAATCCAGGCGAGCGGAGCCGCGGGCACGGTTAGTTATTCATATTTCTTTTTTTTTTTGGTAATTTCGACCAGTATAGACTTGAGTGATTTAATGCTGAACTAGTTGGTCGAACCAGGTCTCTGTTGGGAAAGGTGTGAACTATTTCACGCTTACATTCTGAACAATGTCACAATGTTCTGACAGGAAATATAGCTCTGCTCGAATGAGGGTAATATAACGAGCTAAATGAACGCGTTGGGGTTAGTGGAGAGTCTGGTTGTCAATCACATGAATTTCTATGGAACAGAAGCATACCTTAGATACTTTTCAACGATATAATGTTATTTACTCTATTCTCTATTGGCTGAAACTAGGTACGATATACTTACTGCATTAGATTAGACTTTTAACCATATAGCGGAATTGACCTTTTTATCTTCTAAATGTGACAACATTTGCATTTAACCAAATCGTAACTCATCGTTTCCAGTTGCCCTTCCTTGAGTCCACTGTTAATCTTAGATTGCGCTTAGCTGTAAACAAGTGGAGCCTTGATTAGAACGGAGGTTCGCATACATATATTTTGAGTCAACAGAACTGTTAAAGTTATAAATAAGTAATATCGGTTTTTCTCATTTCAAATACCTAAAATAAATTGTAAAAAGTCAATTTTGAATTGAATATTGTTTTGCAATATATATATATATATATATATATATATATATATATATATATATATATATATGGATTTAATGGATCAATTGAGATTCCAAATTCAATTGTGCACAATACTTCGACCGAGAATTTGGGCTTCGTGAATTTAATTTACGAAGCCCAAATTCTCGGTCGAAGTATTGTGCACAATTGAATTTGGAATCTCAATTCATCTATTAAATCCATATATATATATATATATATATATATATATATATATATATATATATATATATATATATATATATGGATTTAATGGATGAATTGAGATTCCAAATTCAATTGTGCACAATACTTCGACCGAGAATTTGGGCTTCGTAAATTAAATTCACACAAGAGGTACCTAAGTTTGCACGTTTGCATATTAGATCACTGGCATATGTACCTAATTTATCACTTTGTGATTTCTTTCTCTTTCCCTGACTTCATTTGCCGATGAAAGAAAAGCAATTTGACGTTTTTACAAATTTTCAAGCGGCAATGACCGTGACCTCTGAAAACTATCTTAGAACCTATATATAAAAACATTTTTCGAGTTTATTCACTGTACTAAACGCTGAGTGAAATTATATTCAGTTAAAATAAATGAATTAAACAATTATAATGGGCTTCTCTGGTATTTACAATTAACCGATCCGTTTTTCTTTTAACACATAGTGTATATAATCTAGGTTAATATATAATAAGGTAATAATAATCAGCATTTGCATAGTCATCATATTAGGTGTGACGGTCGGACCATAAATTTTAATTTTTCGCACATTGCGGCTGCTTCCAGGCAACCCTATGAATTCATTAAAGAGATATTCTAAGTTATCATATTCATTAGAGTTTTTTAAAACAACTGCTAAAAAAAATAATTACGTTCATGGGATGTCGGCTATGTGGAAGAAAGCAAACCCTATTTTTATTTTTTTAATATTAGTATACCAGGTCTATCAAGCAATATTTGATTTTTTATTGAACAGATGATAAGAATGATGACACGAAACTAGAAAAAAAAGCTTTGTTCGCTTCTCCACTTTATTGATATAAAGACAAACAATAAGGAATTGGTTATTTTAAGAATTCGCGTCTATATTGCCCATGTTTTTAATAACAATTAGGATAAAGGCATGTTGAAAATAAAGTTGCAAAATCTCTTTATTGACAGCTTTGGGCTTTGTTCATTTTTTAGTGAGTTTTAATACTACTCAGTATATATCACCACTACGCCAAACACTTTATTTTTGCACTCGACGCGCGTTTCGCTAACCATGTTAGCTTCATCAGGAGCGATGATTGACTGTCAATCATCGCTCCTGATGAAGCTAACATGGTTAGCGAAACGCGCGTCGAGTGCAAAAATAAAGTGTTTGGCGTAGTGGTGATATATACTGAGTAGTATCATTGTGCCAAAGATTCCACACTCCCAACTTAGTTGAGTTTTAATAGATCAGTTTTGGAGCAGTACTATTAAAGGTCGCGTTCACCATCTCTAGATCATTTTCAAAGTTCGGCTTATCTAATAGAGTTATGTTTTTATTCTTGGCCAATAGTAGATGGCTTAGCCGATATGATTTTAAGATTTATTTTTCATTTGACGAGTTGTAATAGTAAATTCTTCTCCCGCATGAAACTTGCCAGCTGAGTATTCGTTTGATGAAATCAACGTCCTTGTATAAACTATACAGGGTAGTAGGTCTCTTGTTTGTTTGTTCGACATATGACGGTTGGAACACAAAGAAACTAGATTCTATACCATAATTTTCCCTTAGGTGTCTTTTTTGTGCAGCAATACGAAGTCTCCAGAATGCTACTGGATTAGAGAAAATGAACTTATTTGTATAAATACCAATCGGCTAACGTAAGAAATTTTAAATAGAATTAGAAAGAAAGAAGGAGAGAGAGAAAATTACGGTGCAATTATGAAGAAAATAGAACCAAGCTTCCAGATTTTTATATTAAAACCCGATCAATCATCTAACAAGCATTCAAAATTGATTGATTTCATCGATCCATAACGAATAGGTCGAATTTGTAGTATTGTGAGACTTCTAAAATTTAAATTTCTTGGCTTTCACAATATTCCATTTTTTTCGGCCTTACATGAACGTAGTGTAAGTTAACTTTTCCATATCATCATGACTAAGAATGGGAATTTTTTTCGATACATCAATAGTTTTCGATATATCGAGTAGCGATATGGTAATTTAAATATTATCAATATGCCGATAACTATATTCATATATCGACAGGTAATGAGAGTTATTGGTAATTATCAATTTATCGATAGTTATTGATACATCAACAACCATCGAGATATCAATATATCGATAAATTAAAATTATCGATAGGTAGGTTGCCATCGACTATCGATAGGTTAAACTATATTATCGCCCATCTCTAATCATGACCTGCTAAACTTCGAGAAGGTTGCGATTTAGTTTAGTGTTTTCTACTTATAAATGATCGATTTGGTGCACAGCGATTCTATAAATGACATACATATTCTACCTTCGACTGTAAAATGTCTGCATAGAACACACATTGGATTACTAGAATATTGCTTTTTTATTATTACTAGAATAATATAATATTTTGTGTTTTTGCATCCACTTATACCATTGCATACAATAAGCTTTTGGTTTCTGCCCAACGTTGGACTCGAAGTTTCTCACTTGGTCTGGACATGAAAGAGTAAAGTGTGTCTGGTAAAATTTTTATTTGTATTAATCAAACGAAGTATCGTTCTTTATGAACTGTAGTTCTGTAAAACAAAAGCTTTTGATTTCTGAATACAACAAATTATTGGTGGCGTTTTTCAGGGAATGAAAAGAAGGAGATTTTCATAGAAGTTTTATACTTACTCTATGCCCTATTATTATATCACATTCATTAAGAGGGTTCAGTACGTAGGCGGTCATTTATAAAAATGTCCTTTTCCTTCTAGATTTATATAGGAAACTTCTAAGTGGGTGTATTATAATTGAGTCTACCAAGGGTATTCGGAAACAGGAATGGAAATAAGGATTAATAATTCTGGTGCTAAGAAAAATATAGTGTATATATATATATATATATATATATATATATATATATATATATATATATATATTTTAGTAAATGTTCTCGACCATTAAAATTTATAAGAAAGGGTAGAGATTTCGGGAAAGCTGTCTTGAATAAAATACTTATTTGTTGTTAAAGAAAAACTTTATATTTCGCTGATATTTTTTCAGCTTCATTTGGAGTTAAAAATTAAAAAATGACAAAGCAGTCTTTTGGTAAGTTTATCACGTTAAAAAAAAAGGAAAAACTCACCAACCAAAGTATTCCTCCATTGGAAGAGGTATCACAGAAAAATACATTCGATTTAAATATATATAACCAACAGAACTATGAACAGACAAGACGAAACAACATACTGTGGCTCTGGCTGCAATGACACTGTTGTTATTTGTTGTGTTTATTTCTTCAGAAATCTGAATAGTGGTTCAGTATAGGAAAAGTTATTTTGTGTTTGTTGTTAGTAAATTAACATGAAAAGAGATGGACGTGTGTTGATTGTTAGTAAATGAGATATGACTATTAATTGTGTGATGTTGTTATTTAAAATATTACAGTATATATTAGTCAAATTGTTGGTGTCTAACTTATAATTTATGGAGTGTGTTTCTTTGTTAATGTGAGACATCTCAAGGAACAAGCGTTTTTTGTGATTGTTTTCTTGTTTCAGAATCTTTACATTCTTAAAATCCAATTGGTGTCTCGTTGGTATATGATGGTTCGTTGCAGCACAAGAGTTCTTTCCTATTAAGCAATCACTTCTGTGCTGTGTTACTCTCTGCTTGAGCCATTGAGATGTTTGTCCAATGTAGACACCATTACAATCTAGACAGGATATCTTGTATACTATATTGTTGTTATAGAAAAGAGGAGTTTCTTGTTTAGCTTTACTGAACAGTGTCCAATTACTCAGGGTATTATATTTTGCAATCCTTAGGTGAGGAACTTTTTTAAAAAATTTTACTATTTTGTTAGTTAATTCGGGTATAAATGGTAGTTTGATATATTTAGGTTCGTGAATGTTGTCATCCAAGGGCCCGTCATAAATATTGGAGTTGTAAATAATCCTTTTTAGAATGTGTTTTGGAAATCCGTTATTGAGAAAAATATTAAAAAAAGTTTGTGTGTAAAAAGCTTTCGTCACTGATGTGAGTTATTCTGTTTCTCATAGCTGTAACTGTATTAAATTTTTGGTTATATTTATGATGGGCCCTTGGATGACAACAGTCACGAACCTAAATATATCAAACTACCATTTATACCCGAATTAACTAACAAAATAGTAAAAATTTTTAAAAAAGTTCCTCACCTAAGGATTGCAAAATATAATACCCTTAGTAATTGGACACTGTTCAGTAAAGTTAAACAAAAAACTCCTCTTTTCTATAACAACAATACAGTATACAAGATATCCTCTCTAGATTGTAATGGTGTCTACATTGGACAAACATCTTAATGGCTCAAGCAGAGAGTAACACAGCACAGAAGTGATGGCTTAATAGGAAAGAACTCTTGTGCTGCAACGAACCATCATATATCAACGGGACACCAATTGGATTTTAAGAAAGTAAAGATTCTGGAACAAGAAAACAATCACAAAAAACGCTTCTTCCTTGAGATATGTCACATTAACAAAGAAACACACTCCATAAATTATAAGTTAGACACCAACAATTGACTAATATATACTGTAATATTTTAAATAACTTAACATCACACAATTAATAGTCATATCTTATGTACTAACAATCAACACACGTCCATCTCTTTTCATCTTAATTTACTAACGACAAACACAAAATATCTTTTCCTATACTTAACCACTGTTCAGATTTCTGAGAAAATAAACACAATAAATAACAACAGTGTCATTGCAGCCAGAGCCACAGTATGTTGTTTCGTCTTGTCTGTTCGTAGTTCTGTTGGTTATATATATTTAAATTGAATGTATTTTTCTGTGATACCTCTTCCAATGGACCAAAAGACTGCTCTGTCATTTTTTAGTTTTTAACTCCAGATGAAGCTGAAATATAGAGTTTTTCTTTAACAACAAATAAGTATTTTATTCAAGACCACTTTCCCGAAATCTCTACACTTTCTTATATATATATATATATATATATATATATATATATATATATATATATATATATACAGTGGCGAATACACGGTTTACAATTACAATATTTATTTATTAATCGTGTACATGCTAACAAACATTTTGAAGACTAAAACAGTTATTATTTATTAGAAACGTACTTAGTTTTTTTAAAGTAACAAAATTATGCACAAACAAAAATATGGAAACATTTTTGTTATAAAATAAAAATTCCACTAAGATAACTAAGATGTCGAAAATATTTAATATTTAATGATGATAATGATGTTTTAGTGAAAGGGCGCATCAACTGCAGGGTTATTTAGCACCCATAAAGTGATTACTAATTTGGTTTAAACTTTAGAGTCAATTTCTCTGAGATAATCGCAAATGTTGTTTTTATTTGCGGCAAAAATGGTAATTATGTTGCTTATGATAGAGGGTAGGTTGTATTTTAGTCTGATGTCTTTAAGGTGATTTGCTGTAAGTATATGATAGACTGTTAGGTTGGATCCGCAAGTGCGTTGAGAAAGTGTGTCCAGCGGCCAGTCTTCGCAGAATGACATTCTCTTTTCGAAAATATTTAATGTCGAAAAAATTTTATATTTAATGTCGAAAATATTTAGTGGGATATCCTTTTGCGTCAATCACTGCTTGACATCTTCTGCCCATAAAGTCAATAAGCCTAGCACAAAAATCGGGTGATATTTTTTCCCATTCTTGTTTTAAAGCGATGCGAAGGCCAGCGCATCACCCGAATCCTTTGTTCAGAAAACCAATTGGTCATTGTCTTGTTGAAAAATCTATGACAATGATAAATCTTCCTCATAAGGAATGAAATTATTTTCCAATAGCATCCATTATTCCATTTATCTTTGCCATTGGCCCCGTACCAGACCATCGAAAACAACCCTATACTATGATATTTCCACCGACATGTTTGACAGTAGGTATAAGGCACTTTGGATCATATCTTATACCAACTGGTCTTCTTACATAACCAGTAGAATCACTTCCAAAAAGATTGAACCTACTTTCATCACTAAAGATTACTAGAGACCACTGATTTTGAGTCCAGTCTTTATGTTCGTTACCAAATTTCAATCTCTTTTTTTCTGTGACGCTTTGTAAGGAGTTGTTTTTTAAAAGCACGCCTACCATGACGATTTTCAGATAACAGACGACGCCTAATAGTCATATCTGACACCAATACACCCTGACATTCCTGCCTTAGTTCTTTATTAATATCAACAGCAGTTTCCTTGGGATCATTTTTCGTTTTTCAAATTATAATTTTGTCTACTCTCTTACTTGTTTTTTCGAGGTCTACCACTTTTAAATGCCGGATCAACAGTGCACCTTCTCGAGAACTTCTTAACAGTTTTGCTGACAGTGCCCCTATGCATGTTTAATGACTTTGCTATTTCAATTTGCTTCTTTCCACTTTGATCCAGAGAAATAATTTTATGTTTCAGATCTGAACTCTAATATTTGCACTTTGGCATTTTGGCAAAAACCGCACTCTTGAACAATGATACTAAATTACTTCGTATCAACAATAACGTACTCTTAAAGCAGAATGATAAAATTATTTCAATGCTTTCGATAAAGACAAAACGCGTTTCTTAAAAACCTTATCTACCAGAAAAGGTAAACAAAGTTTTATAGTCTATAATAAAATTCTATAAAGAAATTGCCAACAAAACAAGACTAGTTTGTTTTATTCCTAAAGGATAGTATTCTATATTTTTGATTAAGAAAATGTTTCCATACTTTTGTTCGCCACTGTATATATATATATATATATATATATATATATATATATATATATATATATATATATATATATATATATATATATATATATATAAACTACTGGACAAAATTAACGCAACAATCTGAAAATTAATTTATCTTTTTCTTATATCAGTTTTAAAGTTTATCGAGTATTTGAATAGTAGGCTATGCATATTTTGTTTCGTTGTTCATGACAGAAATCAAAACAATTCGTTTAGATTTACAGTTTTAAAGAATTTTTTAGAAGATAAACAATTTTCTGTAATAATGCGATAGATTTTCTTTAAAAGTAAGCTTATAAATTGTTCCCTTTTTCAAAGTAATACGTTTTTGTGGTAGACTATTTTATTTTTGACCCGAAGAATTAGAAAAATGAATCGAACAAAGAATTTACCTGAACACGAGGTAGTGCAAGCTTCAGTTTTATTGGACGAGGGATATTGTCAGAGTTATGTTGCCAATTTGTTAGGCAAACATTGTTCCACAATAAGTCGATGGTAAGACGCTTGAATGAAGTAGGAACTTATTCTAGAAAGCTAGGGCAAGGTCGAAAACGATGCACTAGCGACCTAGATGAACGTTTTATAAGACAATATGCTTTAAGAAACAGGACTGTCACTAGTTCTATAATAAGAAACGAACTCGAAGCTGTTCGCAATGTCACAATTTCTTCTAAAACAGTTAGAAGACGGTTAAATGAAGCTGGATTAAACAGTAGGAGACCAGCCACTGCGCCCTTGCTTACTAGAGAGAACAGAGTTGCCAGGTTACGTTTTGCTCGAAATCACGAAAACTGGTCTGTGGATAATTGGAAACAAGTTTTCTTCACAGATGAAACTAGGGTTAGTCTAAAACATCCAGATGGTCGTGAGCGAGTATGGCGAAGACCAGGAGAGAGGTTTGCTCCTTGCAATATCTCTGCAAGGATTCCATTCGGCGGTGGCTCTGTCATGTTCTGGGGTGGCATCTGCTTTAATGCTCGCACAGAGTTAGTTCCTGTCCGTACGAGATCCATGAATGCTGACTACTATTTTGAGAATATTGTAATAGAACATGTGATGCCTTTCGATCATTTTGTGGGGCCCAATTTCCTGTTTATGCAAGACAACGCTCGACCTCACGTGGCTAGGGAGGTACTCGATTATCTTAATCAAGTTGATATACCGATTATGCAATGGCCACCAAAAAAGCCCGGATCTGAATCCGATAGAACATGTATGGGATCACTTTAAGAAAAAATGCGAAACGTCATATACCTGCACCTAGAAACCTGAGGAAACTTGAAAATGCAGTTATCACAGAATGGGAGCAAATTCCTCAAGATTTTATCCAAAATTTAATTAGAAGCATGCCTAGGCGCATAAACGCTGTCATCCGAAGTAGAGGAGGCAACACACGCTACTCGTGTCCCAGTTACACCATTAATTTTACTACTAGTGTCCCAGTTTATTTTTTTCATTATTACATAATTTCAACGATTTTGTTATTAGGTCTTAAGAATAATTTTAATTCGAATCTTATAGAGAAATTTGGTAGCTAATTCACTTTTAAAGTATCCGAATAAGTTTTTTTTCTAACTTTTAGTGTAACCAATGTTCATAAAAAATTATTAAAATTAAGTTACTATAGAGATTTTTATGATTTAATATATTGTCGCTTTATTTTTGTCCAGGAGTATATATATATATATATATATATATATATATATATATATATATATATATATATATATATATATATATATATATATATTATATACGTAAGGAAGAAATCAAACAAAAAGCAAAGATGACGAACGACAGTTGATGTGGTACGGTTACGTAATGCGTATGGAAGAAGAACGTTGGTCGAAGAAGGCTATACAATATGTACCGTGGAATAAAAGAAAAAAGGGAAGACCAAGAACGATATGGAGAGAAAATATTGAGAAGGTAATGAGTTCCAGAGATTTAAAAGAAAACGAATGGTGGGACAGAGAGAGATGGAGTATGAGGTGCGGGACGCGGCCAAGGCTGTAGGACCCTCGCTTATATATATATATATATATATATATATATATATATATATATATACATGTATATATATATCGAAAGCTGACACTGCAGCTTTCAAGTCGACAGAGTGGTTGATATAGTCATCACTTAAAAGCAGGCAGCGCTTTTTGAGGGATCCTCCTCAGACATATGAGATTAATGTAAAATAACTAAAAACGGACAAGAATTATTGCACGAATACAACACTTTCCGTGCCTAGTAATATGGTATTTTTCCTTATATTTTTTTCTGAGATAATAAATAAATATTTTATACAGGTATTTATTATAAAATATGAGGGGAGTGAAATAGGTATAGGATAAGAACAGAGGGATTGTTTCGTATCTGAAATGTTATATGTCTTTTTCGAGGTTTTTGAAGTCGAAGAATTCAAAAATTAGGTTATTTTTTTTCATTGTTTTAAATTTTAACTAATGGGTTGGAGTAGGAGGTGTGAGGGGTTGCCTCATGTATATCGTGCTATATGCCCTTTTCGAAGTTCTTGGACTGTAGGAATTAAGTTAATTTTTCATGATTGTCAATTTTAATTGGGGGGGGGGGTACCTGAGATGAGGGAATCATGTATGGTTTCAATAGTATTATGAGAATTTCTCCAGGTTTTTTTTTTGGATGGTAGAGTGGAGAAATTTGAAACCACAAAAAAACATGCTTTTTTAACTTCCAACTTTATAATAAATAATAATAAATATTGCAAAAAATATAAAGGTTTTTTTATTTACATTTTTCTTAGCATAACTGACAATTTTTTTATCTGTATAGTCAACATAAAGGGCGACAATAAAAATAAGAGAGCACTCTGTGTTCTCTCTTCCACTTTATTTAATCTTTATTCTGAGGAAATAATCCACGCAGATCTGGAAGGGCAAACAGCTATAAGGATTAATGGAGTACCCATAAATAGTATAAGATGTGCCGATGATACAGCCATTGTTGCTAACAAATTAACAGACTTGCAATAGTTGGTAACAAGAGTTAAAAACCACTCTGAACAATTCGGATTGATTCTAGATATGTCATAAACAAAGTACATGGTGCTGGCGAAACGGGGAAACTTGCAGGAATCGCTTATTGTAAATGGTGACATAGCACAACGGGTTCAGAAATTTAGTTATTAGGATACTACTGTCTATGACATTTTGGATTACAAAATAGGATCGAGAAGGTTAGAGCAGTACTTCTGCGGATGAAAAAATTGTTCATCGCCAACGATCTGAGTCTAACACTTAAAATCAGAATGTGGTACGTTTTCCCTGTTTTGATGTATGGTGCGAAAGCATGGACAGTAAATAAAACAATTACAAATAAACTGAATGCTTTCGAAATGTACATACACTGGGACATATATACAAATGAAGAGGTCTTCAATAGAATTTGCAAAGATAGAGAAATCGTACTGACCACAAATACCATATACAACAACTGATACTCCAAGGAAAAGTACAAGCAAGAAGAGGGCCGGCCCGATAGACGACACCATTCGTGGTTAAAAAGCTTGCGCGATTGGTTCGGACTAAGTTCAACTCAGCTGTTTCGAATTGCCGTTAACAAATTTAGAATCGCCATGCTGAGCCAATATCCGTAACGGATGGGGCGTAGTTAGACGACGATAGTCAACATTTTAATTTTATTTTTTAATGTATGCAAGTATTTCGTTGGCAGAGAGTATATATTTTGTTAGATGTGATTTTAAAAGAAAAGATTATAGTTTTTAATCATAAAATACTCTGAACAAGATACATTTTTATTTTTGTTGTTAATATTTCAACATAAAATGGAATGAATTAATTTATTTTTAAGCTTAAAATAACCAAATTTAGTATTTACTTTATAACTGCATGTTGCAAGATAAGTACTGGGTATATCATTTTACCAATTTTTTTATTAATACTTCAATTTTTTTAACGAGCCCCATCTTTACTGTTATAATTTTTAACATGTTTTTTGTTACATCATCCCAGTAAAAGAAACATATCTCTTTAAATCAAAACCAGAATAATTCCGGAAAATTTCACATAGTTAGCGAGCAAATCCGCTTTAAATTGGTATTAAACGAGGCGTAATTTAAAAGTGGCCTTAACTTCTGTCGAGACTTATAACGATTCTTCTCGCAGTATAAATAAACAAGCTTAACAAGACTTTCCAAGAGAAAAGCGAAAGTTAGAAGAAATAAAATCCCTCGACCCGCTGAGATGTAAATTTAATGTCAGAGGTGAATTTAATAAAGAAAAAAATCGGTAAAGTTATTTATTGTAACGCAAATACAAATTCTACCATAGATACTGAATTTGGCTGTTGCGGCATTGAAAATATTTTTAGACGCCTGGGATTTCTTTAAAACTTTACTTCAGTTTGGAAAATATATATTTTTTATTCTGCTCTAACTTCGCATTACCCAAACATATATATATATATATATATATATATATATATATATATATATATATATATATATATATATATATATATATATATATAGTTTTTTAAGAATAGGAATATATTTTTTCTCTACAATAGTCAAAAATAACAATGTTTAGGTTTATTTTAAGTGACAGTTTTTGTCATTAACAATATTTTCTTAACGTTGCCATGACACCACTATTTTACCCTTTAGTGTATTTTATACATATTTTTTTATTTATTATTTTTTTATATTTAAAATTGATTTTTAATGTTTCATACTTATAAGATCACTTCGGTGTCTGTTACAACCGTTTTTCTCCGAAACTATTTGATATAGAAAGTTGAATTTTGACTTAAGAGATTAGTTTTCGGGGGGTAAAATCGGAAGTGAGAAAAATATTTTTTTACCAGGTCATCGAGTCACACTTTTCTTTGTATTATTTTTAAAAAATTACGAAAAATCGCTGTCCTCCACTCTTATCTCGAAAAGTACTGATTAAAAAATTTTGAAAAATTTTCTGGAATATTTTCTACAGGATGTAGATTGAACGAAAATTATCACGAGTGTGCATCTTTGATAATTTATCTGGTATATAAAAAAAATAAAAATTTTAAGGTTATCAGTTTTCAGTAAATATCGGGAAAAACTTTGTTGAAAACTCATTTGGGGCGTGTTTTGTGAAGTCATTGATCATTTTATACCTCCGTAACAAAAATTTTTATTCTAAAAGCAATCAAGTCCGACTTTCACTTGGCCGGTCATTTAATTTGAATTAATGTCTTAAGAACTTAGTTCGTTTTCTTGATAGATAGTTCTAGTGTCCTACATCTCCGGTAATATAAGTCGCATCGGGTCATACTTAGCCTCAGTTGAAAGCTAATATTGGACAGTAGTAGATGGGAAATAAATATTGGAATTCATTTATTCCGTTTAAGGAACTAAACATCCATTATTACCACCACTTTAGAATTTCCTTCTGCGAATTTCTACAGATAATGTGCAAAAAATATCATGGTGGAAAAGGGATGAAAGTCCACAAACGATGGCAAATCTTGTATTGACGCCAAGGGAGGTGATGCTATGAGTTTGGTGGAATTGGAAAAGAATTGTGCATCATGAGTCACTGCAGCCCGGCTAAAATATTGATTCTGTACTCTACTATTAGCTGGTGACAAGATTAAAGCATGTGGAACAAGTCAATAGAAATGGTGTCGTCTTCCACTATGACAACGCCAAACCTCACATATCTTTAATGACCCGGTAAAAATTGGGAGAGCTTTTCTAGGAAGCTTTAATGCTTTCACCGTATAGCCCGAATCTTGCATCGTCAGACTACCATTTCTTTCAGTCTCTGTAGAACTCCTTGAATGGTATTAAATTAATTTGACGAGGCCTGTGAAAAACACTTGTCACAATTTTTCCCCAGAAACCACAGTTCTACAGTGGCGGGGTTATGTTATTGCCAGAAAAATGGCCGAAGATTATCGAACAAAATAAAACAAATTTGCTTAAGTTTCAAAACTTAAAAATTAATTGTCTCAATTTTCATTTTAAAAGTCTCAATACTTTTTCGACAACTTCTATATGATTTGAAATATGGGACCTCCCAATACCCAGTCGCTAGCGCCGGATTCGAACTACCTCGGGTCAAAAATTAAAGTTAAATCAACAGATATGTCGAAAACAAACAAATTCTTTTCGTGTTATTACTATTGACAACATTAAAACTAATTGTACAACTACACTAGTCCTTTAGTTTTGAAATAGATGGGATTACATTGGAATTTGAAATTCAACAGTTCAAAATGTTATTTGAAGTCTTAATTTTATTATTAACTGAATCCTTCAGTAACAGCCAGAGACTTTCCCTCTCCCTCGTGCTTTAAATCAGATATCTTCTCAGCTGTATGCTTCATTACTGAAGGTCGTGTCCATCTTGAAAGTTTCAAGTTGCTTTAGCAATCGGTTTTCACCATTTGTCTCTGTTCTCTGCGGTTAGGCGATCGGCCACGTGGTCTCTTCCCTTCTACCTTTTTAGTCATGACTAGCCTCTCCAAACTGTCCGGATCTTTTCTTGCTATGTGATCAAAGTAGCCGCGAATTCTCTGGTAACAAGTGGTGGATAATCTTGTTTCAATATTTAACTGCTGCGACGGATTTATTTGTTATTTTGGGCAGTCGAAAGTATGCGAAGCATACGATACCAACACCACCTCTCTATCTTCTGGCTTTCTGTAGAACGAATTGTCCATGATTCGGATCAATAGAGTAATATGTTGAACTCTGTACAAGTCCCATTTTTGTCTGGTTTGTGATGTTCCGGTCTTGCCAGACTCTTGTAAGTCTCTTCATTGCTGATTTAGTCACCCGTACTCTTCTCCTTATTTCCTTACACATCCGCTCTCAGTAGTCAGCAGTGATCCTAGGTATATAAACGCTTGAACCACTTCCAGGCCGGACAGCTCTCCGGTACGGGTCAGTTGTTCAGTTGTTTTTGCCTTGTTGATGTAAAGACCTATAGATTTACTCTCTTTTTCTAATCTGTTAAGGAGTTGTGCCATTTATTTTTTTGTAGTCGCAATTATCATGGTGTCGTCGGCGTATCGGAAGTTACTAATCTTTTTACCTCCTACCAGAATGCCACCCACCCATCGTTCCAAGCCCTTTCTCTTTATATACTCTCCATAAATATTAAATAGAATAGGTGACAGGATACCTCCCTGGTTCACTCCTTTCTGAGGTTAAAATAGTTCGGATGTAAGGTTATTAAATTTAAGGATAGTTTCGCCATTTGTATATAAGTTGGATATGAGTGCTACAAGATGTTCAGGCACCTCCGTTTCCTGAGAATTTTCCACAGGTATCTCCATCTTACGGAGAAGTGGATAAAACACAAGAGCATAGAAGTGTTGAATTCTCGACATTTCTCTATCATATGTCTTATGTTTTCAATTAGTTCTCTTATGCCTAGGCTGACGAATGCAGCTTGTTCACTGGGTATCTGCCATTGGAGATACGATTTTAATCTTTCGTTCATTACGTAGAGTAGAATCTGGCTTGCATCGGAGATGAAAGAAACTGTGTGATAATTTCCACACGTTTAGTTGGAGCCTTTTTTATGTAGGGAAGCAATAAGAATTCTTTCCACTCAATAATCCATTTCCCTGTTTTCAAATTTGGTTACATATCGAATGTATGATTTTTATTCCCTGATTTCCAAGATGTTTTAGTTTTTCGGCAAATATATTACTTGTTCCTGCTGACTTATTTAGTTTTAGTTTTCCTATTGCGTTTCGAATTTCTGACTTTAAGATGTCTGGCTCCCTATCTTTCTCCTCAATGCCACATTTTTCATTAGTTTTTGTTGTCGTTTCATCCTTGCACAGATTACTGTAGTATAATCTCCATCTTTCTGTTACTCTATCGATTTCAGTTATTAGAGTACCATTTTCATCCTCAATGGCTCATACTCTTGGTTTAAATTCTCTGATGACGTACTTCAGTTTTGCATTAAATATATCGCCTCTTTATTCGCAAAAAAAGCATGGCGGACGAGTTACGAAAACAATGGCCAGTGTATTTGTTGGAATTTAATAACTTCAGGTATGTTTCAAAAACAAACGTCTGCTAGTCGTATGATTTCGACGAAGAGCTGCCCATTTGCGATGAAGTTCGATATAATATATTTTAGAAACTATAAAAATGCATTGTATGAACTAAAACAAAGCCGTGGTCATCGAGATTATTTTAGTGAGTTCTTTACGGCGTCAAACACACGAAATTAAAAGAATTTAAAGCAATGAAAAATTTTGACCAGGTGCGTTAAATGAAAAAACAATGATTAAAATTTTTTTTCTGCATCTGTTATAAAATGATCAAATTGCCTTTGGGTTAAAATCTAAGATTTCCTAATACATTGTTGAATTGATATTTTTTTCAAATTTGGAAAATTTTCTAATATTCACGTTTTTCTCAAATGCAAATTTTAGCATGGAATATACTCTAATATAGAAGATTTAAATTTCTTGAATTTTTCGTAAAATAATCAATAAAAATATTTACACTTTTCTTGGTTTACTACGTCATCTCCCCATTTTTTGAATTGCTCATTTTCATATTGCCGTTTAGATTTGTCGGCTGAAAGATTTAAACTGGCCGAGTTGGTTATATTTGTCCGCCATTCTCCACAAATTCGATAATTTTTTCGATCACAATATCTGGCATTAACTTCAAAAACCGTAGCAAATCTCACTTTCGAATCTTGTTGTCACGCAACGGTTGCAGGAAAAATATTGTTTGAAGCTCGTGCGTGAAATCTGTTTGGTGTTCGCAAATGAAGTGTCATTCTCGATCACCAGTTTCGACTCCTATGTAGAAAAATAACTATTCTTGCTTCCTTTACTACAGGGAAGTATTGCTTTCGTAAGCCACCGAGATTTTATCATATTTTCATGTTTGGGGGTTCCTAGATTACTAAAACTATGGCGTCCTATTTCGATCGGTCTGTTTATTGATCTGTCTACCAATGCGACGACCAGTGGAAAAAGAGTCAAATTTTTTATATGGGGTTCTTTAATAAAACTTATTTACTGACAACAAGAGATGTCAGATACACCATTCAAGTATATATATTATATATATATATATATATATATATATATATATATATATATATATATATATATATATGTATATATATATATATATATATATATATATATATATATATATATATATATATATATATATATATATATATATATATACTAATTTATCGGTAGGATTATTGATGAAGTTTCTTATGAAAGTAAATATATCCAAATTTATTTTTTTAGAAGAAAAACATATATCACAAAGAATATTCATCGTTTCGAAAATTAGTTGAAAAATACAGGTTTGTTTTTTAATGATCTTATTTTTTTTAAAATTAAATCCAAAATCACTCACTGCGTTCTTTGTGGCATGTAATTATTTTTTTATATAAATAATTTTTATATTAGTTTTATACACAAGCTGACAGACATTTATTTTAAACCCGACCTATCAAAACAATCAAAATAAATTTGAAAGGTAATACTGAATTGTTTTTTCTTTTTTTATCTATTTTAATCAGTGGAAAAAATACTACTTCTTTAATGTAAGGACCTAAAACAAAAACGCTTTTTCTTTTACCTTTAAGTATGACTAGACTTTCGAGGAGCGTAAACCTATTTTTAGATTCAAATTTCATTAAATAAAATAGATTGTTTATTTCCTAGTGTCGTGTGTACATAAAATGTTTAATTTTCTTTTTCGTAATGTCAGCATCTTTTAATTTGTATCTAAATATGAAATTAAAATTTGTTAAAGTTCAATAAAATGGGCGAAAACTTCTTAAAATCTGTGTTTTGTAATATAAAAATAACCACGAACAAATCTATGTCCAAGAGTAAACAACCATATACATATATATATATATATATATATATATATATATATATATATATATATATATATATATATATATATATATATACATATATATATTATATATATATATATATATATATATATATATATATATATATATATATATATATATATATATATATATGTAGAAGAGGAGAAAAGGAGAATCAATAAAAGGGCTTACTGGTAACAACCGAAAAGAAGTTTAACTTAGGGATAGCCCCTTACGATTATAGAGTGAACAAAAAGGTCTTAAAGTTCTTAGTAACTGTTTTATTCTAATATCGCGCTTTCGATGCCAGATCGTACAGGACTTGGAAGATACAGAAAAGAACTCTCATAAGTCAGAGCACCCTCTGAAAGAATATACCGTAATTTCAAAAAGAAATATAGTAGGAAACACTACCATAGTTTTTTAAATTTTTTGAATACGAGTTGTACAGCTTAAAAGAGTACTTACTGGTAGTTCTCTCTTGAATGAAAAACTAATCTATATCAATTGCAGAAAAAGAAGTGTTAATACATGATTTTAAACAATTATTAATGCAGAACTTATTTTTATACATTCTATTGGTTACAACTTTATTTATACAATTGTTAGAATATAGGAGAATTATAATTAGCAATTATTAAAACCTTACAATTATTATAAATTAAAATTAGCAAACAAAACGTGTTTCAGCTATTTTGAAGTCAAACAAAAGTGATTATTTTTTAATTCTAGTGATTTTTAGTTTATATGAAATGTTACTGCTGTCAAAACCTGGAACTGTGTATTGAAGAAAGATTTTTAAAAACCGACTTAAGGTCGTTAATTCGGATGAAAAATAAGCCAGCGGATATTAATAACTTATGAAGCAACAAAATTCAAAGAAGCTCTATTGTAAGCATTATTCTTATTTTATTAGTATGTTTTTTGAGACAATAAATATGTGTAAATGGTGCTTAAGCCCTCTACGTTTGATTTTTGCCAAATATCAAACTACCTGTAAATATTCAGTTTAAGCTGACAACTCTGATTTAAAATAATTAAAAAATTATGGTAGAGTTTCCTACTATTCTTCTTTTTGAAATTACGGTATATTCTTTCAGATGATGCTCTGACTTATGAAAGTTCTTTTCTGTATCTTCCAGGTCTTGAAGATGATGTATGCTTTGGCATCGAAAGCTCGATATTAGAATAAAACTCTAGTTACTAAGAACTTTAAGACCTTTTTATTCACTCTGTAATCTTAAAAAAGCTATCACTAAGTTCAACTTTTGGTATATATATACATATATATATATATATATATATATATATATATATATTTATATATATATATATATATGTAAGTACATATGTATGTATTCCGTTTTTACAAACTGGTAAATAATAATAATTCAATTCCAGACCAATCCTCCTAATTAATTAAGCTTTGTATGTGTGTATGTACCTATTTGACAGGCGACAAAACGCAAAACCGGGTCTGATATTTTACAACGCCTGACACGAAGTTGTCCATTGGATACAATCAATCTTCCTTACACTGTGACCACCGAATAGTAATTAACAAGACCTATCAGTACATTTTGTGGTATGTTTATACGGTGTTAATGCTTTAAGTTTTTTTTTATTATTCCTACAGAGCATGTCGAACTTATTAACTCATAGTTTTCCGGCTTTATAGGGGTGAGCTAGATTGTAATTTTATATTACATTTACTTAATCTTCTCCTAATCTCTCCTATTATTCTTACCCTTAAGTCTTGAATATAACCATGTATTAGACTTGATACAATAATATCGTTCCGCAACACATCTTCATAATAAATCGCATACTTTATTTTCGAATAATGTCTGTTTAAAGATGAGGTAAGGTTCATTTATTATTACCATCTTAAGGGAATTTTTGTTTTTTTTTTAGTCCCCTCTGTATATAAGAGAGCGCTAATTGCGTACCTAATTTTAAGCTTTTCCAAAATATATAACCAGAGCCGTTTCAAATTAACCTGAATGTTGAGAGCGTGAGTTCTTCACTGAACTTTTAGAATTCTCCAAGAGTAAACAATTAATTGCACACCTTCATCCATCTCATGTTTTTGGTCGAAAAAGTAGCACGAAACTTTTACTTGGGTGGTAGAAACCAGAATAGGAAGATAGCCATGGGCATGAATGGAATTTACAAAGAATAATATCTCCTTTTCGGTCGAAAAAGGGTACGTATTTTACTAACTTCTACTGCAATTTTTAACTGTTTAAGGATTTAGGAGCCTCCGTTTCTTATTCATTAATTTTTATAGGGAATTTTCTAGTTATCCGACAAAAGCTTAAATCTAATACATGCTTCTATTCAGTGTAACACAAATTAGTGTCCCTTATCGTGATTACCTTTAAAATAAAAAATAGCAACCTAATAGCCAATAGGAAATCAAGAGTGATAGTAAGAAATGTGGGGATCTGAAGAAATTCCTGATATAGCAACGAATGAAATAATGAACGCCCTACAACATATGCACAACAACAAAGAACCAGGGGCCGATGAAAGTAACTATAAAATGATAAAGTATGGAGGGGTATCGATCATACAATCTCTTCAAGCTCTATTTAACCAAGTGCCTCATGGAAAATAAAATACTAACATCTTGGGTAAATGCCTTGATTGTGCTTATATTTAAAAAGGGGAATAAATTCTGGAGAAATTGGAGAATTACAGACCTATCAGCCTGTTATCAGTACTAACAAAATCCTCACTAGAATCATAAACTTATAGAATTAACAAACAAATTAGACAGTTATTAACCACTGTGAACAAGCGAGATTTGGACGGGGATACAGCACTTTGGACCATCATTCAAACGAAGGGGGGGGGGGGGGTTGATTAGTGTTGTGGGGGAATTAACTATACTAGTGGAAAACGCAAATGAATCGCCACAAGGTCACCTTGTGGATAGCAAATGGTTAACTACGAAAAAGCATTTGAATTCGGTAGAGACATGGGCAGGTCTCTTAACGCTTTAAGTAGACAGTAGAGTCTGATGAAAAGGTACACAACTCTTCTTGAAGTAAACATAATATAAAAATTCCACATCACAAATAATGCTTGAAGAAAAAAACAAATAAAATTAAAATTTAAAAGAGGAAATTAGACCAAGGCGACTCGATATACCCAAATTTAAAATATAATTGGTCCACTGGTCTGAGGATCTACTAGAGTACACTACAACTTTAACAGCGAAAGCGTTTTATCCCAGCAGCCGATACAGAAAACGTCTAAGCTTGCGGCAGCTGTGAGGACCTGTATGGGCACCATTTTAAGAGAGCTATAATCTGTAAAAAATTTACCTATTTTTTTTGTTTGGTGTGCAATATCCGAAAACGAGTACAATAGCTCTCGATGCTGGAAAAAATGTCCTTAAACGAAGCAGGACATGATGAGAAAAAATTATAGCTACAACGCCATCTTCATATATAACACGGTGAGCGCAAGATGAGCTCCAAAAGTTTCGTTCTGTGTTTTCAAATTACTGCCTTTGAATATCATTTCAATGCGCTTCGGCTTTTGACCACTTTTGGTGACTAAACACCCTAAGGAAATATTGGATCGTGTAGTGACCGAGTATGTGAAACAAAAATGCTGCTAAGTGGAAAGAGAGTCAAAATCATGTACACCTATTTCCTGCTATTCCTAATCATTTTTAAATAAAGGAATACTAATTGGACGTGTGAACGATTAAATCATCTTAAGGTTCGCAGATGGACATCACTCTGATCGCCAACACAAAGAAGAATTACAGAAATTTGCTAATGGAATTAAATAACAAGCTCTCGATAAATAGTGTCTAAAAATAAACTTGACTAAAACCAAATATTTCAGTAACGAAAGTGAAGATAACCAGGCCGGAAAACTATTAATAGGAAGTGTGAAAGAATAAAAAAGATACTAACAAGTTCATATATAGGACAAAAATCGAAATATTAAAAAATAATTATAAAGAGCTGTACTTGGATAGCAAGAGTCTCGTTAGTTTGGTCTGCGTTCGGAAGGTTACAAATCGACAATCAAATTGGACATCCCCAAATTAAAATAAAAGCCAGAGTATTGATCAGTATCTGCCGGTATTAAACATATCGCACTGAAATGTGGGTCTGCTTAATAAAAAAATAAATTGAACTCCAGATAACTCAAAAGAAGCAATGGAGAGGAGAATGCTATATATGATTAGACTCCAAGATCGTATTCCTAACATCAAGGATTACGAGGAAGAAGATCAAAAGTGATAGATGTAGTTGCAACGAATATGTATGATCAGATGAACACGCCGTATAGTTGAATAAAAGGCCTAGACAACACAAAAGTGATGCAGAAGTAGACCACAGACAAGATAGGACGGATGACAGTAAAAATATGAGTAGCCACGGACACGACTGGATGTAAAAAGCAAACAACAAAAACTTATGAGGCAACTTGAGGAGGCGTTGTATCCGACTATGGATGGAATAAGCTAATGATGATGATGATGAATAGCTTAATAAATGAATTTAGGCTCAATTTATAATCTAGTTAGTTAAATCTTTAAAAACAAATATTTACTACCTAAAATATTTGTTTAATTATTAAACAATATAAAATAAAATTACATATTTCGTCTTCGATATCTATTCGTAGATCACCAGTCATCATGCATATTACTAATTGCACCGTCAATACGTATTGATATTTCGTAACCCTTTAGCCTCGCTTCTAACCTTCACCATTGTGTCATGCCACAGTAGTTTTTTTTAAACCAGAAAAATTATCAATACCATCCCCCCCCCCCCCCCCCCCCCCCCTCCGCACCCCGACGTAATGTACTTCGTGATAATACTCGCTTCAATCTACAACTTTATGAAGAGTATTGCCAGATTTTTTTCAAAATTTTTTGATCAGTATTTTCTACATCTATTCTTATCAATTTATACAAAGAAAAAGCGTGCGCAAGTATTATAGTCATATATATATTTTTGAACTCGAGTTTTTACAAGATTTTATTTGACACCCCACTCCATGACATGATATTTTTTTTATTACTTTCTAATGCTATCTACGCAATGCATGTCTTGATAATTTTTCGCTAGGTTTGCACTTTATGAAGAATATTCCAGAATTTTTTTAAAATTTTTTAATCAGTTGCGTTTTTGAGATATTTCGGGGAAAGAGATTTTTGGGCCATTTTTTAAAAATAATACGAAGAAAAGTATTGCTTCATATGATTTCATTTCGCTTTCACATCTCACTTCCTCTCACAAGCTAACCCCTTAAAAAGTAAAAAATTTAACTTTTTAAAACTACATGGCTCTGATTGGGCCTCAATTTCTATATTTGTGACCAATTTTCATCTTTAGATGTCAAATAAGTCTCTGGAGAAACTCGGGTGTGATGGACGGGACACCGAAGGGGATCTCGTAAGTGCTCCGTACGGAAAAACTAAAAAATTTTATTACATAAAACATTCAAGGTTTTATAAAATATGTTTGACATCGTAAGTTACGGTAGTCTTTTTTCGGGTTATTTTGAATATATATATGATGTACTTTTTATGAAATAACGTTGTTGTGTTGTGGAAAAAAAATTATTTAAACGAAGAATTTATATTTCTAGAATGACCAAATCATCCTTTTACAGATGACATTTTGCGGTAGTGTGTAGTGAGACAAATTTTACTTCTGCGAAGCGCACATTACTGCATGAACCACTTTCATCAGGAGCTTTGAGATCTACGATTAGGAGGCAAATTACGTACCAGGGCTCTGTGATTAGATTGGTTACATCTAATTCGTTTAATGTTTTTGGTTCAGATACGTCATTGTAAGTGAATTTGATTTCTATAGGAAGTTTCACCTTCATTCATTAGAAGTATGTAATATCATCATTCTGTCATTTTAAACTACGATTTTAGAATCATTTTCTGTTGGGTCGTTTCTACGATTTTTTTAATCAGTTTGAAACATTCTGTAGGTCAAAAAGTATAAAACTGTTTTTTTATTCTCATTTAACACAATAAGCAACCCGCTGTTTGCAGCAATTAATAGGACCTGAGTTTATTAAAGATAATCAGAACTCTTAATTTTTTAATCCAAATTACTTGATCTCTTTGTTGAAAGTAACTCTTCTTATTACAAACACCTCTTACCATTTGTTTGCCATTTCTTCAATAATACTTGTTATATCGATTCCTCAATTTTTGCTTTGAGGGCCGACTAGCAAATTCTTTTTTATAGCTTCTACAAAGCGGTGTCCATTGAGTAGTAATTTCAGCTTGGAAAAGTCGATTTTATTACCTTCTAATTTAAATTTAGTACCAATTAAGTCTAGTCTATACGGTTCTTGTGGAATGTTTATCAAGTATATACGGTTTTGTGGAATGATCATCGTTTCATTTTTACGTTCTGTAATTTATGAATAATTGTTACATTATGCCTTGGTGAGTTATTGTGCTGCAAAATATTTTACTTGTTTTGACACAATTTAGCCCTATTTTTACGAATTAACTCACTTAAACAATCCATAATGCTTAAATAGTACTTCTTATTAAGTTGGAAGGATATTTTTCACCGACTTTGACGTGGTTTTTTCACTTTTGGTTCACTTTTTCAGACACCCACTGTGTGCTTGAATACATTCACCAGTAATTATGCGTTTCAAAATGGCGTTATGCGACGGCAGCATGTCTTTAGTTTATCTCATCA
>CM032446.1:65052742-65070242 GCA_019049505.1 Pachyrhynchus sulphureomaculatus
GGCGGTAGATGGTCCTGTCTGTGGAGTTGGGGTAGTGGGGGGTTTGTCCAGGAATTTAAGCTGGGCGCTGCTGATGAATTCCCGGATTGTGGGCATCTGGAGGTCCTTTATAGAGCTTAGAGTGTTGCAGCCGAACCATGGGACTTTGGTGATAAATACGGAGGCCTTGTTTTAGTTCTTTTTGGCATTCGGGTTCGTTGCTCTGTTTTGTCACGAAGTTCAGGTTAGTTCAGGTTATGTGCAATGTTTCAGTGTTCTGTACGAAGCTTAACAACGACCGGCTTCAGATGAATTTGACACGGTCCTTAAAATATGTTTTAACTGTTTGTTGTTAATTTTAGCTTTAACAGAGTAGTTTTTAATTAATTTATATATATATATATATATTAATATATATATATATATATATATATCATAATATATATAGAATAATACATGTATAATATATATATATATATATATATATATATAATATATATATATATATAATATATATATTATATATATATATAGATATATATATGTCATATATAGATATATATATAATATATCATATATAATACTATATATATATATATAATATATATACACTTTATACATATATATTTATATATACACGTATACACAGTAACTGATAAGTACTCGAGTATTCGAAATAGTACGGTATGTATTTATGTAACTAATTTGGTCACTATTTCTGATATTATAATAAATGTTTTTTTAATAATGTATTTTTTTACACGATACAGCTTTCATAATTAATAAGTTTTCCCAAAATTTGGAAAAGAAAATTTCCCTACGTGAGTTTAAATTAGCACTTTATACTGTTTTGCTATTTCTAGTAAGAGCCCACTTTCAGAAGTTTTAATGCAATTGCCTTCAATTAAAAGTAAAATCAAAACCCGCCACCTACATGCTTTATATTTCATCAAAGGCAAAGAGAAATTAGTAAAACTAATTACTAAATATCGTTCAAACTTTTAGATCAAACAGTTTTTAACTGTATTATTTCGCTTTATTATCATCGTAAAACCACTATTCTATTAAGTAATTTTATTTAGCTTTGTGACTTGAAAAGGTTCAAGAGAATCATAACGGCTAGGACCGATCTGACGTTAAAGGATAAGTGGTTTTGCAGTAACGGTACATGCTTAGGACAAGTGAATAAAGGGATTGTAGGGTAAACCGAGTAAAAACTTGGAACAGGCTCATAAGAGCCTTCCTCTTAGTCACACCTGATGGGTCTGTTTGTTAGCTCATATACTTCAGGTTATACATGAGTATAAAGTTAAAATTTTTCATTTTCCAAATAATTTAATTTGCAGAATCGTGTCCAACGCGTAAAATCCACAATAAAACTTTCTCTATTAAGATTATTAATAACTTTTATAGGTGAAGAGCCAACCGTAAATATATATATTATCATTTGCTTTGAGATTAGACTAGTTTTATATTAATAATACAGAATGCAATATACGACGATTCTCTAACAGAAAAATGCATAGTAGAAAGAAATAAACGGCTTTAATTTTTCCATATATCTATCTCAATGTCATTCCTACATCTTTCATTTACTTATTACATCCCTTCATTAAAGAAAACCTTTTAAGGTGTTTCTAATTTTTCTAAAAATATTGATTATGAATCTGTATTTGCCATGTTTAAAAAATACCTTAATAAAACATGATTTAATCATAATAAATAGTAATACAAATTAGTAAATAAATTCATACCATACCACACTGCTTAGTTTTTGTCGTCCACGTCCATATATCAAAAGCATTCATCCTTTTTGCTGGCTGCTTTAGTTGTTGTAGAGGTTGGGGCGCACAGGCGTTGATAGCCACCACTCGTAAAGAACCCTCTCTAAGAAAGAAAAGCCATAAAAACAAAGTCTTTCTGATATATAACAATATGCTCGACTGCCTTAGATCTATCAAGTGCAGCCTCTCAATATTTTCTAAAATGTTCATTTGCGTTGCTCAGAATATGCGGGACCTGAGTTAGAAGATCTATTGATCTTTGTCTACAAAAATGAAATTAATGTTCCCTAATAATATTCAGTCTTTCCAGATATTTCAAAAGATGCTGATTGATGGTCTTTTCCATAATTTTCGATAATATTGAAGGCATTACGACTGATTGCGTAGGTGTTTGGTGAGGTTCTTCTGTAAACATGATTAGAAATATTTTTTCTGTAAGATATGTTACAATGCTTTTACATTCAACCACTCTATTTTCATCGAGTATAGCTCACTATTTTCCCTACATTATAGGGTATTGGAGTGAGGCTTGTAAAATGCAGCGGATTTTCGTTACACAGAACAAGATTTTTGGATGATCGCCAAAATACCTTTAACAACATCGTGTTAAGGGTATTTTTAAGTCATAAAATAATGACAGTAGCTTCGGTATATACTTACTCACTATTTATGTTTACTTTAACCAACTAGAAAACCCGCTTTTACCTTTTTAGTGTTCCGTACGGATCACTTATAAGATCACTTCGATGTCTGTCCGTCTGTTCACACCCAATTTTCTCCGAGACTAATTTGACATAGAAAGTTGAAATTTGGGCATTATATATAGGAATTAATGGCCTCAAATCAGAGCTGTGTAGTTTTAAAAGTTAAATTGTGCTGAGGTGAAATCGGCAGAAGTGAAAAAAAAAAAATATTTACCAGGTCATCGAGTGGGATGTGAAAACTTGTAAAAACACGAGTTCAAAAATATATACTGGTGCACACTTTTCTTTCTATCTATTTTTTAAGAAATTGACAAAAATCGCTTGTACCCCTCTTATCTCGAAAAGTACTGATCAAAAAATTTTGAAAAATCTTGGAATATTCTCCACAAATTGAAGATTGAACGAAAATTATCACGAGTGCATTATCTTTAATAATTTATCTTGAATATAAAAGAAAAATTTCAAGGTCATCAGTTTTTAAGAAATATCGGAAATAAACTTTGCTGAAAACTCACTCGGGGGGTGTCTTTTGTGATGTCTACAAAAAATTTTATTTTCAAGGCAATCACGATTACGGAACACTAATTACGCAAGTCCAACTTGCACTTGACAGGTTTATTTTTTTTTAGGCTAACTCTGGGACAAAACATGACACCTAAATAGTTGAAAATATTTTATTGGGGTAATTCCAAATCAAAACCATAATTAACAAAACTCGTACATAACATATTTTATCTGATATTGTGAAATAATATAAAATCGTTTTTAATCTAGGTATTATTAGACTATTTAAATTTAATTAAATAAATAGTAAAATTATATAAAAACAACACTGTTTTAATTTCCAATATATTTAAAGTAACTTGACAATTGTTTCACCATACAATGGCTTCTTCGGAAGTTAATAAGAAAGAAAAATATTTGGTAGTAATCCTGGTTATATAGTGCTTAAAACTTAATTACCTAAGATTATGCTAATCATTTTATTATATTATTTCCAGACATAATTATTTTAAGAATGCAAATCTGGTGTGTGGTGTGGTACTATTTCAGAGAACTAATAAAGATTAAGTAAGGGTGAATGGTTTAAGTCTACCTGTTCGTTTAATAATAGATTAGAGTTTTTCTGTTGTTAAAATTAGTTTTAGTCATAGGGATATGTAACAATCTATGTATGAAAGAGTTGAAAGCTGCCATTTTGTGAGTATAAAGGGTGGGATAAACTATTGTGTATGGCTGTGTCAGTATGTGAAGGTTTGTGAAAAAATCGAGAAATCGTATAAAAGTCTAATAATGGGTAATCCTTTAAAGCCCTTTACTAGCGGAAATTTTCATGGATCATTTAGAACTAAAAATTCATCTAAACGCGGTAAGCAAAAATATTGTTTAACCTGGTATAGATATGTTTGACGTTATCATTTCCTGTTTCACGGGAACAGATAGACAACTAACAAACCTCCTTAACTTCCTAAATAATTTGCATCCTAATATTAAATTCACCTTAGAATTAGAAACCAATAACTCTAAAAATTTCTTAGACATATCTATATCAAAAGTGAACAATAAACACGATTTCTCGATTTTTCACAAACCTTCACATACTGACACAGTGTTACACAATAGTTCATCCCATCCTTATACTCACAAAATGGCAGCTTTTAACTCTTTCATACATAGATTGTTACATATCCCTATGACTAAAACTAATTTTAACAAAGAATTCAACATAATCAAACAAATAGCAATTAATAATGAATATGACCTCAACATTATAGATAATATCTTGAATAAATAATCCTTTAAACAAGCAATCTCTCTAATTTATCCCACAATTAATGACAAAAAAGGAAAATTTAGTACACTCACATACACAGGGAAAATAACTAGAACAACTTCCAAACATTTAATAAAAAAGAACAATAAAATAGCATTCAAAACCTGTAATTCCTTAAGGGATATAATTTTGAATAACAAAGCCAAATCTAAGAAATACTTAAAATCAGGAGTTTATTATTAAATTGTGGATCTTGTACTAAAACCTTCGTAGGACAAACTGGTAGATCTTTTGTAACTAGCATTAAAGAACATAAACATAGTTATTTAAAAAATAAGAACAATTCACATTACGCAATCCATATAATAAACGAATCCCATAATTTTTGATGAATACGTTAAAAATCCTACATGTAGAAAAATAAATCTAAAAAATTAAATTTGCTTGAATATCTTGAAATTAACAGACGAAAAAAAACTCCAATCTATTATTAAACGAACAGGTAGACTTAAACCATTCACCATTACTTAATCTTTATTTAGTTCTTTCGGGAAATAGTACCACAGATTTGCTTTCTTAAAATAATTCTGTCTGAAATATTATAATAAAATGATTAGCATAATCTTAGGTCATTAAGGATAGTTTTAAGCATATATAACCAGGATTACTACCAAATATTTTTCTTTCTTATTTACTTCTGAAGAGGCCATTGTATGGTGAAACAATTGTCAAGTTATTTTAAATATATTGGAAATTAAAAACATAGTGTTGTTTTTATATAATTTTGCTATTTATTTAATTAAATTTAAATAGTCTGTAATACCTAAATTAAAAAAGGTTTTATATTATTTCACAATATCAGATAAAATATGTTATGTACGAGTATTTGTTAATTATGGTTTTGATTTGGAATTACCCCATTAAAATATTTTCCCAACTATTTAGGTGTCATGTTTTGTCCCAGAGTTAACCTAAAAAAAAATAAACTGTCAAGTGCAAGCTGGACTTGCGTAATTAGTGTTCCGTATCGTGATTGCCTTGAAAATAAAATTTTTTTGTAGACTTCACAAAAGACACCCCAAATGAGTTTTCGGCAAAGTTTGTTTCCGATATTTGTTAAAAACTGATAACCTTCAAATTTTTCTTTTATATTCAAGATATATTATCAAAGGTAATGCACTCGTGATAATTTTCGTTCAATCTACAACTTGTGGAGAATATTCCAGAATTTTTTCAAAATTTTTTGATCAGTACTTCTCGAAATAAGAGGGGAATAGCGATTTTTGTCAATTTCTTAAAAATAATACAAATTAAAGTGTGCGCCAGTATTACATCATATATATTTTGAACTCGTGCTTTTACAAGTTTTCACACCCCACTCGATGGACCTGGTAAACATTTTTTTTTTCACATCCGATTTCAAACCTCAGCAAAATTTAACCTTTAAAACTACACGGCTCTGATGGGGCCATTAATTCCTATATTAATGCCAAATTTCAACTTTCCTTCTATGTCAAATAGTTTTGGAGAAAATTGAGTGTGTGACAGACGGACAGACATCGAAAAGTGATCTTATAAGGGTTCCGTACGGAACGCTAAAGAAGGTAAAAGCTGGTTTCCTAGTTGGTTAAAGTAAACATAACTAGTTGAATAAGTATATACTAAAGCCACTATCATTATTTTTTGACTTAAAATACCCTTAACACGATGTTGTTAAAGATTTTTTTTATTTTGGCGATCATCCAAAAATCTTGTTCTTTGTAACGAAAGTTACTTTAAATATATTGGAAATTAAAACATAGTGTTGTTTTAATTTTGAATTTCCAACAAGTATCGGCTAACACAATCAAAGATAAATAAATAGTATTTTACTGTGTGAATCCGCTGATACAGACACTATTATGTTAGGTACACTTTAATTTGAAATACATACACGGTAACTTATTGAACAATATGTTAAAGGTTTCGGCTCAGTAATTTTATTGGCTATAATTCTGTTAAGCAAATTTATCATTAAGGCATATTAGACATATGTATGTTTACTAGGCAGATGTTGAGTGTACCCTGAGTGATCGGTGAAAGCTCTATTACGCTTCGCTTGGTCAATAAATTTTACCTATCTTATTTACAAATTTTCAGCGTTTCGTATTTTGGCAGTATATCGTATATTGTTTTCTTTATATTTTAATTTGAGTACAATCATTTAATCTTAAAAAATGTATTTCATTTGATGAATTAATGTGGTGTTTATTTTTTTTTATAACGGCTTGTCGTTTAATTCTTCGAGTGTTCTGAAAACAAGGTTTTTTTATTGACCCAATCAGTTCAGTATTTTTTTTTTGGATGGTTTTGTAGCTTCTACTTGATGGAGATTCATTATAAATATATAATAAAAGACTGTTTTTTTAGTCAATTTCCACTGGTTTATTTAAATTGCGATGACGCGTTTCGCTGTCGATGCAGCTTCTTCAGATCTACATTTTACACCGTCAAGTTAGGTTTAATGCTTACAATTTTATATAATTTCTTAATTATAATATTACACTTAATAAAGTACATTTTTTTTTTGATAGTATTGGAAAACCCACATAGATTTGGAATTAGGAGAATAAATTGTTTAAATCTAAATGGTCGTTGAGTAAAGTATCTGTAGTCATTTATCGATTAGTTTTGCGTTGTCTCTAAAAGGTTTAGTTTTGGAATTCTTGTTAAATGTGTGATTTCTGTTAAAAGATGATTAGCATATGTTAAATTAGACTTTCTAATGGATGAAACTTTTTTCGTGTTCTGTAATTCTTTGTATAAATGTACGTCCAGTTTGTCCTATCTATGTTTTAGGACATGACCCCCACATGTTAATTGATAAACCCTTGATTTTTATTGTCTTTATTAATTTGTGGTTTGTAGTTTTTGAGATATTTCCCTTATAGTATTTAGTCTTGTAAGCTATGTTGATATTTTTTTTGATTTAAAAAATTTTTTTCCAGTTTTTCTATTGGTTTGCCGAAATAGGTTAAGCAATTTAAATGTGGTTTTTCTGTCCTTAAAACGTGGGGGATTTTTTACTTATCATCAATTCTTTAATCGATTTATTAACATTTCCAACACACCTTTTTCGCACAGGGAAAAAAATCTTCTAAAAGGTTTCAAACAAAATATGCAAACTAACTTCAATATCAAAGAATCCGAGACATTAGGTATTGATACTGATTACAGCCTTGAAAGATAGTCCTAACAACATTTCAAACAGCCGAAATTATTAAAAAAGAATTCATATCTAATAACAACAATAACCAAGACTTCAGGACAATAAAAACCATTCAGAGTAAAAGCAAAACAAAATGATGTAATCTTTACTAAAGCAGATAAAGGTAACACAGTAATCGCAATAGACAAAATCGACTATATTAATAAAACGTTAGATTTTTTCAAACAGGAAAGTACGAAATTTTAAATAAAGATCCAACAAATATTTTTCAGAAAGAAATAAAACAACAAATTGAACCAGGCTAAAAGTATCATTCACGATAAAGATAAATTTAAATTGATAAATATGAATCCCCAAATCCCACAACTTTATTCGCACATAAAAACTACACAAACTTGATCATCCAATCAGACCAGTTGTTTCCTATATGTCTGCTCCAGCATATAAGACGTCAGCCTTTTTAATTGATTTAATTAAATATCATACTAAAATTTGAACCTAAATATTATATCATAATCTATAATCAAAAAACTCATACGAACTCGTGAATAAAGTTTAAGAATATAACAATACCAGGTAATTCTAAAGTAGTCTCTTTCGATGTCAAAAAGTTTATTTCCAAGTGTTCCCCCAGACGAATCAATAATTTTAATAGAGAACCTATTAACAAAAAAACAAAGTAAATGAAGTTATAAAAATGGAGATAATTAATTTATTAACAACTTGCCTAAGACAAAAATTATTTTTCATTTAACAATACATTCTACAATACTAAGGAAGGGTTAATTATGGGGAGTCCATTAAGTCCATTACTTGCCGAAATTTTCATGGACAGTATTGAAACAATGATATTTAACAACCATAATAACAATAGTAATAAATCGTCTATACTGGTATCGATACGTAGACGATATAATTGTATGCTTTACAGGTACGGACAGACAATTAACTCACTTTTTACAGTACATTAATTTTTTACATAGAAATATCAGTTTTACAATTGGAGTCGAAGGGAAAATCGATATCCTAGACTTAACAATCAATAAAACCAGGAAAAAAAACATGAATTTGCAATATATCACAAACCTTGTCACACAATTCACAATAGTTCTCATCACCCTAACCATCATAAAACTCGCAGCTTATCATAGTTTTATACATAGACTAACTAATATCCCCTTATCAGACGACAGTTTTACTAAAGAATTAAACTACATAAAACAAGTAGCCGTTAACAATAGTTATTCGATTACTTTAATCGAT
Source organism: Pachyrhynchus sulphureomaculatus (assembly GCA_019049505.1). NCBI lineage: Eukaryota > Metazoa > Arthropoda > Insecta > Coleoptera > Curculionidae > Pachyrhynchus > Pachyrhynchus sulphureomaculatus. Next base: position 65,061,455 of record CM032446.1, read on the forward strand.
AGCATCGTTAGGAAAAAACTTAGAAACAAGGCGATTTCAGAAATAATACCCACGTTTTAAGGACAGAAAAAAACCACATTTAAATGCTGAACCTATTTCAGCAAACCAACAGAAAAACTGGGAAAATTTTTAAATCAAAAAAATATCAACATAGCTTACAAGATTAACAATACTATAGGGAAATATCTAAAAAAACTACAAACCACAAATTAATAAAAACAATAAATCAGGGGTTTATCAATTAACATGTGAGTCATGTCCTAAAACATACATAGGACAAACTGGAGGTACATTTTATACAAAGAATTACAGAACATCGAAAAAAATATTTCATCTATAGAAAGTCCTAATTTAACATATGCTAATCATCTTTTAACAGAAAATCACACGTTTAACAAGAATTTCAAAATTTTACACACCCAACAAAAAGGTTTAAAAACTAAACTTTTTAGAGGCAACGCTAATAATCCATTAAGGACTACAGGTTCTTTACTCAACGACCATGTAGATTTAAACAATTCACCATTATTGAATTTATTCTCCTAATTCCAAATCTGTGTGGGTTTTTCAATACTAGCAATGTACTTTAATTGAGTGTAATATTATAATTAAGAAAATTATAAAATTTTGAACATTAAACCTAACTTCCCAGTGTCAAAAATTGTAGATCTGAAGAAGCTGCATCGACAGCAAAACGCGTCATCGCAATTTAAATAAACCAGTGGAAATTGATTAAAAACAGTTCTTTTATTATTATTTAGTGTTTTTTATCAAGACCTAAGACTTTAAATGTGATCAGTTGTAACTACACATTATTGAGTCGTTTAATCTGGTATCGTTTTTTTTTCTTGAGAGAATAAAAATTTAGAGTTGGTTCTATATTTAACCATTTTAAAGAAATATTTACATACAGTACCTATAAGAAAAAATATGTTGATAAAATAGTCCTATTTAAAACACAGTTTTGTTGTTTTGTTAATTGTACAAATTTTTTCAAAAAAAAAGTAGGTCTGATATCGTGCTTTTCCCTTCGTAATTCAATACTGATATTTAAATAAATTCCTATTTTAATCACTTTAAATAATATTAGAAGCGTAGAAAAAAAATTGTCAGCGCTTATGCGCCATCTACACAAACAAAATTTGACAAATGATACTGTCTTGGTGGGCCCGTGGCTCGTGGCGTAGTACTTGTTTGCGGTGCAGAGGGTCTCGGGTTCCAATTCCGGCAGGTCGGTATACTTATTTATTAATTTATTTAAATATATTTGGCTTGGTCACGTACATAGGTTACTAGTTGTTTTCAGAAATGCAATAACGTACGTGGCAGCACTAGCGCGTTGTCTGAAAGGTGCTGTGAAAAACCAAAATACATGTTTCGTCATTTGGACAACGTTGACTGGTATTACGACATTCTCGCTTTGATATCCTCAGGATATAAAAAAAGGGTATGGATTTTCGATATCGATCTATGTCATCATTCGATCAAATATCGATCTTCCTTTTTAAGTTGAATGAATACAGATATTAGAAATGCAAATAATAACTTGCACTTTTTGTTATATTAGGAAGTATTTTTATGAGAGAGAGAGGCGGAAAACAAGTTAGGGACACAATATTTTTTTAGGTGCTTATTTTATGGGGTAAAGATTAACTAAAGATATACAGGGCTTAAAGCTTTACTTTTACCTGTTTATAAATATACACAAAGGATATTTTAAAAATCTACCTTAAAACTACAGTTAGTTGGTTTTACATTGAAGCAAAAATTCGCTTACCATCTCGAAGAATGTAGGCCTAGAAAGGGCTCTCAACATTAACAATGCATATTTTTTAATAACTAAAAGATATTAGAACAGAATTGAAAGGGTAAAGCGATATGGGGCTATCATTGGATCGAACCCCAATTCCGTAAGGGACGTGTAGATTTAGGGAAAAAACTCATTATGGTTGACTGAGAATTAACTGACTTGATATCGAAGGACCCAAAGACTTGTAAAATAAGCCTTCGGGTTGAAAATATAGAAGAATGATGGGCGCTTATTAAAACCAGTTAATAAAAAGTTACAGATGTGTACCTGAAAGCAAGAGAAAAACAAGGAAAAAGAAATAATAATAAGATTAAGGAAAGGGGGTAGTGAAGGGAAATGCACGAACATACCGGAATACTCGTAGTACAATCAGGGATAGTAAAAACAGAGGTTGGGTATCATAGAAGTAGTAGCCTATGTGTTTCGTAAAATAGATATTTTCCAAAATCAGGATGAAGTCTTTTCTTTCTTTTATGCATATTTTAATAAACTGTTTTTTCCTTTTATTTTAACAAAAAATTCATTTATATATAGTAATAGTATTAATAATATTAATAGTAATAAGTTGCTACAAGTGGACAAGGTGCTTTTATTACCCCCATTTACATTCCGGTACGAATTCTTGAAAGAAACCACTCCACAAGTTCTACTGGAACCGAATAGTGGTAACAAACTAATGTTTCACACAATAAACCAGACATTATACTAGTGGGACGTGAGAAGGTCAACTAGGACCCGACTAGATAGACAGGGCCTCTTCAGAGTTCAGTTCTTATGATATTTAAGAATATTTGAGATCAGTCCATGTACATCGTAGCAGAGGAAGTGTTAACGCCGTATGGCCGAAGAATTGTTTTTAGTACGAACGTATTATGATTTTTGTGTATAATGGAATTCTTAAGTATTAAAGCCAGAATATATACAGGGTGCCCCATATGTATAGGAATAATGATTCCACAGCATTTATAATCAGTGCATCAAAAAAAATGTTTAAATAAAAGTTATAGGGTTATTATACGACGCACATTCTGATGTTAATAATAAAATGTTTTGAAACTGTCAGTTCGAAAAAATTATGCCTTTTGATGTTTTTTTTTTTTTAAATGGCAAGCCCTGTATATTATTTTATTTTTGAGTCCTACTAAAAATTCTAGATATTATTTGTCTAACATACCATATGTCTAAATTGAAAAACTGTTTTTGGAATTATTGTCATTAGAAATTTTAAAATTAAAAAAAAAGACAAAAAAACTATTAATAAATACTCTAGATTTTTATTTTAAGGTAATAATTGCACAAAATGCCTACCGTTAACAGCGAGGTAATGACCCAATCTGTCATAAACAGCCTGAACAGAGTATTGCAGAGAATCCGGGGTGATATTTGCTACTTCATATTCATTATTTAAATCTTCTACATTTTCAGGTCGACTTCGGTTTTGAAATGACCCCATAAAAAAAATCGAGTGACGTAAGTTCGGGACTCCTTGCAGGCCATTTCATAGTGAAGAGGTGCTCCGTCCTGTTGATACCACAGATTCCTGTTAGGGATATCCTAATTATTTTCATCGAGAAAATTCTCAGTTTTCAAAAGACCACAAAAGATAAAAACGTGTGGGCAGGGATTTGTGGACGTCATATCATTGGTCCTTTTTTTATCCATGGAAATCTTACAGGACAGCGGTATTTACAGTTCTCCAAGAGCAAGTTATTCCAACTTGTGCAGGTTTTTTCCCGATAAAAATAATTTAGATACCCTAACAGGAATCTGTGGTATCAACAGGACGAGCACCTCCTCTCTATGAAATCAATTTTCATAGATATTTGGAGGCGATTTTTCCTAATTGATGGATAGGTAAAGAAGAGGTGCTGTAAGAATTACCTACAAGGAGTCCCAATGGCTTTACGGCCACTCGATTTTTTTTTTATGAGGTCATTTGAAAACCAAAGTTTACCGAAGTCGATCTGAAAACTGTAGAAGATTTACAAACAAAGAGAATTCAATATGAAGTAGCACATATCACTCTGGATTCTCTGCAAAACTCTGTTTTGTTCAGGCTGTTTATGACAGATTGGGTCATTGCCTTCTGTTAACGGTAACCATTTTGAGCAATTGTTACCTTAAAAATAAACCTAGAGTATTTATTAATATAGTATGTTAGACCAATAAATATCTAGAATTTTTTTGTAGGACTAAAAAATAAAATAATATACAGGGCTTTCTATTTTAAAAAAATCATGATGGCGTAATTTCTTCGAACTGACAGTTCAAAACATTTTACTGCCAACATCAGCATGTGCGCCATATAACACTCTATAACTTTTATTTTAAACATTCTTTTGATACCATGATTAATAATGCTGTAGAATAATTGTTTCATACATATGGGGTAACCCGTAGTTCAGGGGGTGCTCAAACGGTCGATCAGCGATCGACAAGTCGATCGCGAAGTGCTTTTTTTCAGTCGATCTCGAGAAAAAAAATTCCGATATAGAACTATTCACAGATTTTGTTTTAGGGTAACTAAAACAAAATATAATGAATAAACTACTAAAATTTATTCGATCCACAATTTAGGCCAGAATAACCCCCTCATCACTTTCTTTTATCGTAATAACCCCCTGCTAACGGCAAAAGGCGGCTTTATCAAAGGAACGCGCGGTACTTGTCAAAGAAAAGCCGCGTTTTTGATTCCCGCCGATTTTTCTAGAAACTTGGGCGGCGTGTTTGACGGGAACATTCGAGACTTCGTTCGTGCCGATATAAATGTTGCGCCTGCAGGAATAGGAGTCAGTCTGAGTTGTAACTTGAAGGCGATACATCGATACAAAGTTTATTAATAAATAGTCCAAAATGAGTACGGCGAAGAAAAGTAAACCTTTTCATTTTAAATAACGATTGGGAGGAAGAATTTTTCTTTTGTGTGGTAAAGGATAAGTGCATTTGTCTCATTTGCCGTGCTCCAGTTGCGTGGGAACTTAGAGAGGCATCATAAAACGGTTCATAAAAACTATGAAAAGGATTTTCCGTCACAGAGTGAATTAAGAAAACGAAAAGTACGTGATTTGATAACTTGTTTGAAAAAAGAACAAACCATGTTCAACCAAAACCAGTCAAACAATCAAAAGCTGCAACGATCGCGTCATTTAAAAATATCTCATATATTAGGCGAAACACAAGAAACCATTTGATGATGGATTGGTTGTGAAGGAAGGCATTTATTGAAGCGGGTGAGACTTTATTTGGAGATTTTAAAAATAAAACAGAGATTATGTCTGCTATTAGAGAACTTCAGTTATCTCGTCCGACTGTCACAAGGCGTGTTGAAGTCATGAGTCAGGACATGGCAGATAAACTACAACTTGATATTATGGAATGTACATACTTTTCTTTACAGTTCGACGAATCCACCGATATGACAGACACTACCCAGCTGTGTATTTTTATTCGAATGGTATTCAATGACATGTCGGCTAAGGAAGAGTTTTTGACAATGCTATCCTTAGAAAGGAAAGACCCATGGCGAGATATATATGACGTTTTCTTCAATTTTTGTAACACACTATAAGCTACTAATATATAAACTAGTGTGCATTACAACCGATGGAGCACCAGCAATGACTGGAAACAAAAACGGTTTTGTGGCATTGTGTCGAGCTAATGATGATTTCCCTTCATTTTTCTCCTTCCATTGCATTATACATCAACAAGTTTTGTGTTCAAAAGTTCTAAACATGGAAGGAGATTATGGGCATTGCAATAAAAATTGTGAATTCTATCCGTGCACGTAGCTTGCAATGACGGCTCTTTAATTGCAGTTGGAAGATAGTGAGTCAGCTGAACACACTGATTTAGTTCTTCACACGGACGTCAGGTGGTTGAGTCGCGGAAAATTCCTAGAAAGGTTTCAAGAATTATTGCCCGAAATAACAGCTTTTCTGGACGAAAGAGGTGATGACACTCAGATGCTGAAAAACGGAAAATGGCTGACTGATTTGGCATTTTTGACAGACATCACAATGCATTTAAAACACCATTAATTTGGAGCTTCAGGTAAAGGAAAAAAAACTATTATTGAGATGATTAGCGCAATAAACGCATTTCAAAAGTAAATTGCAACTTATGATAGATCAACTGAAAAGAAAGGATCTGAAAAAATTTTCCGTCTTTGACAGCAAGGATTCCTCAGTTGAATTATGATATTTATGAGGCAGAATTATCAAATATTTTGGGCCAAATTCGAAATACGTTTTTTTATGATTTCAGTAAATTGGCAAATATCGCATCATTTATGAGTTATCCTTTTTTCCTGTAAAAACATTGAAGAATTAGTTACTGAAATAGCAAGTCAGTTTAACATGGACTCATGTTCTGATGAAAATGAGTTAGTGCAGATTATATCAGATATACATCTCAAAGCCACAGCATCTGATACAAAATTCTGGTGTTTTATATCTGAAGATAAATATTCGAATCTAAGGGCAAATCGCCTTCAATTGACGGCAATGTTTGGGTCAAATTACTTGTGCGAGTCTGTATTTTCTGAAATGAAGATAATTAAGTCAAAATATAGCAATCGACTAACTGACGAACATATGTCATCATGCTTGCGATAGCACTCGGTAATTACGTACCATCTTATGAAAAGTATGCTGAGGACATGCAGTGCTACGCTTCAACATCCAAAGTCACTCTTTAGTTAAGTTTAGACACTAGAACTCGTTTGTTTTGTAAGAACCAATAAACTCGCAATTTTGAATAATTATGAATTTTTTCATTGACATTTTAGAGCATACCTACACTTACCTTAACTAAATAAATGCATAGTGTGCGGAAAACTAATATCTATGCCACGATACACTCTACCTAGACGACAATTCCTGCATCACACTTACTTGCAGCCTCTCAGAGTCGATCGATCGTAGTCATAACAATATTGAGGTAGATCGCCAGCAGTTCAAGTTTGAGCACCCCTGCCGTAGTTTATATACCACGAGAATTCTTATGTAACCAAACACTAGCCTGAATCGTAAACAAACGTCAAACCGGAATTACTCGCATTCTAGGTTTAAATTTTAGCCATTCAACATATAGCAATTAAAAAAGGAATTTTCTGTGAAATCTTAAGGTCGAATAAAATTATTGGTTCATAAACTTTCATATAAAGTAAAAAAACTTGATGTCCTTTCCAGTGAAACCAATATTAATTTTAAAAGTGTAATTTGAGATGATTTATTCAGTTATTGTTTGCTGAAGCTTTCAAATATTTATTATTTTCTGTCATCAGCTAAATGTGACGTCTTTCCAAAATTCTGATATTCTGTTTATCGTTCAGGAGTTGGATTTTTGTAATTAGGTTTGAAATAAATAAATATGTATATTATGGTTAGACGAATAGTAAATATACCGAATTTTATTGAACCGTTGCGCTATTTTCTTAATATTTATAATTAATTCGTGCACAACTTAAATAATTTCACAATAAAACTCCTCTACCTCCTTTTAAAGGTGTTAGTTAATTGGATAAGAAGGATTTATTTGGGTAAATGAAAACTGAAAGACATACTTTTCTATACCTGTTTCATAGCACAGCATTATTATGTTATGTAAGGGGTACAGCAGGAAAGTAATGCTACTGACAACGTTGTGCACGGACAACCCTGCTACGTCTCACTTCAAATAATAATAATAATAATTACAGCCGTCTTTATTGAAATTGAATGATTATACAATTATACAAAAAAATATTATTTACCTTCAAAGCAAGTTGATATTTAGCCACTAGGGCGACACACAACCTTATGTGGATGCTAAATTGAAAAAAAATAAAACTATCTTCTCATATATAAGAAATGATATCCAATATGTATTTTAAAAAAACAAAATCACTCTGTAAAAGTAGAAGTATAAAATAATTAGCTATTATGTAAAATACACTCATACGTACATACACCCACACACACACACACACACACCCCACACAAATATAGTATATATATATATATATATATATATATATATATATATATATATATATATATATATATATATATATATATATATATATATTTATATACTAGCCGGGCCCGCGGCTCTGCTCGCGTGGACTTGATTCACTACTATCGTCACTGCTTATTCCTTATGTTACCTAACGTAATAAAATATCTCCCATTATTTCTCCTTATCTCCCAATATTTCTCCTTATTTCCCATTATCTCTACACAATTTCCATTATCTAGGCTTATCTCTGCTCATCTCCCATTATTTCTCCTTATCTCCCATTATTTTCCTTATCTCCCATTATCTCACCTTATTTCCCATTATCTAGGTTATCTCGACTTATCTCCCATTATTTCTCCTTATCTCCCATTATTTCTCCTTATCTCCCATTATCTCACCATAACTCCCATTATCTAGACTTATTCTCTGCTTATCTCCCATTACCTCTCCTTATCTCCCATTATTTATACTTATCTCCCATTATCTCACCTTTATCTCCTATTATCGAGGCTTATCTCAACTTATCTCCCATCATTTCTCCTTATCTCCCATTATCTCACTTATCACCCATTATTTAGGCTTATATCGAATATATATAGAACATATGTATAAATTTATAAAAACACGTAAATCGGATCAGTGGTTCTCGAGTGATAAGCGCAATAACGGACAGACAGACAGACAGACAGAGAGACGTTGTATTTTATATATACTGTATTCTTTGCTACATGATATTGTTCCATATTTAATGCTTTAGGGAGTATATTGCAAGAGAACGCGCTAGCGGCAAACTTTTCTCCGACTTAATTCACTATTTGTCACTGCTTATTCTTTATGTCACCTAATAAAATATATCCTATAACCTGGCCAGAGAACATGCGTATGGTTAAAAAAAAGCACGTAAATCGGATAAGTAGTTCTCCAGTGATAAGCACACTAACGGACGTGACAGACGAAGACAGACAGACAGACAGACTG